>CM055106.1:3216664-3489953 GCA_029204225.1 Diphasiastrum complanatum | reverse complement strand
CTTACCCTCGAGGATGCTGTTCGCTTCGCCAGAATCTATGATGATACTCGTACGATGGCTAAGCCTGAGACTGGTGTCTTGCCCGACGTAAAGGGTAAGAGGCCTTTCTTTCCAAAGAAATTGAAAGATAAGGCAAAGGAAGGGGCTTCAGGTTCAGGGAAATCAAAGAAAAGATCTACCTTGGACCAGGAAACCTTCATGAAAGCCAGAAGCGACAATTTGTGCTTCAATTGCATGGAACCAGGTCATGTCGCGAAGGAATGTCCAAAGAAACGGAAAGCTAAAGGGGCACCTTTTAAGATGCCAGGTAACTCTAGCATATCTAGTGTAGATCTTTCCTTTGCTGGTAATTCTGGTGTGAGCATTGTTGTTTTAATACGGCTGTTTTTGGCCCTCATGACCTCATTCGGATGAAGGGGGTTGTGGGTGGTCAAGCCGTAACTGTTTTATTTGACGATGGTTCCACACATAATTTATTAACGCTAATTTGTTGCAGAAGCTAAAGGTGGAAACAAGGCAAAGTGACCACCGATACACAGTGAAGCTGGCAACTGGAGCAGAAAGCAAAGTTTGTGGACCGGATAGTCCACATCTACCAATAGAGATTCAAGCCTATAAGGATAAATTAGACTTTCATGTTATGAATCTAGATAGGGGTAGATACTTGGTAATGAGTGGTTCTATGAGAGGAACGAGTCTATGAAGAAAAACTATGTACACACAGTTTTGTCGTTCTACATAACGGCTCACTCATAGAATTGAATGGAAATGTTGATATTTCTACTCCGTATATGCTTTCTGCTTTGGAAACTGTTAAATGTATGGATATTGTGGATTGCAGTTCTTATTTATGTTGGTTAAAAGATTTCACTTACCATGAAGAACGTAGTTTGCAATTTTACAATCGTCAATGGAATTAATTCTAATAACCTAAAACAGGAAAACTCGCCGGAAGGTGAAATTTTTAGGAAACTTAGACAAAGATTTAACAATGTATTTCCTGAGCAGCTTCCTGAGGGTCTTCCTCCCTCTAGGGGTGTTGACCATGGTATTAAACTGATTCTTGGTAGTTCTCCTATATCTCTGTATCCATATAGGATGAGTACTACTGAAAAGGATGTGAAGTTTATAGGCAACTGCAAAATTACCTTAAGACGGGCCATGTTAGGCCTAGTAAATCTCCCTGGGGGGCACCTGTGCTCCTTGTTGATAAAAAAGACGGAGGTACTCGTCTTTGTGTTGAGAACCTCAAATTGTGTAACTACAGCGCCTATTCTACACATAGTGGATCCTAACAAGCCGTATGTACTTGAAATGGATGTCAGTGACTATGCTATAGGCGCAGTTCTATATCAAGATGGTAGACCGGTAGCTTTTGAAAGCAAAAAGTTGGACCCTGCTCAAAGGCGGTATTCCACCTATGACAAGGAATTTTCGCTGTTATTAATGCCCTGAAAGTTTGGAGACATTATTTATATGGCTCCCAGTTTACCATAGTTACTGACCAGCAAGCGTTAAAGTATATTAACGATGCGGTCGACCTTAGGGGTCATAAGGCCAGATGGTGCATCAGGTGGTAGAGGTGGGTCTTATGTTGATATGATGGAGGAGGCTCTTGATAGGGGGCAGAGTGATTTGGGCTTACCTTCCACAGCTACTTGGATGCGTGGCATCACAGAGTCATGGGCATATCTACGACAACACACCAGAGGAGTCACCAGTATGACTTTGATTGTACCGATTGGGAGGCCATGCAGGGTCCGCATGGTGCACAGGATGAGGCACGGGATCAGGCACAGGATGATCCAGAGGATGGTGGCACATGATGAGTCCCAGAGCCCAGAGCATTTATATTCGGGATGCCCAGCTGGACGACTTGATTGTAGAGTTGGATTCAGAGGCCAGCAGATGCCGAGCGTCAGGGCGCCCCCATCCTCTCTAGCCAGCATGCCCTACACAGAGTCTCAGCCATAGCCAGCTACACGAGGTGCCTGCAGTTCCTCCAGTTCCTCAGAGGGTGTACGTGCGCCGCACAACACCTTTAGTGGCCACCGTTGCCGTTGAGGCCAGCAGCCCCTCCATCGCCATCCACTTCTGCAGCACCAGGTCTCCATGGCAGGCCACCATCTGTGCCCCAGGTTTTCTCTTGCAGCGCCCACATCCACAGTGGCTCCTTCAGTGGCTCCTCCAGTGGCTCCAGTGCCCAGGTTTTCCCTTGCATGCGCCCACATCCACAGTGGCTCCTCCAGTGGCAGCACCCAGTATGTACCAGTACCGGCCACTGCAGCTCCCCTTTCAGTACAGATCGCCGCTATACTTGCCTCCTGCAGGGACGGCCCCTCCACAGCCAGTTCCTCCACCAACAGCAGGCCCACGGGCACACTCCACGGACCTATCCTCCAGTATCCGCTGCACAGGGTCACCTTTGGCTTCTCTATCCCAGCCGGCCCTCAGCTTGGACCCAGCTAGCCAGCCAGGTGATCTGCATGGGGGTGATGAGGCATTGACAGCTCCCCTCGTCCGCAAGAGACCAGGAAGGCCCAAGGGTGCACGGAACAAGAAAGGCAGAGCACAGAAACAGCCAGGGAAGAGAGGACGACCTCGCAGGGCCCCTGGTGCAGGTAGAGGTGCAGTATCATAGCCAGCTGGAGCAGGTCTGGTCGGTTTGGCTTGCTTGGGGGCTGATGCGGAGGCAGATTGGGAGGATGAGGATGACGAGTCCTCCTCCTCGGATACACAGCCCATGCCAGTTCCAGACAGACATAGATATCAGTTGCGAGAGTCAGCTCGGGGCCCTGAGTTGTCTCCGGAGCATTCGTCTGAGTTAGAGCCAGAGCATTGACTGTAGCTCTAGTATTTTATTTTAGCAGTTTGATATCATGTTCCATGTTTGGCTACCAGATGGTCGAACACTGTATTCAGACCATTTGCCATATTATATCCAGTGTTGGACCTATTCTATTCGCTGCACATTGTGTATTTGTCAATGTGTAATTGTGATACTCTGTTTTCAATTTTATTTCGAATGGTATGTGAGTATTTTCAATTAGTTTTCAACTACAGAGATTAATAGCAGATGCAGAATACAAAAATACAACCCCCTCTTTAGCATTTCATAAACACACATATTACACTGCATTACACCAGGCATGCGTTGCACAAAAAACACATTGAACATTAATTCAACAGTGGTATCAAAATAACAGTACGTATCCCGCTACATACGGCTGGGGCTGTTCTTTACACTGTGTCAAACACTAAATGTTGCCTCATCTTATGCCGAAAACCACGTAACACAGCATAACGGGTGGATCCCTATCCACTCTAGACATTTCTACGGATCCTCCACAGACTCCTCGCCCTCAGTCAGGTGCATTGTTCTGTCGCTCTCGCTCTGGCCTCCCTCCCGGTTAGCCCGAGTTGCCTCCTGGTCAGCCCGACGGCGGGCAGCCCTTTCCTTGACCATGATGAGCTGCCATCGTGTGAAGTTCATTCCGATCTGCTCATCCAAATCTAGCTCGACAGCGGGGGGCAGGGGCCACAGCTGGGGCGGGGATCTGCAGCTCTGGGTGTCCTCTCCCGAGTCTGTCGCAGCATCTTTGCAATGTCTGCCTCTTGCTTCCGATGCCTTTCGTTGTGCCTTCGGACATCTTCCTCGAGCTTCCTCCTGGCCTCGCCCTTAGCCTTGGTGGTATGCGCTCTGCCAATCTCACGACACCCTGTTTCTCGAACTGGCTCTCACAGCCTCTCACAATGCCTCTCACAGCCTCTCTCTCTTGTTTTTATTTTATTTTGGTGGTATGGGACCATGAGGGGGGGGGGGGGCCTGTTTTTTTTTTTTTTGAAAAAAAAAATTTAAAATGCCGAAAGCGTCCGAACCCGGACGCGCGTTCACGTTGGGTCCCGCTTCCTTAGATACATATATATATATATATATATTTATATATAATATAGTATCTATATAATATTTAATATTAATCACTATGTTTAGGCCAGACATGAGGGTCCGGCCAGACATTCCGCATCCGCGTCCGGCGTCTGGACTCGGACGCATCCGACCCCTAGACGCGGGGTCGAATGCGTCCAATTTTTTTTTTATTTTTTGTCTAAATAACACAAAAAATAAAAAATAAAAAAAAAACCGGACGCGTCCGGGACCCAGACGCACCCCTGGCGCGTCCGCGTCCGGACGCGGACGCGCGTTCAGACGCAGGGGTCGCTTCCTTAGGTTTAGACTGTTATTATTCCATTAGATTGAAATTAAGTTTTCAAGAAATTTGCAAACACTTTTAAAAAACCGATACGTTTTGTAGACATGGAAAAAATGTCTGACCATTCTCTTGAATGGAGGTACCGAGTGACTACAAAATCTTGAAGCAAAATCAAGTTTGAGCGTATGCATATCAATGTGTGCATGTATGGAATCATATTGCTTGACGCATGCTCTTGATATCTGATCTACATATCCTATTCTCAAAGCCAAGTTGATCCAAATGATCCTGATCAGTGCATCAACAATAGATATGATGCATAGGGCGTTCCGGGTCTAGATATCTACAGCTCTGACATTTTGCCAAAAGGCCTCTATATAACACGGTCATGACAGTGTGATGAGCATAGACCCTAAACCGTAAATTGTATTCATAACTTGGTATCATAGCACTTTTCTAAGCAGTTTGGGAAGATGACAATTTCTTAAGAGATTTTTTCTTTCTTTTCTCTCTCTAGATGCTCTCTCCAAGCTTTTTTTTCTCTCAACATTTTCTCTCTAGACCTGCATCAACCTTTTTTTGCCATAACTTCTTCCCAACAGATCAAAATCAAGTAACGTCAATTGCATTGGTTTCATAGCCTAGCAATGTAGATCTCTTCTTTACGATTTCCATCAGAGAAGGTTGGTTTGACATCCATCTGTTATAGTGTCTAATAAGTTGTGTACCTAAAGCAAGAACCATCTTGATGGTTGTCATTTTGCAACTGGTGCAAAGCTTTGGTCATAGTCGATTCCTACTTGAATATAGTCTTTTGCAACTAGTCCTACTTTGTATTATGGATGCTTTCTTCCAGATTCTACTTGATAGCCACTTGCAACCTACCCTTGAGTTAGATTCACCAAGTTTATGTTCATGATTGATTCATATTTGTCTTACTTGGCTAATTGCCATTGCGGATTATCCTTAGCCTCTTCAGAGGACTCAGGTTCGTATGTGTTCATCATGCTAGAGATTGATGCACACTTTACTTTATCTTAATGTTGTCTTGTTGCTGATCTATTTCTTTCTTCTTTGAATCGATGTACCCCTGAGTTTCTTTCTGGGTGTTGGTGTAAAGAAGTGAACATGCCAGAAATATCAGCTGCTGAGGATCATAAATTTTGAAGTTACAAGGAAGTGTAGACGTCTTTGAAATAGCTCTAATTTGATGTTGCTAGAGCGACGCTGCCTTGGTGCTTTATTGTGGCATGAGGTTGTTTGCTTGTGTCATCAAAACAGGGTACAGTTGCTTAAGATTCACCAAGTAGTGTTATCTGTTATTTTATTGCAGTCTGCCCAAGATAGTAGAACCTTTGGACCATTGGATATGAAGAATATAGTTGGGAGAGCAATCTATTCTAGTCATTCATCTGTTGATCATGGGCATGTACAAAACAGGTCAGTTGTGTTCCTGAAGGTACCACGGGGCTTTTATGGCATCACTCTTAAAGTTTTATACTCCTTCTGTGTGTTACACATCGAAAAGTTGTTACTTTTCTCCCTTACCATAGAGCTTTTGCTTTCCAAGTTGCTAACAGTCAGTGCATTGATTGCCAGTGACGAGGCTATGCGGCGTGACTCTGCTGTGCTCGCTGTGGAGCTTGACCTCGATGAAATCACAAGGCAGTCTTCATAGAGAGAAGCTCAACTAGCAGTTTGTCTCTTGACTGGTTAGAGAGATCACTTTATATCCTTGCTTTTAAATCTGCAAGGTACTCACAGTTTTGGTTGAATACCTGATTTAGCATCTGAATGCATACGATCATGTTTTCTCATTTCTATTCAGCATATCTTACAGGAATGTAGACGCCCCATGTTGCAGCACATAAAGTTATGAGGAATTGTGACTGCTATAAATTCCTTGTTCTTGCAGTTGTCATGGTTCAGTCTCTCCAAAATCTTCACCTACGATACTTTTTAATAAGTGCTCCTTTCTAACTGATGTTGAAGTGCAGCAGTCATTGCCGTGTGTGTAAGTCATTAGCCCTGTGCAGTTTGAATCATCACTTTTAAGATATCCCAAGTTTTGGAGCTATTTGATCTGGAGCTGTGATCTGGGCAGGTTTTTTGGTTGAGGACGAGCATTTTGTGGTTTTAAAGTATTTGTCAAAAATAACCTCTCCATGGTTCTTAGGGTAACTTTCTTGCCATCCAGGCTTGTGTTTATTTTGTGCTTTTCTGGTGTCTTCAAATAGGATGCCAATCTCTTCAAAAATTTTGAGTAGTTAGTAAGCAGTGTCTTTAGCTATACAAACAACTGCAGTGCCTCCCGATAACCATATAATATCATCTCCTTTCCACCCGACCCGTGTCATTATCGACTTCAGCTAAATTAGCGTTCCTTTTGGAAAAAGCTTCTAAGTATATCCTTTGTCTAGGTCAGAAGCAAGTGAACTCGTACTTGACCATGAGTGTCGTCAAACAAATTGCAACAAGATTCCTATATCACCTATAGAAACTAATTGTTTCAAAATATTTGAAGTCACACATACTTAATCCTATAACATTCATATTGTTACACATCAAGGGAATAGTCTGTGTAGTCTTTTTGAATATCTCAGTTGTATGGCTTACAACTGATGCACATGATCTTATCAGCTATCGTGTGCAACAAACATGAGCATGCATGCTTCATGTGCACACAACCAGCTACATATTAGTGATTAAGTTCGTGTCATACCAGTTTATTGGAGCATGAATTTTTCTGATTGAATTGTGTGCGTTTGAAAGACATTGCTACTTATTTCTCCATCCATGGATTGCCAAGATCTTTTGTTTATTTAATGAAATGCATCATTTTTCTGGAGAATTATTATCGGCTCTCATAAGTTTCATAAGTTACCATAGAGATGTAAAGAGCTCCTGATGAAACTCCTTGCTTGAATATATTGTTAGACAATGTATCGATTGGACGACATTTAAGACATGTTCAAATGACTTACTGCATTATGTCCTTTGGCTGCATTATGTTGTCTCTGTCGGTGTTGCTATTTCTTTTTTCTTTTTCAGGTTGCAAGTTAGAGTGGCGTTTTACTGTGGGGTAGTTCTAGGAAAGTATGCCATGTGTCGCTATGATTAGTTTGTTGTTCCGTGCTCTAGCAATTGCTTTTCAGTTTGCTGGCTACAGTTTTGTACGGTGCGTTGGTACTTTTGAGGTTTTTTGTGATCATGTGTATAGAATTTATTAGTAGATTTGGCGGGCAATTACAACAGGCATACTAGGTTGTATTCTTGCAATGCACTGTGGGGTGTGATAAAATGTCTGAAGGGTCGTGTTTTGGATATTATATCACACAGGCAATTACCGTAATATTCCCTAAGAAACAATTGTTTATGGGCTGACCCCCCTAGAAGTGATCAATTCACATTAATTTTTGATTAGCAGAGAGGAATTTAGTATGATGGAATTTAAGGGCAGAATAAATTTTCATTTGCAGTTCATTCTCTAGCTAATATTTGCAATTTTGTAGAATAAGCAAACTCTGGCTGTCCTGACTTGATGTTAACAATCTTACTAAGTTTTGTGCTTAATCTTTAAATCTCCAAGCAAAATTCAATTGTATCTTAAGTCCTTGCTGTTCGAAGCAATACATATTTTGGCCAGCTTTGTTTCCATGGCAACAAATCTGTTAATCTTTACAAACAATCACTTTGCATAAAGACATGAAAGTAGACAAGATAATCTGGTTGGTGGTCATGTTCAGCTACCAGCTATCAAAACAGCACTTTCAGGGTCCAAATAATATAGTGGCCCCTCACTCGTATCAATCTGATTGATCAAATCAACCAATCAATCTGGTTGGTTATAAACGTTGTGCAAAGAAAATTTTGAATTCAATTCAAAACTACAAGTATAACTAGATCAGAATCATGTGCCTCTTTCTCAAGTGTTGAAGGCTTACATGCAAGATGAAAAGCAGTTGCTGAATGGATATTTTAGGGAGATATGAATTGTCAGTAATCCTTTTTAACTTGAAGTTTTAAAGCTCTCAGTTGGTCCTGGAATATTATAAATTCAACAGTTAACTGTCCACCTTTCTGCTCAAGTCAGCAGCTCTACAGGTGTATTAGATGATGTATGATCGTGCCCTACAAGGGGGCGGGACAAATTGCAAGTAATAATTCGCGTGTTTTGTGAATTTTTTGTCGTTGTATTTTTAAATAGCCATGTTTAGAGTTTTGATTAAAAAAAGCTTTTAGGCTATATTGAATCACAAAGTCTAAAATTGCACTAGCCATCAATGAAGACGACAAAACAAAATTTGAGGCTAGATTGAACACAAAGTTTGAAATTGCACTATGCAACAATGAATATTTAAAGCAGATATAGAAAAGTTTCATCATTTTGGAACAAAGAGTAACATTGATGGAGATGGCTTGAGACTTGGAGAGGAGAAATCTCAAGATCTTATGTCTCCAAGAATATCTTCAAGAAGTAATATGAGCCATTAAGCCTCACCTATCTTGACAAAGGAGGCAAGTTGAAGTTGGTAACATATCTAACACACTCTTTACATCTAGATTCAAAAGATTGGAAGGAAGCCATGATTCTAGTATACAATGCATTTTTGTGTAGTCTATATGATATCGTTCTCCAAAGAGATCGTAATTCTAGTTAATATTCAATAAAAAGGTTCATATAGTGAAATTAATGTGAAACTGGTCATCAACAGATGTTCTTGCTAGGCGGCCAATATTATCCATTGTTCATAGTTTAAATGTTTAATTAATTTACACATCATTCCAATATATCTTATTGTCTTGTGCATACAACTTAACACAACCAGCACTGAAACGAATTAGAGATCCCTCTAATTACACAAGCCATAGCAGTGAATCCATATAGTTCCAATACTCTATGAGAACAAATTTGCATAAGTAGTCAAGCCATCCTGCAAATAATTTGGAGGATCTATACCACCAATTATTCTACTTGTCAAAGCGGCAAACATATAGTTGTACTTAATATGAGACAAGGTGATCAAAGGGAAGGCTTATCATCTTACACCTTTCTTACTTCAATGTTAGATAAGCCAACATGATATGAAGATGCTTGTAAATCTAAGAGTTGGATGGATGCTATGCAAGTAGAATATGATTCTCTCATTGAGAATCATACTTGGGATCTTGTGAATCTTCCTCAAGGGAAGAAACCACTTGATTGCAAGTGGGTATTAAGATTGAAGTTTAATCAAGATGGATCAATAAGTAAGCATAAAGCTAGGCTTGTAGCAAAAGGTTTTTTACAAACCAAAGGCATTGATTATGATGAGACTTTTGCTCCTGTGGCTAAGCTTGTTACTATCAGATTGATCATTAGTCTTGATACAACCTTCAATTGGGAGCTAGTCCAACTTGATTTCACAAATGCTTTTCTCAATGGTTATTTGGAGGAGGAGATCTACATGAGGCAAACCGAGGGCTTCATCAAGGCAAAGCATGAAGAAAAGGCGTGTTTCTTGAAGAAGAGTATGGGTTCAAGCAAGCACCTAGAGCATGCTACTTTAGGCTAAAGCATCCTTTGAGGACATCATTTTATATAGAAGACTTATAGGCTCCATGATTTATTTAACTATAACTAGACTTGATCTTAGTTATAGTGTTGGAAAGTTAAGCCAATTCATGCAAAGTCCTCTAGTTTCACATTGGAAAATGGCCAAAAGAGTTCTTAGATACATTTCATCCACTAAGAATTTTGGCATTTTGAATAGAGGGACTAATTTGGGCTTAAGAGCCTATAGTGACTCGGATTTTGCAGGTGACAAAGTGGATAGTAAATCTATTATGTCCATGGCCAGTAAGTAGGATTTAGTATACTCCTAGTCTTGGATACATGGTATCCCAGTAAATCAAGCTGTTAGTTATGCCACGTCATACTGTATGTGACATGAAAGTAACTAATATCCTTGTGAGGTCCATAACACACTAAATGGAGTTTAGACAAGATATGAGACAATGTATGCATGTGTAGAGTTATCAATAGCAATTCTATGAATAGTTGGTCCATGCTTAGGACTCTATTCTAGGTGAATCTATGTATAGGGAACTTAGGGCTACGTATGGCTATGAGCCCAGGTTGCTTTTGGCTCTATATATTGAGGCCAAACTCGCCCTACTCCTTATTGTGATCATTGATTCATTGCCAAGGTTTCACTGTACCTTCATGCTTCTTATTCCTTGGCTTGGGGGTGAAGCTTCTAGAGTTTATTGGTTGCCTCTACTTGGTTGGGTGGTTGCTCCATAGTATGTTTTCCATTGTGTTTTATCTTGTAAGCAGGATCTTAGGGAGCTTTCCTTATATTGGTATCAGAGCAACGCTTACGAAGATTGGAGAACATGGAAAAGGGCTACCTTTCATTGAAATTTTGGATTGGATCCATGGGAATTCTCTTCCAAGGTGGATAGCAAGGTTGCAAGTGGGTGTACTATCTCGGTTTCAATTTGCATGTTGCTACGATCCATTACTCGGGATTCTTTGTGGTTTTATGGAAAATTGTCCTTGAAGGCCAATTTGTGATGTTTTTTTGGAGCTTTTTTTTTGTGTAGATCAAATCTTTGGTAGATCTGAATTTTTCAGCAAGCGTACTTTCGTTTTAGGGTTCATTAATGATGAAATAAATGATGCATGCCAGTTTTTTCCAATGATTTATGATTCTAGACTATGTTTTTGTCAAAATTGTTTGGTTTTTCATGCTTTTTGGCACAAAATAGATAGTAAGAACCAAAATCCAGCAAAATCAGACCAATTGGATGATTATAATTCTGTGAATTGGTTTGCATGTATTACAAAGAGAGTTGTATGTCATGAATTTCCACTTTATTGTGATGAAAAAAATCGAAAATAGCCAAAAATCATCATTTTTACTTGTTTTTTTCATAAAGTTGGATAGTAGGGGGCTGTAAAACACCATGTAGAGCTTGTAAAGAGGTGTATAAAAGTCTTTTAAAGCTTTCCCTAAAGTTAAAACCAAGAATTCCAGCAATTGAACCTGTAGAAAGTCAAAAAAGTTTAAAAAATGACCATTTTTGGTGATTTTTGGGGGATGGATCTCTCCCAATCCATAAGGAGATCATCTGAAACTATTTAAAACATGATTAGCATTTCTTTTTACCTTCCCAACAAGCTATCAGACCTGTAAATTGATGGTCGGTGGCTTATGCACCATCTCCATCAAATTTGAAGCTATTTTGACTTCTACAAATTGAGAAATCTTCATTTTCAGCCTATACTGCATCTTAGGATCAGTATGAATGCTTCGTGCAAGTCTAATTGATTATTTAAGACTATTGGTAGCATCAATTTTGGGCTAGAATGGGTGTTTGCACGTTTTTGCATGATATTGTCTTGTGGAAATGCGCCCTACTACAGATTTTTTGACACTCTGATCTCGCACGTGTGAGGCTTGGGTGGCAGTCTGATGTGGCAAACATCTTGTTCACTTGGTCTCTCTTTGTACTGAACTTTATATCACCCAATTTGGTGTCCTGTAGCCAAAGTTATGATCATTTGAAATTTTGCAGTTTTGTGAATAAAATTGGCAAAATTTGAAATTGTTCTAATTGCATGCCAATCATTTCCCTAATTTGTAGTAATGTGTTTGCATGGATTGGTTGCATGGTGATTCTCAAATTGATTCTGACATGCATGATGGATTTACAATCGATTTGAGTGGTCATACGCATGTGCTCTGACAGTTGGGTCACAAATCAGTGATATTGGCTGACAAATTTCGTAAACTGAAGTTTACGTACAAAATTTCGGATTGACGTTTTGTGACTGATGTAGTGTGCTTTGCATGCCAGTTGGACATTGGGTTAGTAACATTAGGAATCGGATAGTGTTTCGATTTTTCAATTTCGATTGCCTTTTGTACTAACAATATTTTCGTCAAAATTTTTGAATTACGTAAAATAAAACAAAAATTGAGTTCTCCAAAAAAATCAAAATTTTGGTCATTTTTTTGTTATCTATGGAATTGGTTTAGATTAGTGAATTGATTAAACTGAGTTTATCAGTCAGAATTGGTCACAATGTTTTTACTAAGTCTAAATTATTTCTCAGTGATAGATAAGGTAAACCCGCAATGAATTGCCGACAGTTTTTACTGTGCTGTCATTTTTTTAACTTTTGGAGTTGGGAACTCCCAGTTGAAAGTTAAAAATTTGAATTTTTTTCTTTTCTGTTGAAATTCAATTTGATTAAAATTTTGAAATCAGTTACTTGTCTGATAGTTTTCTAATCGATGTTGATCGTTAGAAATCTGTGAAGTGAACGTTTGTGCAAGATACTCTTTAAATTTGATTAAAATTGTCAAACAATATGAAATGACCAGATTGAATGAGTGGCAATAGTATTCTTTATCTAGACAATAAATCTGACAGGGCACGGTTCAAGAATTACCGAAGTCCTATTGGTGGAATTTCCATTCATATTATTTCATATTCTATATTTGGATAGGTTTTGTCAATATTAACGGAGTAATGCCAAACTAGTCAATAAAAAGGAAAAACAGTTGAAAATTTGTAATAATAGGAATTACATAACTGATTTCATTTCCAGTAAAATCCTATGGTGAATTATATTTAAAAGATCAGACTAGTACTGTTTCGCATAATAGTAAATGATTTTTGGTATATAAGATATTCAGCCTAGGTGTAGGACAGAAATGAAATCGTTTTAGACTTTTTCCTACAGTAATTAATAAACATTTAAACATTCACTAATGTCATTAAATCTTCTCGGTATCTTAGCTGAAATAGATTTTCAGGGGATTGAAAATTCTGAGGAGGGAAAAAAGGTGGACATCAGAGGTAGTAAGTGTGATCGGGAAATGTATTTCACAGTTAGGATTTCGGTAAAACCTGTAAATAATTGCTTAATACTGGTTATTAATTTCATGGGTAGAATTCATTCAGTTGAATTCGTCACTGATATCTTTGTAACCATTGAGTTATCCGCAGTTTTGGATGTTAATTGTGATGTTAGAAGTGGAATCTAATATGTGGATTACATTGGATCTGTTAGTTGACAGAAGCTTATCCCTAGATTTGATGCATCAGTAGGGGATTTGAAGCTTATTCATTAACTAGAAAAGATCAGAATGTAATGTAGAACCATGTTAATTCTTTTGTTTAAGTCACATAATTAGATGTGGATTTGTGGTATCCATCTGATAGGCATGCCAGTCATCCAAATAAATGGATTCTCCAGTGTTTTGGAAACAAGAGATAATATGTTATAGTGATTATAGGACAACTAGATGATCAGTGGATCTCTAGAATATCAAATAAGGCGGTTAAGGGTTTTCTGAAAGTTATGGGACATCAGTAATTTTGGAAAGGAAATTCTAGGACTGTAAAGATCTAATGATCAATGGTGTATTTTAGTAACTAGTCGCGATATGGGAAAAAAGAAAACCATTCGATCAAATGTGTGGTATTTTGAAAAATTTTGAGGTTTAATTTAGATCCCAATGTGGTATCTCATTATTTACAAAATCAAAGGCCCTCAAATCTATTTCTCGCTTTCTTAATTAATCCTTTACTTTTTAATAATTTCTTATAAGATATCAAATTTTTTATATAATTCTTTCCAGCATGAAGTTATTTTTCTGAAAGACTGTTATGTCATATAAATTACTACTTGTGGGAGTAGACTTGGAATTCAGATAAATTCTAAAATTAAATGTTTCAATTTCTTAAACTTGGGATATCTTTGGTGCATAAATGGATTTCGATGGAATAGTAGCTTCTATCACTCATATTGAAAATATTTGAGTGGAAGCACTTAATACTGAATTTTCTTGGATTTGGATATTTTCATATATCATCTTTCCAGTTAACTAATATTGAAATTTATAATTTCTTTAAAAGGAGGGGTGAAGTGATGGGATAAAATTCTATTGGGAAATTTGTTGGTTGCATGGCTTTCAGAAGAGAACCAGCTAGAGTATAGAAATGAGATTGGATCTGAAAGGAATTTCAGATAGATTCAGAGTAAGATATCTAATTGAAACTTTTTGAATAAGAGAAATTCTCTAGGGATTGTGTGGACAATCTGGAAATAGAACAAGTTTGGAATTTGAAAGTAGTACACTAAAAGGTCAAAGGTTACTAATTCCATTTTTATTGGAATAGAAGTAAGTTTGATCAGAATTTAAGTCTGAGAGTTTTGTATTGGAACAACCTAATCTTAGTTTTAGTAGGATCAGAGAGGGGTTGTTTGAGTGGAAGAAATTATGCTACTAAAAGAAAATTGGAAAACTACTGAGAGTGAATTCGTCTCAGAGATTTTTCGGATATGTTATTTACTTATGAGAAATAGAAAATATTTGTAGCTGAGTTAAAAGATCTCAATGAGATATGTGAGTAACATATGTGGGTTCTGGAGGAATCTGCTAGATAAGAATGTGTTTATGTATTGGGTCATAGTACATTATTCTAGTTGCATGATTAATCTTGTATGAATCTACTGTGTAATCCTAGTTACTAAGGTTATCTGGTGCACTTAACCTAGTCGGTGAACATGAACATATGATCAAGTATTGTTTTGACAGATACTTGCAAAGTTAACAAATCTTTGTATGGAAGATTTATGGATTAACTTATAAATGATTTGGGTAAGAATCTAAATGTGGTGTCATACTAGTATAATTGAATTCTTCACCTAGACATTTGAGATTTCTGAATCATTGGCAATTAATTTGAGTAGTTGATTACTCCAGGATGAAGTTAATTGGTAAAACGATCAATGTGATGTGGATTCACCGGGAACTGATGGTTTTTGAATTATATTGTTTGTAAGACTCATGATTAGTGAATCATTTGGGTTCATCAGTTGACATTATGTGCATTGGATATATAGTATTCTTGGGATAGAGTATTCCTCAGTTAAGGAATAGACTCAGCTCATTAGTGATTGTATCCCAGAGAGCTCCAATGGATAACGAATCATAATGAATCCTATTGGAATTTCACAATTCTAGCTTGACCATTTTTTGGTCACATGCATTTTACTTGGCAAGATGGCCATGTAAATAGATGCCACACGTGCCAAATCACATAGGATGCTTTCCAATAAGTTCATTCCTCATATTACATTGTGATAGCATCTTTGAGATAAGGCAAAAATGTGTTTGGATAGGCTAGAGAAATTATAGGATCTAAAATTAGCATGCTTTTCATTGTTTTTGGATCTCGAGATCTTGACCCCAATTAGGGTGGATCCAATGAACTATTAGGGTAGATGTTAGAGTTAGGGTATGATAAGTTCAGAGGTGCCCTAATATGCTCGGATCCGAGCTTGAAATGTATAAATACACTATGGGATCTCCATCAAATTATCAAGAAAATTTGAGTTTTTCCACTTCTATCATCATTGTCTTTTGGTGGCAAGTTCTAGCTATTGGATGTGAGTGTTCTTATGCATTAATTGCTTGGTTTGGAAGGTACTGAACCTTTTTACAGGTACAAGAAGGATAGAAAGTCAACAAGTGCCTTTGCAACTTACGTTGGAGAGGGTGTGGTTTCTTGGCTATCAAAGAAGCCAGAAACAATATCTCCTTCATCAATCGAGGTCAAGTACAAGGCTCTAACAACCACAACCAAGGAAGTACTACGGATCAAGAGGTTGCTTGAGGAGCTCAAAGTGATCAGATCAGGTGTCATTCCACTCATCTACAATGACAACATCTCAGCCCAACACCTAGCATCCAATCCAATCTACCATGCAAGGAGCAAACACATAGAAATTGCTCACCACATTGTAAGAGAAAAGGTCCAAGCTAAGGAGGTCTCATTGGAGCATGTTTCAAGTGAAAAATGTATAGCTGATATATTGACAAAGCCTCTTCAAAAGAATGCCTTTTTGAAGCTTAGATCAGCCCTTGGCTTAATTAGTAAAGCTATGTTATCATCTAGTTAGATTGTGAGGAGTATTGAAATTTCACAATTCTAGCTTGACCATTTTTTTGTCACATGCATTGTACTTGACAAGGTGGCCATGTAAATAGATGCCACACGTGCCAAATCACATAGGATGCTTTCCAATACGTTCATTCCTCATATTACATTCTGATAGCATCTTTGAAATAAGGCAAAAATGTGTTTGGATAGGCTAGAGAAATTCTAGGATCTAAAAATAGCACATTTTTCATTGTTTTTGGATCTCGAGATTTTGACCCCAAGTAGGGTGGATCCAATGACCTATTAGAGTAGATGTTAGGGATAAGTTCAGAGGTGCCCTAATATGCTTAGATCCTAGCTTGAAATGTATAAATACATGATGGGATCTCCATCAAACTATCAAGAAAAATCGAGTTTTTCCACTTCTATCATCATTGTCTTTTGGTGGCGAGTTCGAGCTATTGGATGTGAGTGTTCTTATTCATTAATTGCTTGGTTTGGAAGGTACTAAACCTTTTTAAAAGTTTGAGAAGCTTGTTGTACTTTACTTTGGTTCATTTGATCAAATCTATGTGCCTCATGTGGAGTTAAATGCCAAATTTGCTAGTTTTGGTAACTAGTCTTGATTCTAGCTCATAGTTTGGATCTAGATCTTTTATTTGTGCATCCTCCATCACTTTTAGGATTGATTGGGATTTATTTTGCTGTAAAATTTTGTCAAATCCAAGAATAATAATTGAATTGATTTTTAGCAAGACTTTGGGTATCTATATGTGATTCTGGATTGTAATCTAAAGTTTTTTGTACTTGAAGATGATTGTCATTTTGGTATGCGCTCAGACTTTAATTACCAGTTGTTTATAAAATGTGAATCTTGCACTTCAGTTAAAGAATCATGTTTTGAACGTATTCCTAAATCCAGTATTTTCTTAATTATTGTCAGAGGATTATAAGAAATGGTGTGATTCTTAAGTGTGATAATTTATTATTTGAGTAAGAATTCGAATTAGTGTTTTGAATCTCTCTACTCCAGTATTTTATTTGAGGATCTATGGATCTCACAAACATTCTCACAAGATAAGTATTTTATTTGTGGAGAATTTAATTTATCTAGTGGATGTTATTCTACTACAATTTATGGTCTGCAGATGCTTGAGTATAGTTCTTCATTTTATTGGACCCCTATTTATCATAGGAGACAGACAAGTCTATTAAGATGAATGAATGTTATTTTCTTGTATTTGGTGTTAGAAACAGGAGCATTTAACTCAAAAGAGTATTTGGGATACTCAGAGTTGAGTTTTAATCATTCTATATCTTAATGACTCTCCTAGAGATTCTAATTAAATGAATTTGGATTCTAAGAATATTTGTACTTGAAAGCTTATGAATTATCTGTCAGAGTTGTGGATAATTTCAAACTGTAATTATCATTATTTTATTATTTCTTTAACTTTAATCTCTTAAGTTAGGTAATTTCACCCAGTATTTCGTGTAAGTGATTTACATGAAGGTGATGTTACTAACTTGTGGTGAATGTAATCCAAATGGAAAATTTATCGCTTAGTGTACTTTTGAAACCTGAATTGTATTCCAGTGCAGAGATTATCTCTGAGTACTTGTTTGATGTGAAAGTTAGACTAAGTATACTGATTTTCTAGGTTGATATTTAAAATTAAAAATAATTGTTCTCGTTATTCTTTCCTGCTTAGAGAGCTTCTAAGGATAGAAGCAGTTTAAGGAAGGAAGAATGTTATGTCCATGGTGGCAAGTAAGTAGGATTCTGTATACTCCTAGTCTTGGCCTTCGAGTCCCTTCCAACATTTTATTTGAAAATTTTTAATGAAATTGAATGGCCATTTTTTTCTTCAATGGCCCTTGGGCCCTTTCAAAGCCCATCCATCGGTGGCTTCCAATCCTACAGCCCACGTCTCTCGGTGTAGCCCGATCCATACCATTGATGAGAGCTCCCACGAACTTATGACCATTACTTCAAGCAAGTGTGAGCAAAGAGATCAGAGCTCTCCTTCTGAGACTTTACTTGGCCAAGATTTACCTCTCTCACAACCTCCTTACAATAAACAACAAGGATCCTCTCGTTGAATCTATCTGATCTCAGCAATTAGGTCATTCTCTATGGCCACAAAAGAGATCTGATACAATATATGAGATAATGCACTAGGCACACGATTTTTAATACCTTTCTTGTACCAAATTTTAATGTGAAATTTCTGCATCAATTCAGCCCACCTGGCTAATTGCAAAAATACATAAAAATGACATGGTCGGCGTATACAAGCCCGCACCACACAAATAGTGCCTCCATACTTTCAAGGCATGGACAATGGCATACAACTCTTCTAAGTAGGGTTGAGCTTTCACAAAGGCCACTGGCCTATCCTCTTGCATTAGAATTGTCCTAACGACGCCATTACTCGCATTCGTTATTATGACAAATGGTTGCTGAGGGTCTACTATCTTTAATGTGACAAAGTCAGCCACAAATTGTTTCAAAGCATTGAAACTTCGTTGTTGAACTTCCGTCCACTTATTATTCTATAGCATATCAGTCAAAGGTGCAGCCATGTGTGAACAACCCTTCACACCTTGCAATAAAACCCAAACAATCCAAGAGAGCCTCTCAATACCGTCAAGCCTGTAGGTACAGGCCATGGAAGGAGAACAACTTTCCTTGGATTTGGTCTTATGCCTTCAACACACGATAACACCCAAATACGCTATCTTTTATTATCATTTATTATTAACTATTTTATCCCTTGGGATTGAGGTGAGTTATATGCAACACGTCACTACAACTGTAAACCAAAACGTCATCCATAAACGGTTTGAGTACATCGTTCATCAACATCATACATGTTGTTGGGACATTAGTCAATCAAAGCCATAAACAAAATATTACAATGATTGAAACAAGTTTTGAAGGCAGTCTTATGCACATGCACTTCACGAACTCAAAGTTAATGATTTCCATTTTTTAAACAACTTTGATAAAATAGGGACACCGTAATCGGATTGCCCATACAATTGTTGTCCCTAGAAGCTACAGCTACTTGTCGCACTGAAGGACGCTGACCCTTTGGACACTAGACCGCCCATACAATCTTTTGTCCTCGAAAACCCCTGCTCCTCCTTTCAAGTCACTTGAAACTTGCCTTTGCAAAAATTGACTCTTAAACCTTTTGAGCCTCTAAAATCCCAAGACCCAAAAATCCGCCTAAACCTTATTACCGTGTTTCAAACACAGTTCTATTTGAACTGCTCCTTGGAGAGTACAAGTCTGCATTTTTACAACGAAAGGTTTTGAGACTTCCATGCAAGCCCTCCACAAAATGAAACACTTGAACAATCATACCACTTTCAGTTTCTGTGAGGATCATGATGTCTTCAACTATTCAAAGATTTGTTAAAATGTGGCCTCCATAGCATCCATCTTAGCTGCCACTTCTTCAACCCAGGTTAATCTGGTGCTAGACCCTCCTGTGGATCCATAATTATGGCTTTCCAAATCTGCCAATCCAAATTGAGGTCTAAAATGAGAGTAATCAAGTGTTTTTCGCTCACAAAACTCTGTTCTAAAGCATGCACCAGGTCTGTCTTGGCTAGAACAGCCTTCAATAGCCCTTATTTTCCTCGCAAATCCATCAAATTCACAGAAATCAAGTATCCTTGCACCATGCCACAACAGTACACAGCCAATCACGGGTTACTAGAGTGATTTCGACGACAATTTGAGGTCAAGATCAAAAGCCTCTTTGCTCCCAGCTGTCAACACTGGTCCTGCAGCCTTCAAACTAGATTTTTGGGACTCAAATCATCATATTTTCCAACTTGATTAATGTCCAAACCCCTTCTATAGTGCAGGGCTGCCTACAGTCTATATCTAACTCCAATTTGTGATAAATTTCGAGTCTTCTATGTCCTTCAATAAGCGCTGGTCTTGTGGGCTTCATTCTGCAATAATTTGGCAGCCTTCTTCTCAAGAACCTTTGCTCTGATACCAAATGTCAGACTCCACATCTGAAACTTAACTTAGAACCTAGCTTATCTCGTGTGCAACAATCCGCAATGTCGATCCCTATCGATTTTCTTGCATGTACAAACATCAGAGTACACTAAACATGGTGGAGCTGACTGCCTTTTCTCCTCCCAACCTTTGCTGCAGAGATTATGATCAGGAATGCCTCTCTCTAGGCTCACTTATGCACAATCCTCAAGCATATTGAATGATATCGTTCCACTTCCGCATTGGCATCTTCCGCATTGCTGCAGACAGGAATGCCTCTCTCTAGGCTCACTTATGCACAATCCTCAAGCATATTCGTTCCGCTTCAATCATCACTTGGAAAAGCGTAGATCCTCGTTCGCTTGCGTAAAACCAAGTGCTTATTACTGCCAGTCTTTATCAAAAAAACTACTTTCGCAATCTGCCGCAATGTAACCAGAATGTCTTACTGTTGCAAGTGGTTGACATTCTCAAAATGGGAGAGTCCCCAGCAGCTTCACAGCTTGCATGCCTGAGTGCTTTCTCGTGTCTCGTGTTTCTTTCTTTTGTTGCATCTGCCATGGATGGTTTCACTTTTAGTTTCTGGGCAGATTCTAACTTCTGGGAGGTCTGTATCCTCCATTTTGCTTCTAGGTATTTCTGTAGTTCCTCTCTCAGTTGAAGTTCCAGTCTTGTCGATGCTCTTTCTCCTAACGTTGACACATGGCCAATTCCATGCACAGTCGACACTTGCCACTAGCAATATCCTTACACATAGGCAAGTGAATAGGCTGCCATGTGTCACTCATACACTAGACCAAGTGTTCCAGTGAGCATGTGACACGTGTCATGTTTGACCGGTCAACCCTAACATGTGTCACTCACTCACTAGACCAAGTGTCGTAGTAAGCATATGATACATGTCTTGTAGACTAGTCAATTCTCCTACTTTTTAGAAGGTCAATCCAGCCACTCCTAATAAATGACCCAACACCCCATGCCAAAGCTAAACACAACTCTCTAAGGTCCAATGCCAACTAATTACAGTTTATTTACAATTTACTTATAAAAGTCACCACAGGCCGGTGAGCATAAAGCTATTGGCAAAGGACAAAAAGCTAATTGCTACTATTACTACCTATATTGGATAAAAGCACAAGATGTATTTCTAAGTAATAAAACAAGTCCTAATCTAGTAGTAGTCATGCATGAAAAATGAATGACTATAAATAGTAATGGCCCTATAATATGACTTACTAAATAATTTTGGCCCCTAAAATAGCATGCATGCATGGCCAATTTCACACTAAGGGGTACCAAATAAACATTACTTCCTAACAGGTTCTATTCGAAAGAGCATAACCAATGAGTATGGATTTGAGACTCTAGAAGTCCAATTTCTTTCTTTCTCTTTCGGAATCTGCACATAGGCGATGCATCTGAACACTGAAGTTCTTCATTGACAATTTAAATCATGTCCATACTTCATGAGGAGTTTTAACTTATAGGGCTAAGTCAAAGTCTATTCTGGATGTAAGCTACAATGGAAACAACTTCAACTTAGAAGTGCTTAGGTACTGATGCGTGAGCACAAAATATTTTCTTCTTTGTATGTGAGTTCGATGACTACGTTTGACTCTAAGTTGGCTTCTGATTCAACTTGGGTTGTTTTAAACCTTTTTTTTCTTCTGCTTCTTCGAGCTTCTGTTTGCACAAAGAGTGTGCAAGTTTGTATTCGAGGTACTGGAAGCTCCATTTCTTCGATTTTCTTCCCTCAACAACATATCGATGACTCTTCATAGAGTTAGATCTAAGTGTGTTGTGATTATCATCACCTAGTTTTTGATGCGAATTGCAAGCTCCATACCAGTGTCATCATTGTGTCTTGATCATCTATGAATGATCCGACAGCGACCATCTGTTTCTTGGACTGATTATTGTGATTATGTAACGAATCACCATTGGCCATCCTGAGGGAAGACAATCTTCAACTAAGTTGTAACTTAAGAAGTTAAGTCTCTCACATCAAGGATATCCCAGACTTCTGACGATGTTTGAGCTTCAAATACATGGCACGAAGCCCTGCCATCCTTTAGCTTCCATCGGGAAATTGTTGCATCATCTGCCTCGGGGTTGGCTTCGACATTTGTGACAACATCATGCAATTCCTTAACCATTAGCACAATTGTCATCTTAGATTTTCACAAATAGTAGTTGGATCCATCGACCTTAACTACTATGAGACCAGCCTTACTTTGAGAATCCATTTGAAACTTAGTCTAAGTGATAGCGATAATTTTCAATGACTTTAAGAATAAAATCTAGTACTATTATCAGAACAAGAAAACAATTAATCAATTGATAGAATTACGTTTTGAAGAAAGCTTTTGATATCAAAAAAACGAAATTAGATAATACGAATCAAATAACCATTAGCTTTAATACAATGTAGGGAGAAAATTCAGAATTGAAATTTCCTCGATGCATGTACTATGCCTATCATATTCGAATCAAAATGGTGAGTTGAATGACTCGGCTGATTCTACTTGATTCTAACTTCGAAGTCGTTAGAATCGATAGAATTGATTACGTAGACAAACACAAAGTCTAACGACTGTTAGTTGCGAAAATAAAAGTCAGACAGTTCAAACAAATCTGTAAGAGAGCGATATCGGACAAAACGATAAGAGTAGCATAGTATACACACTAACATCATTCTGAACGCAATAAGACAATGAGCTGATTCAAAAAATGAGTACTAATCTTCTTTACCCCAGATACAAATAAATGGGAACTTAACATCATGTCATCAACATGCATAGTATTGTTAACGTGCCCACCTTTGACCAATCACCATAGAGCTCTAAGAAAAACAATATTGAAAGATTATAGACAATGTCATGATGTCACTAGTACACGACATGACATTCAATCATCTTGAAACTTATATTGGAGTTTCAAAATCCCTCTATTACATCTTTCTCTCTAAACCAATCAGGTACACAAATTTTCATACAAATGAACATGTACCTAACAACCACCTCATTATCCATTCGTACACCCACAACCACCGTTGAGGAACCTGTGCATATATGACTATAAACACAACCTCTCCGATTTAGGTCTTTACAACCTTAAAGCACTCCGTCATTCTCTATACCATGTCCTTCCACTACCACTACTAGACTCCAAGATGATTACGCATCCAATGAAATATACTATTGAATCAATGCTTAATCAATAGGATAACAGCCCAGAAGCAGCGCACCAATCTATGTCATATCAAGGCTTTTAGTAACACATCATTGTTTGATTGATATAGCAATAGTGTCATTTTTGAAGATTAGAAACTGCTAGAAATCAGGCATATGCAACAGCTAATGAACACTCAATAACCAAAGCACCGTTAATGAATTATCGATCATAAACACCGACAAAAATTATGTGATGCCTGCAAAGGCAGAGCTTCCGAATGATAATCCTTGTATAACTATCCAATAGGGATCACAAAATGTATCTCAAGGATAATTTGCATGTCAGCATATTATTTTCAAGTGTGAGTGACGTGAAGCCAAACTTCCGTTTAAAAGTTTCATTTGTAAATCAAGGCTTTTATCACTTCTGTTTCTTTCAATTGCCAGAGAACTTTCACAAGCATAACTTCACACTTTCATTTTTAGCTTGGCAACATCGAATAATTATAAATACTAAACAATGTCGATCAAAAAAACAGCTAACGGGGTAGGAGATGCATCCAGAATGTTCTAATCATGTGCAACACTCCAGAACTTAACATATTTATTTGCCACAAATTACTATACAAACTGGAAAGTGGAGTTGTCCAACCGAACAGAAAATGTAAATGTAATGTTCAGATAAATTTAGACCGACTTCGAGTAAGATGAGCTTGGCAGTAGCTTCATTGTTGACTTTTCTTCAAGGTTTGGACCTATTAAGCCTTTCTTTATACTTGTCCGAATGGCCTTTTCCTGCAAGAGACAAAACGGACTCTTATAAAGGAGATCTTTACCGCTAGATTATCTGTAAGAGGTGGCAATAGATACTAGGCAACAAATGGTTTTAAGCTTTTCCTAAGTTTGAATAGCTAAATGATGTCAGAAGCTAATAATATGAGAAATAGTTCGACAATAAATGCAGATCTACAGACAAAAATTGCAGTACGCAAGGGCCGCCATCTCAAGGAGTTCCTTGATTACTTGCATAAAAGAGAGCACCGTTTGCCCGCCATCAGACCACCATGACATTCAAGAGCAAATGAGTAAACTGAGCTGAATTTTTACGCCTGGGCTGAAAAGATCATGAAGAGAACTATTGGGTCTTTGGTCATAATCTCACCATCAAATAGCAGCCTTCCTCAAACTTTTCCAAAAATCCACTAACCCAACGATCTGCATTCTCCACCCACTCACTGTGGTGTATGCCTGCTGTTTTTGCAACAGTATTGAGCTGCATGATTGAAACAAAGTTTTTGCATCATTACATTTCAGGAGACATACATTCAAGGAGAGACAGAGACAGAAATGCTTTGTGCTCAACTGTGTTGTATGGCAGAAAAATCAAATTCTCTTCATTTTAAGCAAGCGGTGTCTATGATACCATTCGGAGAAGATCTGACTCAACACACTTCTTCTCAGAAGCCCACAACCCTAAAATGGAAACTAGTGCAATAATCTAGGAAAAAACAGAGCATTCATATTAATTCACCAAAGACCATACCCTCTTCTCAACACGCTCTCGCTGCTCTCTGACTTTCTGCCCAAGTTTACGCATCCCCATATTTACCTGTAACTGTTTTTCCTGCAGACATAAAGAAGACTAGATTAGATGGTTGGAAAACCTTATAACATATTCCAGATTTGACTCGCACACACATGATGCGCTGATTCTTTATGTTGGAGATTTGACTTACAAACATACAGGATGTTATCAGTGATAGAAATTTACAGGGCAACAATGACAACTTTCCTGTGAAAAAGATAGATCCCAGAGATAATTTGGCATGTGCAATACAACATGCTCACACAAAAAAATAGCCTAACTTACACAGAAAATAATGAAGATTTCTAACAGACTTTACTATTTGCAGATAAAGGTGTCAATGCTTTCAAGTATGGACTACAGGCTACAATATAGGACACTTTGTTATCTAAAGATCAATTTGACATGTATATGCGAATTGCTTGGGCTAAATATCAGTCTACTAGTACAGGAATGGATGGGCTGTTGGTGTAACATCAGCTGTCGTGGCTTAATAATTGCAATTAGATATACAGTTCAATAAACTAAGCAGTTGGACATGCAGGTAAATAATACTCACATGGGCCCGGCGCTGCATACTTATCATATTTGCCTCCATGTTATTGTGACTGTATGGGAGTCGGGACCAATGACAATTGATAATTGAAACATTCAATTTTATAGAGAATGCATGCCACGTGTGATGGTTTTGGCTGCTCCTCGCAAAAGCTAGCACGTAGCTCACATTGTTAGTAATGGACGCTCATTCTGGACCTTTAGCATACTAAGGTAAGAGACGGGCTAGGCAAAGGTCCTACGTCCGGTCTCAAGGGGGATGTGACTTGAGAGGGATCCTCTGTGTTGGCTTTGGTTGGTTTGTTTGTTGTGTGCTTGCTTGGACATGAATGACCTGGTTCCTACTTGGCTCTCAGGTGATTTGATCGTGCTCATTTGAGGAGGAGATACTTTTGTATTAAAGCAAA
The DNA here is from genome assembly GCA_029204225.1 of Diphasiastrum complanatum. Lineage (NCBI taxonomy): Eukaryota > Viridiplantae > Streptophyta > Lycopodiopsida > Lycopodiales > Lycopodiaceae > Diphasiastrum > Diphasiastrum complanatum. The sequence goes on along the minus strand of CM055106.1, from coordinate 3,464,052 downwards.
AGTTATAAAGAAGAAAAGGAGAGCTGTCGGGCCCGGCCTACATAGGGGAGAGTTTTCAAAGACAGGGAAACAATCTAGTGGAAGTGCACCTCTTATCAGGATGGATGACCACCTTGATGAATCGCGAGCATTAACAGATGGAGAAGAGCAATGTCGAGAATTGAGAAAGAAAGAGCGTATGCACGCCCCAATGGCACCCCGTCAAGAAGAGATTGGTGCCCCTTCTAAACCTGCACCAAGAGACGAACCCGTAACAGAGGCGCAACAAGACCTTTTTGAAGTGAAGATGCGTCAATATTTATCAAGTGCAATAGCGGCTATGCTCAATGAGGTGAAGAAGGACAGAAAAATAGAAAGGAAAGAGTGGCAAGCATCCATGCGAGCCATGAACTACAGTCAATTTGACCTTTGCTAGAGAATTGCAAGACGGGCTGACACAGCTCGAAGCCAGGTTTGAAGAGCTGGAGACAACAAGAGGGAATGCAGGGGCACCTCCTCTACTCAGACCAAGGGATACACCGGCACGAAACACAGAAGGCCCAAAGAAGACTACTAAAGTGACAGCACCGCCAACTTTCAAAGGAGAGCGTGACGTTCGAGTTGTGGAGGATTGGTTGTTTCACATGGACCATTACTTCCGCTGGATGAACACTCCTGAAGAAGAGAGAGCAGACTTGGCGCTAGCATATTTTGAGGGCTACACAACAAACTAGTACCGAGTGGCAGAGATGTAGTTTCGGACATGGGACGCGTTCAAGAATGCGTTACGAGAGGAGTTCATACCTGAGGATTCACACATGAGGTTGAGGGCAAAATTATCAGGACTCAAGCAAAAAGGTTCACTACGAGAGTACCTGAACAAATTCAGGCAGAGTGTATGGGTTATTGAAGATATGTCAGAAGCTGACAAGACCCACTACCTCTTGTCCGGAATGCAGACTTGGACGTAGTTCTACTTTCATCCTATAACAGTACATTCATGCAAGTAGCAACATAGAATTCAGGGCAAGCAAAGGAGATAAGTTGGTTGAAGAAGAAGAGAAGATGTGGAAGAAGCAGTGAAAGAGGGGGGGGGGGGGGGGGGGGGGGGGGGTTGTTTGCCACAACCCCAAATAACTGTTGCATAGTAGGGGTGGGGTGCTTTTGCTTTTGCTTTTCGACATAGACTATTGTCTATAAGTATGTAGTGCATCCTAGTCCATAAGCAATGGGACATAGTTGGAATACATCTCATTATTATGCTTCATCATTGTTGTGTTCGCTTTCATGTGTATGACTATTGTCTAACAACAATAGGAATCTTGTCTTGAGTAACTCATATGATCAAGGTATCAGAGCTTCGGTTCAAGATTCAAGAGAACTATAGTTGCAAGAATCACTAATTTGTGGACAAAGAATCGGCGATTCCGAACCGAACTAGAATCGGCCGATTCGAATCGATTGGGGACCCAAATTGTTTCCAGGTCATTTTCCAGCTAGGGCCCCATTCCAATTCAGTTCTAGGAGTCAACTACCTCAAGTGGATGCTCCTCCCATAAAAGCACCTGTCGCATCATGAAGGATCTAGAGGTGTTAAATATTATAACTTTGGTTTTGGCCACATTCACTGATAGTCCCCACTGAGTACAAAAAGAGTGAAGCGCGTCAAGATGCCGCTGCAAACCTTCCCTCGTCCTCGAAAGCAAAACCACATCATCAGCATATAATAGGATAGCGATAACGAGGTCACCCAATGTGCATCCCTCACCTCCCTCTGCCTGTATAACCTGCTCAAGCTCGTCTATATATAAACCAAAGAGTGTAGGGAGAGAAGTGCACCTTTGCTCTTGAGGGCCTTGGAGAGTGTAGAATTAGGGGAGAGAGTCGTGATTGATAGAGAAATTGGAATGTACATTGCGGATTTAGGGTTAGAGTGTGAAATTTCAATGATGAGGGATAGTTTAAACGAACTTTGAAAAAGGTGAAAATAAGTTAGAAGAGTGTAGGCTTGAGCTTAATAGAGTGGAGAGAGGAGTGAATGTGTGAAAGAGAGAGAGAGAGAGAGAGAGAGAGAGAGAGAGAGAGAGAGAGAGAGAGAGAGAATGATGCTTCAGCCTTGATAGGGGAGAGAGGATGTGCATTGAATTTGTTGATTTGTGGAGTGACGCTTGAACTTGGAAGTTGGAAGTGAAGTAAGGTTAGAAGTTAGGAGTAGTTAGAGGAGTGAAAGGGTGAAAGAAGATGGACATTGGAGAGTTAGTTTATAGTAAGAGCTTCGGAGCTAGTAGTTAGATAGTGTTTTAGAACTTTTAAGTTAGTACTTGGCTTAGTTAAAAGTTAGTACTTGGCTTACTTAGGATAGATTTTTTTGCAATCTTGATTTTTGAAAGTTGAGATTTAGCTTTAAAGTCAAGATTCGAGTTCATGGTGAAGGCAAGAAATCCCGCTTGGGAGCATGTGACGGTTGCAAGAGGATATGGCAGCTCGGGTACAAACAGGACGACTTGCAAGTATTGCAGCCTCACCTGCACAGGCGGTCCTTTGCGGATTTGAGCACGCCTATTGACAGTGTGTAGCAAGCATAGCTGCTTGCACACAAGCTCCACGAGACATTGGGTTGGCGAGACATGGCAGCGCTGCAGCTGCAGAGGATGCCAATGTACCCTGTCCCTGTGTTGCACATGCAAGAGTATGTGAACTTTGAAATCTGACTGTTCTTGTTAGCTTTCAACTTGCAACTTGTTACGTAATATGTTAATTGTAATATGCAAAAATGATAATTGATTGCTCAAGCCTCATAATTCATTAAACAATTGCCATTGGAAATTGCTCTTTGCCAATGATTGGAATTTGCCATGGCCCATTATGCACATTACATTGTGAATCTTGATTCATGATTCATCATTCCAAATTCCAATTTCCTGATTCTTGATTCGTGAAGTTTGAATAGTGAACACTGAATCATGTCACATGATGTCCATCGTGAACAGGACCTTCAAAGCCTCAGAGTTGGACTCCTCTCACATCATTGGCTCGAGAGCCTATGGGCATGCCCTCTTCCTCAGCTCAAGGACCTCACAGTCACTGAGCTCTAACCTGAGGGACCAGTGGATGCAGGTGCAGGCACTATATAGCTAGTGGAAGTGCATCATCGAGGGTTAGGCTATGTGTCCATCTCAGAGGCAAAGACTTTTATGAGTCATCGTACAGGCAAGAGAACACGGACCTTGCCCGCATTGCTATCAGGAGGCACTTCTTTGTATGTGACCTCCCCTTCCACTTAGCGGCAACACCTGAATGGGAGAAGGCGATAGTTGTTTCGGGATTGCTTCGGAGTGGAGAGGGCCTAGCATGGAGCAGCTGAGGACTAGAGAGTTGCTTCAGAAGAGAGATGAAGTGAGCAGAGAGCTAAAGCCCATCAGGTGAGTCGTGAGTTTTGACTATTGCAAGTTGCAACTTGGCTCGTATAATGTAATAATTAATTACTAATATTTATTGTACTTTGTATGAATATTTCAATGTTGTCTTGTTTTTCATTCCTTGAACATTCTATAAATCTTTAACCACACACTAAAAATGTAGGAAGTCCTAGGCTACGTATGGGTGCTTCATCATCTCTGATGATGGAGTGACGCAAGGAAGAGACATGTCATCAATATAATGATCTCTTCTTGTATGTGTACCATGTTCCTTCACACCATCGACACTTCTATGGCAAGTAAGATACCTTTCAAGTTTCCAAAATTCCAAATCCCCAATACACAGTATTGCACTCTACAATGCGCACTGGTGATTGGAATATGGATTAAGTGTTCAAAGTGTTTATTTTAGGCACTGTGATTATGGGCAAATATATGTTTGGCCATATCAGAGAGGCCATCGAGGAGGTGGGGCCAACGAATATTGTTCACGTAATTTAAATTGCTTGTCAAATGTCAATGTTTATTGTTGAATGTGGTGGACGTCAATGGTCATTGTTTGAACTTTGAATTTTGAGCTATTATCAATCAATTACTGAAATTTGATTCAAGACTCGTCCCCCAAGTTTAAATATTGATTTACAGGTCATTACAAACAATGCTTCAAATTGTGTGGCCATGGGAAGGCTCGTTAATGAGACCTATCCCCATATCTATTGGACACCCTGTGATGCACATTGCCCAGATCTCCTCGTTGAGGATATTGCCAAATTACCTTGGGTCAAGGAGATTGTGGGAGTGGCACAATTCTTGGTGAGGTTTATCACCATGTGTCCCAAGGTCCTTTCTATGTTTAGATCCTTTTCGACCTTGGATGTTGTAAAACTTGCCCCCATCAGGTTGTTTCCAAATCCCAATTCCTTTCACTCATCATTTTGCACATACAGTATACTGCATTATAAGTTTTAAATTGCTTGAGTGCTCAATGACATTGAAACTTGAGTCTTGAAAGTTGATTCTTGACCTATAGTGCATACATGATGATACTACATAGTACATACTACTCTTCTAGGTTCTAACTGGTCAACGGTTACGAACTTTATAGGTTCACATACATGTTCCTCGTTTTGGAGTGCCTCTTGAAGGTGCATAGCAGCGTGAGCAGATGGTGGTTTCAAACCACTGGCAAGATTGGGGGCAATTACGAGAGCCCAAGTCAATTAAGTTCGAGACTATCGTGCTATCATCGTCATTTTGGGATCAGGCACATGCTATTGTCATTACGATACAGCCCACTTACATTGTCTTGCGCCTCACGAATAGAGAGGGCTCCACTTTGGGCCTTCTTTATGAGTTCATGGACAGATTGGGAGAGCAAGTGAGCATATGCACGGATCTCAGTTCAAACAGGTGCATTTCAAAAGTCTAAATTCTCAATGTTGCAACTTCTAACTTGAATGTTCAATGCTCAAAACTTTTAGACTATGTTCACACATGGTGTTCATTGTTGAGGCCTTGACTTTGGACTTTCACAGGGTGGAAGAAGTCAAGCCTATATGGTGAGACAAATGACAGTGGTTCCATCAGCCTTTGCATGCATGGCTTGCATACTCCATCCTTTATGGCAGAGTGCAACGCAGTTTCGAGACCAGGAGCTCAGAGAGGGTTGGAACACCTACGTGAGGATGGTCTCTCATGATCCTACTGCACGTGATGCACCCAGGGATGACCTACTTGTGTTCCGAGGTGAGCTCCTTGAGTTTGGATCTGATGAAGCTCAATTGAGGCCCGGCATGTTGCGTCCAGTGAGATGGTGGATGAAGTATGGGAACAATGTTCTCATATTACAAAAACTTGCTATTTAGTCCTCTCACATGTGGCTTTACCATTTCCCATATTTGAATTTTCATAAGCTAAATTCACACTTTAAGATTTCTATTATTTTGAGCAAGCTGAAATGACTAGGCTACACCATGTGAAAGAAATTGGAGCGTCTTCTCCTTGATTCAGACAGAGAAGAAATAGGCTCTCCACTACACAGTTAGAAAGATTTTGGTGTACGTGCATTCCAACCTTAAACTATTGGGCAAGTTGAAGGGCACACGGGAGCCATTGCAGGTAAAACTTATCCAAAATTATCATTTGTAGGTCTATTGTGGATTGTGACTTGTCACTCGTGCAACATGCTTTAATCGAAATTACATAATCGTGATTTGTGACATGAATTGTGAATCGTGATTCGTGATGTAATTTGTGCAGGTCAATCCAGATGAGATTGATATCACAAAGGTTCCAAAACTGCCAGTCGTATCTTAGGAGGAGTAGGACGTGTATAGATTCCTGTATGAGGATGCTCTCCTGTCTGCAGGTTACAAGCTTACAACTTTGAACTTGCAAATTAGATATTGACATGTCGCGACATCACAAGACTCAAGTCTAGACGTTATTGAAACTGTTCTAAGTTGTAACTTGTAAATTGTAAAGTACCAATTCTGATTCCAATTCCCTCCCTATGTGTATTGTGCAGGACCTAGCACTCGAGGGGCTCAACGTAGGATCAAAGCACAGTTGGGAGAGGCTTGCAGCTCTTGTCCTCCTCGACGGTCTCATGCAATAGTTGTAGATGATGAGCCCAGTGCTGATGATTCAGAGGACACTTCAAAGAGTCCAGGTGGTTACACAGAGGAGGGTGATACAGAGTCCTTTGACTCGGATGAGGAGAATGATAATCATGACTCGGAGTCAGAGGCCCCCATTGTACAGGGGAGAGGAGACGCTCCCAAGGGTGATGAGGTCCAGGCAGTTATGAGCTCTAGAGACTAGGAGCATGTGCTATGGCCCATGTTGCATCATGCACATTGCACATTGCATGCATAGATGATAGATTTAGATCAGGCTTGACTCTTAAGCCATCAGGCTATGACATTGATTATGTTGTCCTAGAACCTCTTATAAATACATATGATACATTTTATTCCGAATATTGGAATTTGGATTTTGGATGATGTTCGTTCAATGAATCACAATTCTTGATCTATGTTTATTAATTTATTGCCAATTTGCCATGAATGATGAATCTTGAATCATGATGTTGGCATTCCATTTCAATTTTGTATGTGGCATGTGCACACTGCAGTCTGCATTGTAATTTGACAACGATGATCGGTCAATGTCCATTGTCTATGTCCCATGTCAAGTGTCCACTGCTTCAATTAGCATTGTAAGTACCAAGTCTGTATCGTGATTCGTAATATGTATTATAATAGAATCCAGACTCAAGACTCGAGTGTCATGGTTGCAACCTAGGCTGAAACTTGAAACTTGATTCAGGAATCAAATTTAGAATTTACCATGTTCAATGAAAAACTATTTGAGCTCTTGATGCGAGAATCTAGTTACTTGAGCCAGAAGTCTTAAATCTTAAACGCTTAATGTACACAGTAGTAAGTACTTCGTACTAGTAAGTACTAAGTGCCACAATACATTATGCTAAATGTACAATGTAGGTAGTATGTACTATGTACACAATCTAATTTGTAGAATATAGATTCTGAATTCATGCCTGGATACCTTAAAACCAAAAGAATTTGCAACTTGACCGATTCGGCCGATTCAGTTTCTAAACGGGCGTTTTAAATTGAACCGGTCGAGTCGGTCCGATTCGAATCGGACATGACACTTTAGAGAGAATAAGGAGGTAATCAACGAACGGGATCAATCATCATATGGGGTTGATTCGACCATCTTCGAGGAGACGGTGGTGTCCCTAGCCAGCTCTTAATTTCAGTTTTCATCTCCAAGGGTGGCAGCTTTGTGGAAGGAGATTCGGCACTACAAGGAGGGGCTGTGCTGCATGAGAAGATTTTAAAATTTGCCTCAGTTCTCAGAAGTTCAAAATTCAAGAGATTGGTTTCGCAGGATTGTTACAACTTGTTCGCTAAAGAACTTAGGGTTGATAGTTGTCTTTCGAAAAGAATTTTCCAGGCAATTGATTGCTGGAATTTACACGAAGATCGCTGTTTTTCAGATAGGGAGATCGCTGTTTTCTCAAGAGATTACTTGCTGGAAAGTTTGCAAATTCAATGAGGATTGATCATTGTTTTTGCAAGAAGACTAGTTGCTGATTTACAGATCAGAATGTTGTACTGCTAGTTGGCTGGTAGATATTCGGGTAATGTGAGGAATGTCCAGGTTGTGACGGTTGGTCTTCAAATTGTTGGATGGCATGTGCTTGGATATGCTGATATGAAGGACAAGTATCAGCAGGATGCGCAGCCGGGCAGTGTGGGCACCAGATGGCTTTTCGTCTATAAGGTACCTATGCATGGTTTGATTGACCAGGCATATTGCGTTGAATAGACTTCAGGGTATTTGAAACTCATTGGTGAGTTTCTCCATCTATAGTTGGTGTTGCTTATTAAGCAACTCCAACTCGGATTTCCAAAGCTGATCTTGGATATCCTCGATCGGCTTCGACTCATGGACAGGAGCACGGGGTGCTCTCCTTTCCCTGAATTCATCAACATCTAATCCTTCGTCTTCTTCCTGATGGCCTCAGACATAGCTAACTTTAGGCTCGTATATTCATCATTGGATTTAAGCTCGCGTCTGATCCATCTTGGAAGGCCAACTAAAACCCAAAGGATGAGCATTTGTTCGGAGGGTTGTTCTTTATCAATCATGGTCATAGAAAACAATTCGACCATAGCGTCGGGGGATGTTTCGCCATAAACTTCGCACGCATTCTCAAAGATTTGAAAGAATCTTTGAGGGTCTGAACTACCGTCAAACTTTGGTAGATCTAACTTGGGTGTTCTCCTCTCAAGATGAGCTCCGTGAGTGGCAGAAGCTTCATTCAGGTGTGTTCTAGCGTGTGATGTTTCAACACCGTGAACATGGGTTCGTGCTCTTGAAGACTCGGCTCTATCAGGTTCTTGTCCCTCGAATGGGTTTGTGTATTTGGGACCGCATTCGGTAGAATTTATGACATCTAATTTGTTCAGCTGTAGGAGATGTCATCTCGTATGGATAATCATCAGGGATATGAGGAGTAGTAGGTTGGTCCATTATTGTGCACTGTCTTGATTTTTTTGGGTTTTTGATTTCTTTTTAATTTTTGTAGGGTTTTTTTGATTTTTTTAGGGTTTTTTGATTTGATTTGTTTTTTTGTTGAGTTAGTAGGGAAGGTAAGGGGGAGACTCAGTAGGAAAGGGGTCTCTATTGGTATAAGTTTTATTTTGAGATTTCTTTTGGTGTTCATGACTATTTTTTTTATTTCAGACTCTAAGGCTCTGGGAAGATGGTGGTTCGGTCGAAATAAATCTAAAATATAGCTACAAAAAACAACATACAAATATGCATCCGACTTTTAAAACGGTATGAAACACGTACACAATCTCAAAGAACTTTAAGCATTGCTAGCTGCGTGATATCAAAAAAGACATATGAAAAAATACTTATATACTTATAAAACCATTTGCAACCCAAAGGTACATCAGTCCTATGCAAATTCATAACATGAAAAGATGTGGCCTTGATGTAATCCTACAATATTATTGGTCCTTGAGGAAACCAATGCTTCTACAACAATCAAGCATTCACAAAACAAAGAGGAATCAGTATCAAAAGGAAATTTATTCGATTTCCCTGATATTTTTCCTTTTGCCTAGATTGAAATGTTAGGACCAAAAACAACAATACTAAAATAACATAGGCACTCACTAGCTTCGAATACCAAAATCTAAACAAAAGAGATCATAGTACTTGAGACCAATTCCATTAATGGAGTTAAAAAAGCACTACCCAACTTACTATTCAAGCAATACTCCTTAGCATTTGCCACTAGTAGCATAAATTCTCTTTCCGAGCCCTCTCACATGGGACAACTCCTTAAGCATTTTATTTGACATCAACAAGCTTGAGGTGCCAATAATAATTTTTGGGTCAATTTACTTGTTTTGGAATTTATTTACAAAGATCAATTTGTTGCATTCTCCTAGAAAAGTATAATATAAGCTTTAGTGATACGTATAGCTTCCTGTGATGACTACAACATATTACAATAACATTCATTATGATAGTCCTTGGGTCTCATTTACACATGACAATTAAACCTTAGAAATGGGGCCCTCATTACTTTTGTGATGATACGTCTATGCCTACAGCCCTAACTAGCATGCCTACATGCCTCACTTAATATAAATAGGCCAAAATACCCTCATTTTGATTGGTTGATTGACTGAAAAATCAGGCTTACTTTCTTTAAATCAGTGGATCAGCTTAGCTTAGTAAACATCAGATTCTATTGAGTTGTCAGCTTGATTTCACCAACGTTCTTGGCTGTTTTCCAGTCTACTTTTGTGTGCTTTATTGGTTATTCACCAAAGTGCAGAAGAAAAAAATGTGTGTTGTTTTGCTCATAACTAAAGTCTATACAACCCTATCTGATCTATCTTGTAAGATCATCAATTATGACTAATATTTTGTGTGACACAACAATAATCATAAATCAACCTCTGCCACGTAATCAAAAGTATTTCAATCAAGTCTTCAGCCTAGAAACGTAGAAACACCATGAGTGTGACCCAAAGCCTTACCTGATCAAGCTTCTTATTTATACTGAAATGGTAACAAATTGCAATAAAGTAACTCTGAATTCAAAATAAGGTTACTCTTCAAAAAAAATTGAAGCACAAGAGATGACCTTCACATAGCTCACACCCAAATCCTTTCGTGAGTATCCACGTGCTAAGTTGCGCATTACATATTCATTATAATCCTTGACTATGCGCATGATTAGGTCTGATGTTGATACACCATCAGTGCGCTTAGTCTCCATGAATTTTCCAGCTGCCCTAACCTGGAAAATTTGTATTTATCATAAAAAAGGTTTATGGCCGACTGACAATAGCCAACTTAAGTGCAGCCCACTCTGGCTTTGAGCTTATGGCACTTACAAACTCATAGACGTCATTTCCAGCTCCACTATTATCAGCATACCTGCATTCACAAACCCAGCTATGACCTTAACAAAACTTCTGGAAAATGCTTTCATCTCTGCACAGCTACAATGACCAGGGTAGCAAGAGCAAGCAAACCTGAACCAAACAAAACTGAACCGTCATGACTATAAACAGAAGCCCGTAAATGCCCTTGTCCCAATTAACGAAGAAGGCTTCCTTTCAACTATTCAAAAATAGTGCAATCTTCAGCAGAATATCATATGTTCAAGCCTAGACTAAGATGCAAATGAAAAAGTTTCATGTTAGCACAATGAACTCCAGAATTGGCTTATGCATTATTTGATTCCACCTGCTCGAGCTGGCACAGCAGTCTGTGGGTTAAAATTAAATGTCTTCTAAAACCATAATTTATCTTAAAAATCCTCAATTTTAAGATGACAGTTATGAAAAGAAGGTATCCTTGCAACAGAGGTTTTGTGCCACCCAATAGCAGGAATGCAGAATTTGCGAACTAAGAGCTACAAAATCATTTAGGGAAGTGGCAGGGCAAGCTCAACGCACAAAATACTTACGGGAGAGCATCATGAGCCACATAATCAATCTGATGCTTGTCCAAGAATTCTTTGTTAATCACCCATGGAGCATCAGAGATTACCTCATCGACCCACCTGTAAAAAGAACGGTTTTATCAAAATCACATTCAGGATTGTACCTTCAAAATAGGCCTACTAGTTTTATATTAAATTTAAAGCTTATCATCCAGCACAGCAAAAAGTTTTAATCCAACTAATACAAATGTTCCCTGACCTTGTTTCCAAGCTCAATGCCATTATCAACCAATTTGCATGGGTTTTATCACAATCTTCGACCTTAGAAAGTCCAACCGCAAAGTCTTGGAACATCAACTTCATCATGCATGGCAGACCAAATGCTAAAATGCCAAAAGACTATTTTTTGCAGCTTTGGAAAAGTGCTTAGATATGAGTATATTGTTGAATTATAATTTCGATTAAGATTATAATTGAGATTAGTTGGAAGAAGTGCATGCCTGCAGTGGCGCAGTGACTCATAGCGCTCAGCCTCTGTCATGACAGTCTTCCCCTTGTATTTGTTAGTAATAGCATCACTGCAGCAGCCTACCAGGAGATGCGTGTTCGGGAACCTACGCATAATTTCGCAATTGCAAAAGCTTTCAGCCACAGCAAAACACTAATGCAACATAACCTTTCACCAGCAAAAACAGAACCCGAGTGCAACACAAGCACCAGCGAAATCAAAACCCTACTACAATAGAACCCTTCCAGTACAACCATTACAAGTAGAGGAATCTCACAATTTCTTAGCTTGCTCCAAGGATCGGGCATGGCCGAAATGGAAAAGATCATAGATGCCGTCGGCATACACTCTGACCGGCCGCTGGCTGCTGCCTTCCTGGCCCTCAACGGCGACAGGGGAAGGGAGGGGTTCATATCGCACAGCGGGGGATGAAGACTCATCATCCTCCTCCTCCTCCTCTTCAGTCAATTCATCACTGGCTTTCCGCTGATTCACGAGCCTTTTACGTGGCCCCCGAGCCATGCTGCTTGCAGCTTCCTTCACAAAAACCCTTGCCAACCAAAACCCAAAACCTAATTCTGCATCTTCGGAATCCAAACCAGGCAGCCTGCTTCCTGCTTCTTACTTCTCTCACAGACAACCATTTTGTGTTGAAGAGATGACAAATCCAGCAGCAGCAGAGCATGGCATGTCACAAAGATGGGCAGACGCCATCCCTCACTGCCACAAACACAGACAGATCAGAAACAAGAGCAAAAAATACAGAAAAATGAGAGCAGATGATGCGACGATCTCGCTACTGACAACAAAGAAGAAGAAACAAAGGCTTCAGGAATCAGGAAGAGCTTGAAATGGTGCGCTAAATTTTAAGCGCGCGGCCCCCTTGGATGCTAGCCACTTGGAGCCTTTTCCATGGCCGATCTTCGACACGTGGCAGCGACGACAGTTGCCACCCTTCCGGGACTGATTCTGGGCACGTGGCCGCATTTGAGACGTGCTACTTGGAAGCTTTTCAAGGGTTGATCATGAGCACGTGGCAAAATCTGAACGCTTTTGGGAATGAATGTAGGAGCAATAGAAAGAAAGAACAAAGGGTGCTTTCATATTCTTGCATGACTTGCCACGTCTAATTAGAGCCATCAACTCATGCCAAGGACGTGGCGAGATCTAAATGTCGCTTTAATATCCAATGGCTGTAGGCTAATGTTTCATGATTAAATAGAAGAGGAGGAAAAAGGAGGCGGGAAATTGGAATGGTAGTGAAAACTTGCTACTCTTGGATGACCCTTTGGAAGTTCTTTCTAAAAGTGCCCTGTGTCCAATTTCCTAAATCCATAAGTATTCTAGTTGTATTTGAGTTATTCATTTGCCACATTGGCATGGACAAGCCCACTAAAAGTAGTGCAGCGATTTTTTTCACACTTGAGAACAACCCCCTTCCTATTCACATCTAACATTTCTAGTGTGAGTTGCAAGTAAAAACTAATTATAAAGCTTTGAAACTCACACTTTTTAACTTACGGGATAAAAGGAACATGTCAAATTCTCGCAATATTTTTTTTGAGTTTCTTTTAAGTCAAATGGCCTGGCCTATTGTCACTCGTCCATAAGCAAATATATGAATGAAGCATGGGCCTTAAGCCCTATGATGTCTTCCCAATATATTAACCACACCCAAAAAACAAATTTGGTCTAGCGCACTATAACAAGAAGGCAAATGTGGTGCACAGTCGAGCGATGATCAAATGATATATAGTAAGAATGTGATTTATTTGCCAAGTTGTGCAATGAACTACCTAACACATGGTCGTGCGAGAAATAACAAGAAGGTACGTGTGATGCCAAGTTGGCAATATACCAAACCAGAGAGAAATAAAGTAATTCATGGTAGGATTTGGCATCAAAACATGGAAGTGCAATAACCAACAGATGGACAAATTGACTAATCAAACTTGTTGCAATAAATGGGTGCTCATGAGTTGAAACTAAACTAAAATTTGATGTCTTAACAAAAGATGAATCATTGTATTTCATGGAACATCTAAGTTTAGGCTAATTGGAGTTCAATATAGATGTGGTCTGAAAGTGAGCTAAGTAGCAAATTTGGTAAGGATGGTTAGTTGCTAGTCAAAATTATAAGTGAGTGACTTCCTAGTTGATGCATGATGTTGCTTCAATAATAAACTATCATAATAGATTTTCTCTCTCTCTCTCTCTCTCTCTCTCTCTCTCTCTCTCTCTCTCTCTCTCTCTCTCTCTCTCTCTCTCCCAAGTACTCGCTACTAAACACTTTCTCAATCATTTTTCTCTCCTATCAAGTACTTTCCCTAGCTTTAAAGGTAGTCCAGATAAACTATCCTCTACTCATTCCAATTCATCCTCAAATGAAGTTTTCCTTCATGTAGACTTAAGTCTATCTATATGAAAGGCACGATGCATAGGGAAAATGAGGGTAGGTAGATGCGAAAGATTGCGACAGCTCAAAGTGTCAAGAGACATTGTCGGACTGTCACGTTTGATAGCACTACGGAAGACTTAGTGAATTAAGAGCACCGTGTTTAGATCTTCTGTCACAACGAAACCAATCACTTAATCAATGAGTCAGTAGGTGTCTAATGTTGGAAGAAGAAAAGAGGATACGATAGTAATGAAATCGAAGTATAACAACGAACTATCGGGCTTTTCCAGAATAATTCTTCTTCTAATGTATGTCTACGCCTATAAAAAATGTACAAAGCTTTCGCGACAATCGTCATGTTCGTTCCTTTAGTAACTAACTTTGAAATCATTAGTACTAAAGTGATTTCATAGACAAACAATTACAAAATGTGAGGGACATATATAGAATATTGTAGTATCGAATCATTCGACAATTCAGAGTAATCAATAAGAGATTTAACAGATACAAACAACTTCAAAGAAGCTTGCATACAATCCGACATAATATTGAACGCACTAAGAAGGTATGATTGATTCAGTAAGTAGCATGTACAAATCAGATGACACGAGTACAAAACAATAGTGGATGAAGCCGCGTACTCTAAACTATCTCTGAATAACTCATAACTTTGTCTGATGCGCTTCCACTGATAAGCAATCAGCGTTGTTTAGCAATATTCAAAGTAGAAACTATTTACTTGATTTCTATCATATGAATATCTTCTAATGATCAGCTATTTATACTAACGATGAATGTCGCTTAGGCTTATCCCCCAATTAGGGCAACTAATTAGGTCGTATGTGAAAAATATCAACTAGTTAAGTTGATCTAATTTGGCAATTTTGAGGCCAAAGTGAATTTTCAACTTAGAGATAGATTTTTTTATGTGATAAGGCCTAAGAATGGTGTCTTTACTATTTTTAGCAAGTAGTGAAGCTGATAAGGTCGGATTTAGACCTACTTTCATTGGTTGATATAGATACATTGCATCTAGTCATTTAAAACTAGGTTTTGGGTGAAGTACCTAGAAACTATGGACTTTATAGGTCCTACATAAGGTGTGAGTTGAGAAAAATACTCCCTTTTACCCGACATGTGGGACAATATTTGGAAAGTGGCCAAGTGACACTATTGTTGTTATAAAAATTTGTACCTACATGGAGAATAGATCTTGATGTTCTCATTTTGTATCGAAAACTTTTCTCTTTCGATTCTATGTCCATCTCTTTCATATTTCTCATGATATCTTGAATTCTAATGTGTAGAATGCTATTTTTGTTGTCTATCTTGAATACACACATGCGAATGTTGATGTGCTATTGTTGTTATATGGATATGGACAATACCATATTGGATCTTAGTGGTTATGATCATATCTTCATGTATTTCCAAGTTCTAGCATGGTAGATGCATGATTTATAGCTTGTAGAAGAATCTATTTGTGCAACCAAATTTAGCTAAAGATCTATTTATCCACTTGTGATTTTTTGGAAATGATATTTTTTCACAAGGTATCAGAGTAGGCTATAGGCTAAAGTTGGTGGTTTTTCCAAATCTAGTGGAGTATTTGAAGGCGCCCATAAATTCTAGAGTGAATTGGAGTGGTTTCTATCTCAAATCAAGCATTTTCAAGTGTAGAAATTGGATCTTTGTGATACTAGCTTCAATTTAGGTCAAATCACTTGGACTAGGCCAATTTTCTATTCTACTTACTAGAATGTGGAGACAAAAATTGCACATGTTAGTGGATGTAGCATTCTACTAGAATTTGTATCAAGATTCTAGCTTTTGCATATAGATTTTGATTTGTTCAATATTTTGCATTATTGTGAAAACTCAAAATTTGAAAGAATCTCTTGGTTCAAAGATTTTGATCTTTTCAAGAGTGTGTTCAAGTTCATTTGAGCTCAAAAATTCATTCTATTATAGGTTGATCATGCAATAAAACCGTGGGATACTATGGTATCGGATTAGTAGAACTCTGATTATAACATAAGCTTTGATACCATATCGTAAATCGATAATGATTGGTAATAAAATTAGAGCGCGGACGATGTAGGAATGGAAGCACGACAGTTAGCAGTAGAATAATCAAGATGAATGATTCATACAAATGTGCAATAGAACGATACAGTAGCGAGATAGAAATTGCACTTTGATTAATATCAACAATGACTACATTAGCTTGAAGCGATAACTTCAGCTTGTTTGTTGAGTGTGATAACGCTTGCTACAGAAAAGCTCAATTAGCTTGATCGATATTTGAATTGATTAATATTAGTGGTCAGCTTGAAGATTAATATATTACAAGTGTCTTCTACTTGCTTTCGAAATATCTTACAAGCATTAGACGCTATTGGCTATATTTATTACAATCGCCTTGTATTTGTAATTGTATGTACAAAGTAGGTAACCGCCATTGGGATATTTACATGTCAGGTAACTCCGGTTGATTTAGGGTTGATGGAATCAGTTTGTCACTAGAGTGAAAATTTTGAAGGTGCAAAAATTTTGAAGGTGCCCTTTGAAAAGTGGAGGTACAAAAATGCAAAAGTGCAAAAAATGTGAAGGTCCAACAAAATGGAGTTGGATTTCGGCAAGTTTTCAAGATGCTCATAATCCAACACTCCCCCTTAATATGGATCCTGAAAGACTTTGATCTTCAGATTTAACATGTGGTTAAATCTGAGACGTTGCTCCTTTGATAGAGCCTTTCTGAAGTAATCTGCTACCATAAGATTTGTCCTACAGTAAACCAATGCTACTTCCTTGCTTTGCACTTTCTCTCTAAGGTAATAATACCTAATTTCAATATGTTTGCTTCATAAAAGAGGAGGGCCTTGAACACAGTGATAGGAAGGGGAGGAGAATCTCTCTCTCTCTCTCTCTCTCTCTCTCTCTCTCTCTCTCTCTCTCTCTCTCTCTCTCTCTCTCTCTCTCTCTCTCTCTCTCTCTCTCTCTCTCTCTCTCTCTCTCTCTCTCTCTCTCTCTCTCTCTCTCTCACACACACACACACACACACACACACAAAAGCAAAAGGTCCCTACAAAATGGTGTCACGTGCTCTTTTATAGACAATACTAGGGCTAGGATTTTTGGTGGACCCAAAATCATCTGCCATAACAACTTGATTTTACAAAAATATTTATATTAAATTTGTTGTTAACTAGTTGGGTCCCTTTTCATTTTGGGCCCCTTTGAGAGCTAGTTTCTTATAACTTCTCGCACTTTTGCCTTGAGAATATATTGTACCTTGTTAGGGGTGTCTAAGTTTATATTCTTGTTAGATCTAATAACTTTTGCTGACTCAGCCATGCGTTTATTCTCATCGTTGTAGAATATGTTTGTCATGCGCTAGGCTTTGTTTATACTCATTGGCTGGTCCGCTACTTGTCGACTTTTATTGATGATGATGCTCCCAATAGATGTGAACCTTTGGAGCTTCCTTGTCAGTTTTCTTGTTGACGCTCTTATGTAGTTTTCGAACATGCCCTCGATATGAATTTGATGACAATCCCTTGGAACTTGTGCTTGTCTTTGACGTTGGCTGGCATTGGCGATGTGACCCGGATTGCTGAATGGAAATGCCTCTCAATTTTGCCTGTGGCGAGCAACGACTAACTTGACAAATTGAGACCACAACGAGCTACACGTTAAAGATTGTGAGCATATTGGACCGAAAGCAGGATTCATGTTGCCAAGGAATCCCATTGTATACCATCATTCCAACCCCGCTATGTTAACGACCGATATGGTAGATGCCCATAGTTTATTGTTGATGCTACTTTGGAGCCATGCATGGAGTTTTGAGATTTTTTGATGCTTTTATCATGAAATTAGTGTGCCCATCTACCTATTTTTTGCTCTTTAATTGCCCGCACATGTGAATAGCACAATCATTGCTAACATGACAGTATTATCATTGACACAAAATGGCCTACACCTAGGGCTTCATAGCACCTACTTTTGTCTTGAATCAAGAAAGTTATCAGTTTTTTAAGTCTTGGCAGTTTTACAAAAAAAAAATTGAGTAAAACACTAATGCAGTGTGAACATGAAATCTTTTGTGGGGACTTAGTTGTGCTATGTATTTTGGAGTCTTGCGTGAGTGTTCTGAATTGGTTTTGGGTCGTTATGGGTTTTGAATGGCTCTTGATACAAATTATAGAAGAGAAAATGAAAAAAATTTATGGTTTCGTACTATGTATAAAATCGATAACTCAACGAACTAATATGGAAAATTGAATTTATCAATTTCTAGTTTAGTATGATAGTGTCTATTATAAATTAAAGTCATTATTAATAGTGAAAAAGATCACTAAATCAACTGTAGTTTTATTTCTATTCGTGAAGGCTATTAATGTAGTCGGTTGAAAGTCGAATTTGTAAGATGTTGAGAAAAACGAAGGTCGGCATTTGCATGTCAAAAATTGCATGCTTGTCAAAAATTGTTTTCAAATTTGAAAAAGTAATGGTAACCTGAGACCAATACAATTGATTGACAGTAACTTGGTTTACGGCCTGCATGTTTGAAAAAGTGTTTAGGGATAATCATAAAATGTAAAAATTTCATTATATTGGGTACACAATAAATGGAGTGATTATTGATTATTTAAAAATTGGTTGATTCCAGTGGTTATGACTCTATCAATGTTTTTTGGAATTCAATCGGTCTAAAGTCATAGATGGTCTAGATGATATTTTAGTTTACAACAAAAGTAGAAATTAGCATTTTGCTGACCTTAGAAAGGTGTTCCGTTTGCTCAAAAATCATAAGTTATTCACAAAGAAACCTAAATGTGGGTTTTTTTAATTGAAGAAATAGCATATTTGGGCCATATAATCTAAAAATGTGGGATTACGATGGATCCAAATAAGGTCAGACATAGGGAGAGTAGTGGTCATGTGATAGGAGGGTAAGGTGGTGCTTATAAGGGTTGACACTTGTCTTGGGGGTGGACTTGCTTGGCAGCACCCATAAGGCCCGCCACCTAATAAGATTAAAAGGTAAGGAAATGGTGGTGGGTGCAAGAGTTCCACTCACATGAGGAGCTTGTTTTGGCCTAGCTTCCTTGAGTAGAGCTCGCAAGTTTTCTAAGCCAATTTGTAGCCAACTTGTAAGGGAAGCTCCTTAGATCCTGCTTACAAATCCTAAACACAAAAGGATAACACATTGTGGAGAAACCACCCAACCAAGTAGAAGCATCCAATCAATCTCTAGAAGCCTCACCCCCAAGCCAAGGAACAAGAAGCATGAATGTAGAGTGAGAGCCTGACAATGAACCAAGAACCATGATGAGGAGTAGGGCAAGTTTGGACCCATTATATAGAGCCAAAAGCATCTTGGGCACACAGCCATGCATAGCCCTATGTTCTCTATACATAGATTCACCTAAAATAGAGTCCTATGCATGGACCAACTATTTATAGAATTGCTATTGATAACTCTACACATGCATACACTGTCTCATACCTTGTCTAAACTCCATTTAGTGTGTTCTGGGCCTCACAAGGATATTAGTTACTTTCGGGTACAAATCTAGAATTCTCGGACGTCTGAACAATGTTCAAAAGAAGAGTAAAGAATCCCTTTGCAAATATACACGAAAGGTTAAAAATCTTATAGGGAAACTAACCGGTGTATATCCCATTGATATGCAGATCGAATGGTTTTTGGCTGGATTACCACCAAAGATTGATCGGTATTGCAGACAAGGGGACATGACCTCCTTAGCAGCAGTAATAGCTAGTGCAGAAAATTTTGAGACCTCGAAACTAGCACGAAAGAGACGCTCAACTAAAAGATCTCAAAAGTCAAAAAAATTGATTCCAGTGATAGCGGTGATGATTCAGATTCTAACTCAAGTACTAGTTCTTCAAGCTCGGAGTCTGAAAGCAGCGATTCATCAGAATTAGAAGCTGATAAAGGAGAGAGAAAGAATAAACGACGAACCAAATGAAAGGACGACACGAAAGTTGTCGAGGATAAGTCGTCAACTTCTAAAGTTGAAAAGCTTTGGAAGAGTAATATGGCTGACCTTAATAAAAAGTTTAATGACTTGAAAGTGCAGATCTCTGAAGTTGCAGACAAAAGACCAAAAGCGTCTTCTTCCAACTCAGGAATGTGGTGTACGAAATGTGGAACTTCTGGACACACTAAGAAGGACTACACCACTATGAATGTCAAATATCTTGAAGATCCTACCCAGGAGGTATTTTTTATTTTTCAGAATGATGTGACTACTAACTATGTTCAGGGTATTGCAGCATCAGCCAAAAAGGAGAGACCCAAGTTCGCACCAAGAACACATAATCCTCCTGAATTTGTTGGACCAGCGAAGTCTCAAACCGCGACTAAACCAGTGTCGGGCAACTGTTACAATTGTGGAGAGCCGGGACATTTTTCTCCTGACTATCCTCAGCCATGAAAGCCAATTGGTTATGTACCGTTATGCTCGAATTGCAGAGAGCCTGGCCACAAGTATCCTGACTGTCCTCAGCTGTAGAAGCCGCAACCCAAATATCAGTATGTAGCAACACCAGCTGCTGCAGACACGAAAGCGAAAGCTTTGACTGATGCTGTTGTGCAGAGAATTCACGTTATTGAAGGAAAATTGGCAAAGACAAAAGACCAGTCCTGGCCAAGTGACATGGAGAAGATTTTCAAAGTCCACAACAAGAAGCAAAGGCTCCTTGAAACCTGAACAGAAATCTTCAATGAAGCACAAAAGTTCTCGTGGAAGAAATCTTCTAAGTCAACGAACAAGTCTACGACTAAAGAAGATCTTAAACCCCAACTATGACCGCGATGCTGCAAAGCTATTTGCAAAAGATATCTCAGCAGAAGCGAAGGAAATTATTGGAACTGAACTTTAGTCAGCTACTGTAGAGAAGGTGGTCACTTTCAAAGAAGGGGATGAAGAAATCCAATCGTTCAGATCTCAACCGACGAGTTGTCTGAATCTCGACCGACGCACTCAGTTAGATCTCAACCGACGGCCTCGGTAAAACCTCAACCGATGGGATCCGCTTACCATCTCAACCGACACATTTACTCACATCTCAACCGATGCATTTGCTCACGTCTCGACTGAAGCTTCGCGTCAGATCTCGACCGACGACCTCGCGTCAGATCTCGACCGACAGTTTTCGTTCAGATCTTGACCGACATCCTCGCGTTAGATCTCAACTGACGACCTCACATCAAACCTCGACCAACGCTTCGTGTCAGATCTCAACCGATGACCTCGTGTCAGATCTCGACCGACGCTTCGCATCAGATCTCAACCGATGACCTCGCATCAGATCTCGACCGATGCCCTCGCGTCAGTTCTCAACCGACAGATGATCTCAGATCTCAACCGACTCTTGAACCATTGAGACCATAATCAAACACACTACAGTCATTGCAACCACCTTCCAGCCGTAACAATCGCATTGCACCATAGTGACCGCTCTGCACCGTGACAATTGCATTGAGCCGTAGGGAATACATTCAACAAAACCCCCATTGCTTCACTCTTTGCACCGTAGCCACCGAATAGAAATCGTATTCACTTGCCCTACCCGCCCTCAACTGCAGTCCCCTTGCTTTCCGACCACACTACATTCATTACAACCGCATTGAGCTGACTCAAAGCTGTAGCGACTACCTTGAGCTGTAGCCATCGCACACAACTACTTTACACCGTAGTGATTGCCATGAGCCACAGCCATCGTCAACAACAGCACCACAACTATCGTAACAATCGCAAATCACTGCAACACTCCCCAATCCACTCATCTCCGTTCTTGACCCGTGGAAATCGCAAACCATCTACTCTTCAGCCGTAGCAGCCTCATTCCCCTACAACCCGAGCATATCCAACACACGCACACATCAATCTATCCTTGACCCGTAGATCCTAAATAACCACCATCACTGCAACAGATCCCAAGTGACCACGATACACCAGCCCATAACTAACCAGAACTGATTGCAATCCAGCAACCGCATTAAACTACATTCCACCACATCTATCGCACTCACCCGTCTCCACCGCAATCAACGCCACAGATCGCAACACACCGTAATTGACCACTGACACCACACTCAATCGTCGCACTTGTAAACACTGCATACAACCGTAGACACCGCAATCACAACACCTCCACCCTTCACTTGTCACTCATAGTGATCTGTAGCACCCACACCAGACCGTAGACCATAAACCATAGGGACCGCATCCACCGTAAACCGTAGGACCGCAAAAACCAAAAAAAAAAAAAATTCCAAAAACACCAACACCTCAAAAAATCCAAAAACAATAAAAAAAAACTCATACCAGTACTCAATGGACCAATAACAAGATCCGAAAATTCTAGATGATTATCCATACAAGGTCAGGTCCCTTGTAGCTGAACAAATCAGACACCATAGGTTCTACCGAATGCGAGCCGAACTCCCAGAGCCATCCACAAATCCATTCGAGGGAAAAGAACCTGATAGAGCCGAGTCTTCTCGCGCACGACCCCATTTTTCTGGTGCTGAGCCCTCACAGGTCAAAACCAACCCTAATGGAGTTTCTGCTACCCACGGAGCTCATCTTGAGAGACGTACACCCAAGCTAGATCTACCAAGTTTGACGGTAGTTCGGACCCTCAAAGATTTTTGCAAATCTTTGAGAATGCATGTGATGTGTATGGCGAAACATCTCCCGATGCTAAGGTCCAACTATTTTCGATGACCATCATCACTAAAGCACGTGATTAGTTTTTCAACCTTGATCGTGACAAAAAGACGGACTGGTCAATTTTGAAAGAGTCTTTTATCAAGCGTTTTAAGCCCTTTCGTTTGATAAAGATCCCTTTTGTCAAATTGAGTAACATCAAAATGGCAAAAGATGAACGTGTACGAGACTATATCGATCATTTCAAATGCCTCACAAGTCAAGTACAAGAACAGCCTTCCGAACAAATGCTCATCATTTGGTTCTTAGTCGGCCTTCCAAGATGGATTAGACGCGAGCTTAAATCAAATGATGAATATACGAGCCTAAAGTTAGCTATGTGTGACGCCATCAAGGAAGAAGACGACGGATCAGATGTTGACGAATCCAAGGAAAGATGAGCACCACGTGCTCCTCTCCATGAGTCGAAGCCGATCGAGGATACCCGAAATCAGCTTTGAAAATCCCAGTTGGAGTTGTTTAATAAGCAACACCAACTACAGATGGAGAAACTCACCAATGAGTTTCAAGCTACCCTGAAGTCTATCCAAAGTAGTATGTTTGGTCAGCCAAACACTGCACAGGTACCTTATAGATGAAAAACAATATGGTGCCCACACTGCCGAGCTACGCATCCTGTTGATGCTTGTCCTTCATATCCGCCTATCCATGCACATACAGTTCAACAATATGAAGAACAACCATCACAGTCTGGAAATGCCTTGACTTATCATGTATATCCATCTGAAAGTCCAGACCCATTAGCCATACAAGATGGCTATGCCGTTATACAAGGGCCATTGCACACCAAATGTTTCATCTGTGGTGAAATTGGCCACTTCATGGTTGATTGTCCAGTTAAGACCCAGTACCATGTTGAGTGTCCCGACTGTATCAGAAAACACAGTTTCAAACACTGTCCTAAGCAACCAACTAGGATCCTACCTGCCCGACAAGTTAGTTATGAATCACAATAGGATCTTCTCGACAACCACATGAGCACCATAGCAACCAACAGTTAAACCTGCTGCTCAATTGAGAAGTTTCTAGCAAACTTCTACACTACCGCACAATACACCAGCTCCATCATTCACAAAGACAATATGAAATGAGTCCTTGTCGAAAGAAAGTGAAACCGATATTCCGTCATCTGCTACAATGTCCAACCAAGAGCAACCTCCATAGGGAATTGACAGTTTTTCTCCACTTCTGCAACCTCACATCTATTTGTCTTTCCACATGCTGATAAGGTTTCCAATGTGCTAATACACAATAAATCTAGGATTTGGAAATCCAGATCGAGATTCGGTTCTAAATCTCGTGCTCAAAGAGGTCCTTAGGACATAGTAACTCAATAATACCTTCATCTCAAGTTATATCTTACAACATCTGCTATCCATGATGGTAGATTTTAGCGTCACCCACCCTCCCTTGTTTTGACAAGGTCTTTGTTGGTATAGTACGACACTATTTGATAACATTTGTTCACTCACTCTGATCAGAACACGGACGTCTATGACTCCTCA
This sequence comes from Diphasiastrum complanatum, assembly GCA_029204225.1. NCBI lineage: Eukaryota > Viridiplantae > Streptophyta > Lycopodiopsida > Lycopodiales > Lycopodiaceae > Diphasiastrum > Diphasiastrum complanatum. The sequence continues at coordinate 3,439,962 of CM055106.1, read as the reverse complement.
GTTTCTGATCAGATGATGGTTGTCTTTGACGCCTGAAAAACTTGCGCTGTCGTACTGCTCTTTCAATCTATTTCAAAACTTAACTTCTGACTAAATCCATTTTTCAGTAATACCACACACAAACCATTTCTAATCTCTTCGATGGACTGTACTCATTTTTGTTTTTGTGAGTATGAACTAATTTATAAGATCCTGTTGGGCGACAAAATACTTAAGCTGTGATTATACTTAACATAAACATTCTATTAGACTGCTTTTTGTATCTAGCAGCCCATTGTAGCGGGAGAGCTGTTCCACAAATATTCTTGCTCTCTTCTCCGTTCACGTTCTCCGTACTCCATCGCCCCCATCAGATTGATATTAGATTATAGCTCATATAAACCGAGAGATTAAGTTTGTTCCATTTGTATTATTGTTAACATGTCCCATATTGGTAACTCTCCATCATCATCTAGTGAGGTTAGAGTCATTGACAAGTTCAATGGATCTAGCTTCTACATCTGGAAGTTAAAACTCCGGATGATGTTGAAAGATAGAAATATTTGGGATGTAGTAGAAGGTGCTGACCTGAAATCAGAGGATGGTGATCAAGCAAAGGCATGGAACATCAAAGATCAGAAGGCCTTAGCATGTATCACACTCAATCTAATCGACTCCCAAATATCCCATATTACCACATGCAAAACCTCTAAGGATGCATTAGATTTGTTATCAAATCTCTATGATACTCATGATGTAACCACTATATTACATCTTAGAAAAAAAAAATTTACTCTTAGTATGTTTGATTCTACTGCCATCACTTCTCACATCAACAGGTTCAAATCTTTATTGGATCAGTTATCAGCTGTAGGATGTGCTATTGAAGATGATGATGTTGTTATGACCTTGCTTTCTTCTCTTTCAAACTTCGTATGAACACTTTGTGGTGATGATCTTCACACAACCCGACCTCACTCTTCAAAAGGTGATCGGTCATCTTCTTCAAGAAGAAATGCGGAGAAAGGCCAGTAGTCTGTCCATCAAAGACAAATTGATGGCCCTGTACACCAAAAAAAGGCTATTCCAAGGGCAAAAATCAAGTGCAACAACAATAGCAAAAGCCTTATACTCAAGCTGAGAATAGTGGATCGCGCAAGAAGCTTTTCTGCAGATATTGCAAGAGAGCCAATCATGACATCAAAGAGTGTCGTATCTGCATCTACAACGAGACAAGGAAGCAACAACAACAGTAGCCAAATTCCTTCAATGCGACAGAATTCAAGGAGCAAGATACACAATTGTTAATGGCTTACAATAGTGACGAAGAAGACCATGATAGCTGGTACCTGGATAGCGGCACTACCCAACACATGACCTCTTGCAAGGAATGGTTTACCGAGTATGCAGTTTACAGTAGAGATCAATTCATCTATCTCGAAGATTCAAGCACCATACACGTGGAAGGCAAAGGGACAAGATCGCATTCAAAAATGATCTTTCTATTTATGTCACCAATGTTCTTCACGTACCTTAGTTGTCAAAAAAACCTGTTGTCAGTTTCTACGATGACTGATGAGGGCTACACTGTTACTTTCTCATCTGAACAATGTACAATCTTCGATGAACATACTACTCTGACTACATGCACTAGAGTCGGAAATCTTTACGTACTCTCTAATTCAATTGCATTAGCTTGCATCTCTCATGAAAATGTAAACGATAATGCTATTTTGTGGCATAGTTAATTTGGACACGTGAATACAAGATCACTTTTCTATATGCGTTGTAATAATTTAGTTGATGGATTACATTTTCCTTCTTCATTGGATAGGAAATCTTTCTTTTGTGAATCATGCATCTATGGGAAGCACTCTAGAAGCAAGTTTTCCAAATCACATTCCATCAAAACAAAGCATGCATTGGATCTTGTACATAGCGATCTTTGTGGTCCAATGCCAACTTGTCCTTAGGAGATGTAATCTATTTTATCACTTCCATAGATGATTATTCTAGATGGTCTATAGTCATGTTCATTAAGCACAAATATGAAGCCTTTGAATGCTTCAAGAGATTCAAGGCCATGGCTGAGACACAAACGTCTACAAAAGTGAAAGCACTTCGAACTGATGGTGGCAGCGAATACCTCTCTAATGAGATGTCCGACTACTTGGCTAAACATGGTATTAAAAGACAGTTCACCACTTACTATTCACCTCAACATAACGAGATTGCAGAAAGGAATAACCGAACTCTTCTCAACTCAGCGAGATCCATGGTACATCCATCACATCTACCTGCAAAGTTATACGCAGAAGCTATTGCCACAGCTTGTTACATACAGAACAGATCCAACACCAAAGTTGTCAACAACAAAATTCCTTATGAAGTTTGGCATGGACACAAGCCTACTGTCAGCCATTTAAAAATCTTTGGTTGTATATGTTTTGTTCACATTCCTAAATAGCTTATGAAGAAGCTGGATCATAGGACAAATAAATGTATTTTCATTGGCTATCCTGATGAACATAAAGCTTAAAAAGTTTATGATCCATCCACCAATGTAGTATTTGTCTCTAGGGATGTAATATTTCAAGAACATACATACTATGTTTTCAAAGAACCATCGATAAATGATGCTATGTCATTTCATACTATTTTACATAGCATGGAATCTTCCAACCGTTAATGTTTCTTCTACAAAACCTGTAGCTACAGCTACAAAAGCCGAGCAGACGATAATACATGTCATCAGACCAGCGTTTTGATTCTATCAAGACATCTTTCTAGCAAACGCGCAGTCAACAGAATTCCGACAATCGTTGTTTCTACCAACGATCTCGTTCAGCCATAATGGATCCATCATCTAGTTCATCTCTCATTGACAAACTCGATGGAGATAACTACCATCTCTGGAAATTCAAGATGAAGGTTATACTACTAGCCAAAGAAGCCAGTTCGAACAGATCTGGAGAAATTCAAGACGAAACATCATCGCATCCTGATCAACCAAACGTCCGCATATCCTCACGGACTCAGACAGTTCATGAGAGGTATACACCTCAATCATTCTGGACTTCATCAGAAAAACCAGAAAGCCTAGCTGAAGCAATTAACTCCAAGGATGTTGTGAAGTGGCAAGAAGCTATGGAAAGCGAGTACAACTCACTTTTGACGAACCAGACCTAGACACTAGTCGACTTTCCCACTCACAAGAGAGTTATTGACAACAAGTGGATCTTCATGAAGAAGATTAACTCTAATGAAGGGTTCACTCAAGTCCAAGAAGTGGACTATCAATAAAATTTCAGTCATGTCATCAAGATGTAGTCAATCAGGACTTTGATTGCATTAGCAACTTTGGAAGGACTCGAAATGTACCAAATGGATGTCAAGACATCATTTCTCAATGACAACGTCGAAGAGGAGTTGTATACCTTCCAATCAGAAGGATTCAAAGTCAAAGGCCAAGAGCACAAAGTGTGCAAGCTGCACAAGGCAATCTACAGTCTAAAACAGGCCGCAAGAGCATGGTTCGATAGAATCAACTCTTATCTCGTTCAATTGGGATTTGCAAAGAATTCAGCTGACTGTAATGTTTATTCGAAGCATATAGACACCAATTCAGTTCACATAGCTCTTTATGTAGATGATGTGTTTAGCTTGTCTAATGACACTTTTCTTCTGCACACTACTAAGAGTGATCTATCAAAGGAATTTGACATGACTGATTTAGGAGCTGTCCATTCTTTGCTAGGAATTTACATTACTAGAAATAGACTTCAGAAGAAAATCTATCTTAGCCAGTGGGCATATCTAAAAGACATTTTAGAAAAATTTCATATTTCTGACTGCAAATCAATTGATACTCCAATGGATCCAAGTATAGTATTGACTAAACCTACTTGTGCTGATTTTAATAGTAAATTACTCGACATAGTGAAGTACCCTTATCATTCACCAATAGGATCATTGATGTATGCAATGATGTGTACTAGACCAGATTTAGCATACACTGTTAGCACGTTAAGTCAATTCATGTCTAATCCTAGAATCTCCCATTGGAAAGCATTAAAGAGAGTAATGACTTATATTCAGAGAAGTTTAGATCACACTTTATGTTATGATGGAAATGTTATCGACCCACTCGTCCTGCAAGGCTACTTTGACTCAGAATGAGGAGGAACGTTCTCTACTAGAAAATCTACCTCCGAATGTCAAGCTTCAAAAGAAACTATAGGGATCAGGTTATTACTTCACGGCTTACATCACACTCAGCTCAATACTATCACCATTCTGTGTGACAACTTGAGTTGTATTTCAATATTGAATCCCAAATTTCATGGCAAATCCAAGCACATAAAAATCCAGTATCATTTCATTCGAGAGAAAGTTTTCTCAGGGCAAGTGATCCTTCAATACTGTTCCACAATAGAAATGGTCGCAGACATCTTCACCAAAGCGCTTCCCAGGATCAAGCATTAGAAGTTTCTCAAAATGCTGAACCTGACGAAGATACCAAGGCACCAACCGTGACCTTAAGGGCGACTGTTGAAAATTAAGTCCACAGTTGTCTCCTTGATGAATGACTAATTTCTATTTTAAGATTCTTCCTGCACATTTATTGATCGTTGATCTAGGATTAGGTGAGACCAACTTTGGTTCTACGTCTGTTCATTTGATACCTACATAAATCATAACTTAGACAACCAAATTATTTGAAGAACATCTACAATGGACTTTCGGCTGATCTCCAACAAAGGTTAACCAATCCTATCATATTTCAAGTTCAAATGTTAAGTTCAATTATTTGAAGATCATTGAAGACTTAGCCATCTTCAAGGACTTCCACGAATTAGCATTTAGAACAACTCTATAGAAATACACTAAGTGTCACAACAGTCTGTAGAAATACAATAAGTGTCGCAATAGTCTGTAGAATACACTAAGTGTCGCAACAGTCTGCAGAAATAAACAATGTTTTTAACAGTGTCGATTTTTTTCGAAATGCGACAGTGTCGGCTTTTTTTGAAATGTGAAAGTGTCAGCTTTTTCTGAAAGACACTTCAGCATAGTTCAACAGTTCAACTATTTTCAACGGTATCGACTTTTTGCATTTTTTTCGAAATGCGAGAGTGTCGGCGTTTTGCGACAGTGTCGGCTTTTTGCCTTTAGCTTCTTCCTTTCAACTATTTTGAAGAAGTTAAACTGTTTTAAGAGCAGGTTCATCTTTTTAAGGCCATTGTCAGCTTTTTAAGGGCACTGTCGACTTTTTAAGGACACTGTCGACTTTTTCGCAAAATTTTGAAGAGAGAGAAAAATATCGACAATCGTCTATTTTCAACAAGGAATGTTCCCAGCCACTTCCTAACAATGGATGTCTTTGACGCCTGAGAAACTTGCGCTGTCATACTGCTCTTTCAATCTATTTTAGAACTAAACTTCTGACTAAATCCATTTTTTAGTAATACCACACACAAACCATTTCTTATCTCTTCGATGGACGGTACTCATTTTTGTTTTTGTGAGTATGAACTAATTTATAAGATCCTGTTGGACGACGGAACATTTAAGTTGTGATTATACTAAGCATAAACATTCTATTGGACTATTTTTTGCATCTAGGACCCCATTGTAGCGGGAGAGCTGTTCCACAAATATTCCTACTCTCTTCTTCGTTTGCGTTCTCCATACTCCATCGCCCCCATCAGATTGGTATCAGAGAGGATCAAACATCAAGTTCAAGGGCAAAGGACATGTCAAAGCTAAAATGCTTCTTTTGTGGGAAGAAGGGGCATTTTGCATCCGAATGCTACAAGAGGCAAAAGCACAAGAGGAGGAGGACAAACAAGGAAACCATGCACATGAAGAGGAGGATGATGAAGGAGATGTATTCTTGATGGCATCTACATCCTCACCAACAAGCAATGGCAGTTCAAGAGACACTTGGTGGATTGATGGTGGGGATAGCTCCCACATGACTTGTGAAAATGACTTTTTCTCAACCTTACACTCATTCAATGATGCTAAAAAGTTTGTCTTTATTGCAACTGATGATGAGTGTAGGATAGATGGTGTTGGTACCATCTATTTGTATCTAGAATCCTCAATAAGTATGGATCTAGAAAATGTCCTTTATGTACCATCAATTACCAAGAATATGCTAAGTGTAGGTCAACTTTTGGAAAGTGGTTTAAATGTCCACTTTAAGCATGGAGTTTGTTCCATTTTGAAGAATGATGTTTGCATTGCAAAAGGATTTAAATATGGAAGATTGTTTAAATTGGAAGCTAATATTGCTTTTGAGAATGTGAGCTTGGCAAAGGAGGAGATCACTCAAGTGGAGATCTTGGCAAAGTGTGATCTTGCTAGCATGGAGGAGGAGCATCAAAAGGAGGAAGATCTTGAGGATCAGCCTCAAAGTGAGAGTTCCAAGGAGGTCTAGAATGACAAAGGCCGAGTTATCAAATTGCATGCAAATTGTCCATTCAAGTGTGCATCTTGCAAGGGTGGTGAGCATTGGAGAGTCTACTATATTTGATTTGTTCATACATAGTATACATGAAGTGGCTTGTCTCTCATCTTTAAGATTGATGGTGTTTAGAACTTTTTATGACAAGACAATGAATTTAGATGCTTTCCAATCTACATTTGTTGTTGATAAAGCAATTTCATTGGATAACTATTTTTGTAATAGTTTGAATAGTGTCATAAAATATGAAACATCATTTGTATTGAAAATCTTTGGGTCCACATGCTTTGTGCATGATAATTCCAATGTAAGGACCAAAGATTATCCTACTTCAATGGTAGAAATAATGGTAATGTTTTGCTCTTCAAGTAGAGATTGTAGGATCTACATGTTTTTCACCAAAGAAGTTGTCAATGGTGGAAATGTGATCTTTCAAGAGTGGAAGATTTGTAAACTTGAAGAAGCACCTTTGGATCAACACCTTATTCAATTTCATTGATGGTTTGGACTCAAGTCAAGTGGAGGAGCAAGCTCAAGACCCGAGGACTCCAAGAAGAACCATGAGTATCAAGATGGAGCCATCAAGGCTCAATCATATGGATCAAGCAAGGCAAGTTGTCTTTGGCAAAATCATGTATGCACTTAGTAGAATTGATGTATCTCTATCCTTGGAATCCATGTCTTGGCATGATGTATAGTTTTTAAAGTGTGCTACATGTATATAGACACGTTTATGGAACAGGGATCTTTTAAGAGGTGGTGAAAGATCCTTCGTGGACATCATTCTCTATTGGAGTCTCAAAAGTTCCTTGTTTGTAGCTGGATTTTCTAGACACTTCTAAAAGCATTCATTCCTCTAGCAAAAGAGTTGTTAATAGATCAAGCTAAATTTGAGGAGTGTGAAGAATTGCCAAAAATTGACAAATCTAGCTTGATCAAAAACCATGTAGAATAGTGTAAATTGTGTACACAAGTGGGTCCCACACATGTGAGGCCATGTAAGAGAATCAATAGTAGCCTAACATGACCCAAAATCAACTCTAAGAATCTCAGGCCAAAGTCGCATGACCCCAGCATGCATTCATGCACTCAAAAAACATGATTATTTATTTATTTTTTGAAGTTATTAGGTAGAATATTGCTTCTACAACCATGTACTGATAGATATTAATAATTACAGTACTTCAATCCATCCTAGTATTTGGGAAAGTACTGTTCTTTAGGACTATAAATGGATCTACAAAAGATCCACAAGAGTGATTGGATGCTTGCTTAGCAATTTATCAAAATATCAGAGACAAAAAAGTTGATCTAGATTGGCAATTTGACAAACAACAAGCAAGAACAATCAATAGCATTAATCTGACTTGGCATATGTGTACTACAGGCTATAGTACGGCCTGCAAGCTGATAAACAAGTACAAATTGATTTGGTTGCATTTGATCACAAAAACTCAATGTACATAGTGGAGTAGCTCAAGATTGCCAATGAGCTCCAAAAATAATCTATCTTCTCACTATGGAGAGATGGAATACATAGCAAAAGTGACTTCCTCTATAAATTTAGGTGAATTTCTAGCATGTAATACGCAGGCGGATTCATATTCTGTAATTTTTGTCTTCTGACATCTTGTCTTGCCTATTAGCATTAGACTTACTGTAATATGCATCAACCAGAAAGTAATAGTTCGCGAACAATTTTGTGTCGCGTTCTTGTAACTTACAGATTAGAAAAATTAAACATCTACAACTAATTCGCGAATTACAAGAGTGGCATATTAGCCACGATCTAATGATGTCATGATATCAGATCAGGTATCTGCACCCCATGGCAATTGGCTGATCTTCTTGGCTGTTCGTGGGAGCACGACTAATTTTGTGTCATGTCGTGTTGTGTCATGTCGTGTCGAGTCGTGTCGCCTTTTGTCAAAGTTCTAAATTGAAGGCTAGCAAAGCTTTGGCATTAGAAACACAATGTTTCTTCAGCTCCCTCTCAAAGCATGATAGCTTGACGACTCCAAGGCTGCTCCTCTGTCTCTCGAATAGACCTTTGTCTAGGGCCTTTGTGAAAATGTCAGCAACCATGTCTTTCGTTCCAATGAAGGTGGTCTGCAACATCTTCTTGCCAATCAGATCCCTGATCAAGTGATACTTGATCGCAATGTGTTTCGTCCTTGAGTGAAACACAGGGTCTTTCGTCAGATGCATTGCAGATGTGTTGTCCATCTGCAAAACCAGAGATTTGTTGCTTGTTTCACCCAATTCGTCCAGGAATTGTCTAAGCCAAATTATCTCCTTGGCCATTTTTGCTGCTGCGACATACTCTGCTTCGCAGGATGACTGAGCCACAATGGTCTGCTTCTTGCTGACCCAAAGAATTGTCGCTCTTGATGCAGACACTTTTACAGTCATCCTTGAGGGATGCTCAGCTAGCATCATTGTAGGACAGCATCTGAAAACCTGCATCACAACAATAACACAAACCATAATCCTTTGTTAATATTTGTTTTGCAATCTCCCAATGTGTCGAGCCAAGATTCGTGCAATCTTACTAGTGAATTCTACACACAAGAAATAGATTTGATTGGCTTTGAAACTCACAAAGGTCTCACACTTGTAGTGGTTCACTCAAATTAGATTTCTAATCCAACAAATGGACTTTTAATCTCAGTTCTAGCACTCCCTCACAAAGTTGGAATGAAGATAAGATGATGTAAAATCTACTTACAATCAAATCTTACCAATTTTTCACTCTATTGACTACTCTTGAGAAAATCAAGAATCAAAGCCCTGAGGTCCGAAAACAATGGAGAGTATATCTCTACTAAAAATTCAAGGAGTACTACTAGATCCAAGACATTGAACAGCAATTTATCACTCCCTATTCACCTCAGTCAAACGGCTTAGCCGAGAGGAAGAATTGTACCATGGTCGAGTCAGAAAAATGCATGTTGGCACATGCATCATTGCCAAAGAGCTTCTGGGCTAAAGCTGTTTCCACTGTAGCTTACATCCAGTACAGATGTTTGACCAAGGCCCTCTCAAGCAAAACATCCCTTGAGATTTGGACAGGATCTAAGCATTCATTAAAGAACCTACGAGTATTCGGTTGCATCGCCTACGCACAGATCCCAAAGGAGAAAAGGAAGAAATCCGACTTCCAAAGTCTAAAGACCATCCTGATCGGTTATACTTCCTCCGACAATACCTACAAGTTGTACGACCTTGATGCCCAACAGATTTTATTCAGCAGGGATATTGTCTTTATCAAGGATCAGTTCATCGACTTCAAAGGCAAAGGTAAAGTTCCATGCAAAACCTCAACACCTGCCACCAACAGGACAATTCAAGCCTCAGGCTCCATCGTGCTGATAGTCGACCAACTATTTGACAACAAATCAAAAGAAGACATTGCTTTTACTTAGCAACAACCCAACCAAGGAATGGATCATTAGCCGATGCGACCTCCAAGAAGATCACATCGAGTGCGCACACAGCCCACAAGGTATATTATTTAGTCTACATGTCTTTTAATGTAGGAACCAATTATAGTCGAAGAGGCACTTAGCCAATCAGACTCCGAACTCTAGAGAGAAACTATGGACAGAGAGTATTCCTCTCTGATCAAGAACCAGACATAGTCATTGGTCAAACTACCTATTGGCAGCAATCTTATCGATTGCAAATGGGTCTTCAAGATCAAGTATAAAGTTGACGAGAGTATTGATCGAAGGAAATCTCGACTAGTAGCCAAAGGATTTTCTCAGATCCCAAACATCAACTATGATGAGACATTCAGTCCAGTAGTCAAGCATTCATCAATCCGAGTCCTCTTATCATTTGTTGTTGCGTCCGGCCTCGTAGTACATCAACTCGATGTAATAGCTTATCCAAATGGAGTTATAGAAGAAGACATCTACATGGTACAGCCCGAGGGATACATTCTCGAAGGTATGAAAAATCATGTTTGTAAACTCCACAAGGCACTTTATGGCTTGAAACAATCAGCAAGAGCTTGGTTTCAAAGGACAACACATTCCTCATCCAACATGGCTTCGAATTTCAAGTCAGTGCAGCATTCCTTCATTATCATCACCTTGTATATTGACAATACATTGTTTTTCAGCAATAGTACCAAGGCAAGACTACCCAAGGGAATTGGGCAACAAATTAAACGAAGAGACAAGTATGTGTCTTTTCAACCGGCTTGCGTTGATGCCATCAAGAGAGTCGATGATAGTGAAAGCACTAGTTCGGACTCTGATAACTCCGACCAAGAGAGACGACACTAAAAAGAACAAAGAGCCAAATCTAAGGATAAGCTTCACGATGATGTTTCCACCTCTATGGCCAATAGTGCTGACACCATCATATCTGCCATAGAGAGTTGCACACCCAGAGCCATGAGCAATTCAGAAAGCTCACCACTAACCTTACCGTGGCTATAGACCAAAAGCTGAAAGGCTTGCAATCCAGGACCTACGCACGCATATCCTAGGAGAGAGTCCACTTGGTGTTCACACTTCGTAGACAAGCACACATAGAACGAATGCCCGCAGTTAAGACAGAGGTTAGAGCAGCCCACGCGATATTGCCATCTCTGTAATATGAGCAATCATGACACAACAGATTGTCGATACAACATTGAATCCCGCCCCATTGGCACAACGACAAAGTGCCTTACCCCAACCACCGGCTAGATTGGCATCGCCACCTATTCCCCCCAAAACCCAAGGAATAGTAGTGAGGAACCCACAACTAGCTGCTCAGCAGCTGTGAAACTTGGTCGAAGTGACCGAAGAACCCTACTGTCGCGAGGAAGAGGCACCGAACTCAGTCCCAGTGCATTTCATAGACAGAGCGAATGGTGAGTTGATACCAATCTATGCTAACCAGCTTCGTGGTACAGGATTCAGAGCTCTCGTTAAATGTTATGGATGTGGAGAGAATCATAGAATTGTCCAGTGCCCTAACAAGCTGCAAGGCAACTTCGTACCACCTTGCCGAGATTGTGGGTACAGACACCCATACAAGATGTGTCCAATGAGGAAATAGAAACAAGGAGAGGTTTCCAACCTCGTTGCATTTAATGAGTGTGGTAGGAGAACTCAAGGCATCCACAATGTATGTATTCATCCAGACCAGAGTGTACAAAAGACTAGAGAAAGAACCATCCAAATCCGCCACTATAGGACCTATTAGTGAATCATCAAGTTCTCTATATGTAGGTGAATACAAGCAAGTCTTGAATTTCCAACTGCATGAATGCCTCTGAAAGTTTTACACCATACTTCAGTTGTTCCCAAAAAAAATTAGAATAACTTTTCAAATCAAGCCTTATAGTTGAACATAAATAGTAATTATGATCATCTTTTGTCTTTGAAAAAAAAAATTGATTGAATTTGTCTGATTTCAGTACTGTTAACTTATGCAAACAAGTGAAAATACGACAAACTATGTTTCACACTTTACGAATTTCACGTAGTTCAAGCAATTGTTTTTGGCGTTCTGTCATTGTAAGACTTGCTTGTAAATTCCTTCTGAATTTTTCATTGATCTAGAATCTGCTTTTTGTAAGAATTTGCATGAGTCACACCTAACATTGGTAGAAACCTATACCACCTACATGTTTATCTTACATCTCTTCTCTCTCAACTTCTTGAATTTTATTGGAAGGTTTCAATCTTTCCTAAATCTCTTCGATATTAGAAAACATGGATCTTCTTGATTTTACAAGTGTACATCTATTGGACTTTTGTGCAAGCCTTAAAGGATTCAAAGAAACACTCCTTGACATGGAACAAAAAAGTTTGACTAGAATCAGTAACCGAACTAGATCCGCCATTGCTTCTTGTACTAGCAAAGCACAAATCAAAGTAAATCAATTGTAAAGGTTATGATGACTATATAGTGAATCTTGAGAAAGAAAACCTATAATGCACATGCCTCACAAGCCTTATCACATCTTATCAAGGATCTAGGCAACCCAAAAGCAAGCTCTTCCTTACACATAGCCTCCATGGATTGGAAATTGGAATGACCCGATCTCTTGTGCCATAGCTCCACATATGAGCATTAGCTAATGCACATGCCTCACAAGCCTTACTACATCTTAGCAATAATATATTCAAAAGCTCCTCCTTACACATAGCCTCCATGAATTCAAAATTCGGGTGACCCCAAGTCTTGTGCATGACACTTGTAAAATCTCTTCCTCAACAATCATCACAAATTGGTTAATTTTCACACATGCATCAAGCTTGAAAGGCTCCCATATATTGTCCCTTCAACAATGACATTCTTGCTCTTTTTCATCAATAAAAAATTTCTATCTAATTCAAAAATAAAACAATTGTCCAAAAGTTGCCCAACACTTAACAAATCTTTTGTAATGTTATGAACATACAGCATACCTTCAAGAATGTCATCTTGATAGATCCAAAACTCATCTTGCATTCAAAGTCATTTGACTTTTTTACGTTCAACATCATGTAAGAGTTGAGAGAAGTGCTCTTTGTGACCTGTCATGTGGGAGCTTGCCCCACTATCTATCCACCAAGGATCCTCAACTTTGAAGCTTGTCAATAAAATATGAGACATCATAAATGACAACTTCTCATTATCATCGTCATCTTCTTCTTCTTTACTAAAATTAGCTTGCTTTCCTTGTGCACTCTTCTCTTGAAGGGGATGCATAGTAGTTTTTCTTGCCACAAAAGTAATACGTGATCTTGGATTCAAATGTGTATATGTTATGCATCCAAACAGTCAAAGTGCAATGTTAGGTTTGTGACCACTATACACTTATTCACATAGTGATCACAATCACTACAACACTAAGAATTTGTCAAATCTTTTCCAGTTATCATACTCCTAGCACATTTGGCCAATGTTCGATTCTTTCTATTTGCTAAGCCATTGTGTTCAGGACCATAAGACGTTGTTAGCTGCCTCCTAAAGCCATTTTCCTTGCAAGATTTAGAATTATGTTCTTTACCTCAAACACTCCTTAGGACTTTGATGTTCTTCTCTGATTTTCAGCTAGATTCTTGAACTCAAACAAAATTATCAATGGCTTGCGATGACTTATGTTTTATAAAATGTACCTGAGCCTTTTTGAGTAATCATGAATGAATGCAATAAAATAAACCTCAGACTAGGCAGTCCGAAGCGCATCAATTTTACTAATATTGCTCGACTACACACTCAAAACTACATAGATTTCAAATTTACAAAAATTAGGTCAACTACCATTACTGGTCAAACAAAAAATATCATTAAAAAACATAATATCATAACCTAAATTAGTACTCTATCTTGGAAACCTTTTGTCACTATGACGTACCCTATTTATGATACCCCATAATGTGGCTAATCTTTCAAGACATTGAAAATTATGGTACCAAATTAAGGAATAAACGGACCTTTGAACTTTGACATGTTGAACATAGAATAGCACATTTTTAAAAACCAAAAACTTGTGTGGAACTTTACATCATTTTTGTTTTGTGTGCACAATTTCCTTGTTCGTTTAACTTTTTATGTGCTTTCCAACACATACTTATGAGCATATTTTACACTGGGCAATAGTGGATAAACTATGGTGGCAATGCTAACAATTGCTTGCAACCCTTCACATTCAATGGTAGAGCTCTATGGACTAGTGACAACAAGACATGCCCCTTCCAACAAGGTGCATGCAACAACAACACTTATTACAGCCCATGTTACAACACCACCCACATTTAGCTTCTCTAATAGGCTTGACAATCATCCACCACCATGGTGGTTCCATCCAAACCATCCACCTCCATTCCATAAGCATTCGGATCATCCCACCATCCACCATCACGTCAGTTCCATCTATGCCACCCATAGATGACACTATGCCTACACGACATGAACCACCACCAAACACCCTCCACAAACAAGTGGCCCTCAGTGTTTTTTATGTCCAATACACATGCCTTTTAAAAAAAAAATTCTATAAAAGAAAATGTGGGGACTCACCCCAGATTTCGAATGGAATCAAGAAACTCATACGGATCTATGGTACCAATGCTCTTGAATTATTTCAGGACTATTATGTACAAATCTTAATGACGTAATGTGCTGTTTTCTTCAGCTCTTTGATTTGAGGTAACTGCACACAAAATTAGTCATTAATGGTAGTCATCATTCTTCCACTTTACTCAAGCTACAAAAGATCAGAGACGGAATTGATAATATCACATTAATGGCAATATGTTCTCAAAAATAATATATAAATGATTCAAGATAATTTGAATGAGGTCAACATCTTGCAACCGCAGATGAAAGGTATGAAGATTGTATGTATAAAGTTAAACAACTATTAGCTTGCCATTCAAACCTTCACAATGCATCTCGGTTTCCAAGGAAGACCTGGGACTGAAGAAGCTTTGGATGCCAAGCTAACCAACTGAGCCAACCCCATTGAATAATCCTTCACGATCGCATAGCAATCTCTCTCTCTCTCTCTCTCTCTCTCTCTCTCTCTCTCTCTCTCTCTCTCTCTCTCTCTCAAATTGCAATGGAATATATCATGATCTATAAATAAGAATGCCATAGCTATCAATGGCACAAGATATGCATACACTTTCTACTAGAGAAGCGCCTTCAAAATAGTAGAAGAAAGGTGCTTCCAGTTTAGACGTTCATCTCTCCATCTCTATCAAATCTTGATTGGTAGCCTTTTACAACAATCTATGAAAATGCTTGCCAATGCAAATGCTTCCATACTAAAAACAAGTAACAGGTCAATCAAGAAAGCAAACACAGGGTTTTTTCCAACCCTGAATGACACCTGTACTTTCATCCAGCAAGATTTTTGTGCATGAGAGAGAGAGAGAGAGAGAGAGAGAGAGAGAGAGAGCTCCCTTTGGTCAACTCAGAGAATCATGTTCACCAGACAGACATAAGATATCTGGATCATTTCAGGATCATCTCCAACCCAAGACAAAGTTCAGATAACGGGCATTCTTCGGTTCCAAAGTTCATGTCGGTACTTTGGTCGAGTGACATCATATGTAACCATTAGATTTTCTGACAAAATACATGTATCTTACAGACTTGTAAAGGAAAAAAATAAATTGGATATGCACCACGTGCGAATGAACTAGACTGTCACATACATTGTACACTCAAAGCCTTGACAAACTCTCCTGTTCTTTCTGAAATGCCAACAACTTGATTGCCGGTGGCATATTATTTGCGCATGTTCACTGCTCTGCTTGCGTTTGTTGATCATCTGATGACAAGGCTCAAATTGATGAATCCCGCACTTTCCATTAACATAGCTTGCTTAACATGTTTGCCAGCTTCACTAAGACATAGTGCGCACTATCCACTATATGCAGAATGAAATCGCCAATTCCCTTCAGAAGCTTCCTCATTTTATATCCTTCCTTCTTCTTTACTAAAAATTGCATTCAATTGCCGTTCAAGCTGCAGTGATAATTTAAAACATTCAGCATGGAAAACTAATTCACAAACATCATGAAATGTTTAATATTGCACGATAACCTATTATACCTGCACATTTCGCAACTTTGCTGCCTGTAGTTCATCTGTAAGCGTTGCAATCCTGCAAGATGATACTTTAAAGTTCATAGAACTCATGCCATTGAAACAGGCATAGAAAGAGGCCGATTGATGAATCTAGGGTGTGAACATATTCTAAGAACTTATTACCTGACTTGCAGCTCAGCTAACTGATGCAAAAGACTGTGTTCCCTTTCTGACCAGGACTGCAACTGTTCAGGAAAGCACTATGTGACATTGTTGCCGCAACCCTTCCAGGAAGTTTTTAACAAATTGGAGGAAAGCAACAAGAAGGATAATCGAGCCCACTTGAAGCATGCAAAGTAAAATAGCTTCAAAAGTCTAGTTACTTTTTCAGAGAACGATTGTGCTAAATATAGGTAACAAAAAACATATGGCAAACTTAGATTTCTGCCTCTGTATTTTTCAGCTATACACTTCAAGAAGACAAAGCCCTATGCTCAGCTACGCAGGACTCAGGAGGCAGTAGGGTTAAGGATGATGGAAGACATTGGCATCCTGCAGAGTAATAGCCAGAGTGCTATTCAGCTAGCTAAGAAACATGTATTTCATGCACACACCAAACATATAGAAATAAGTATCATTTCATTAGAGAAGAATTACTATCTAATGAGAATCGAGATTGATGTAATGCATTGCAGGACTGAACACCACCTAGCAGATATACTTACTAAGTCCTTAAGTATTGATAAATTTGAATTTTTTAGAGAAAAGCTCTCTGTATGTAAAATAAACTAGGGCTTAAGGGAGAGTGTTAAATTTGGTAAGCCCAGTTTATTTCTCAGTTTCCAGTTTTAGCAGTTTTTAATTGTCCGCTTACAAGACTGTGTTTGTGCCTTGTTTACAGCACGTTTAGATACTGAGTTGAGACATGCGTCCCGTAACAGGGACCGTTTCACCATGCAGCAGTACTGCGAAGAAAAGTCTGTCTATAAATGTACTATTTTCTCTCTTTGTGATATATACAGTCTCTGAAAGTTATTTGGGTGGTGGTGCACTATTTCCTTCTGTTACATTTCGACCAATTGGGCATGTTGCTGACATACCATAGGTACTGCACAACCCTCCGGGGGCTGTAGAACTTTAGGTCAAGAGAAAGCAAGAAACTAGAATTACTTGCATAAGCTAGATGTAGCCAGTAATCTGATTTCTTGCACTTCAAAGCTTTGAGTGAATTCTTTATTTTTATTGTTTTGAAACCCTGATCTTCAGATTCTTAAGGACATACGTCTCATTTTGATTGGGAGAACTTAACTTAGAAAATAACTCACACCTTATTGAATAGTGTTGGATTCCTACCAAAGTCCATATGCATTGGGCATGAATGCTACCCTCCCTGATCCTAATCAAGTCCATGTACCATGCAGCCACCTCTCCATCAATACAACTTATACAACACAATCACAAAGAGTGTGATCTCTTCCATATACATGTTGTTCAAGCATTCACTATACCACGTAACCATGTATGACGGACACAGTGTGGCTATAGACAATCAATTCATTGTGAGAAAAGAGCTTTCATAATAGTTCCTTGCCAAAGCACCATCACATGTGGGTATAGACAATTGCTTCATCGTGAGAAAAGCTCTTTCGTAATGGCACAAGAGAGAGAGAGAGAGAGAGAGAGAGAGAGAGAGAGAGAGAGAGACCAGCCTTTTGTATATTCCATCATCAACCTTCTTTTGGCACGAATTGCTTCCCAAGCACCGCCACCACCATTGATGAAACCACCTTTTATGCCATATATACTAAGCTTATTGATCATCTTCTCTCTTATGAATCTAATGGACCAATCTTCAAAGGGTAACCTTGCACCACCAGTGACAAATGCTTAAAAGCCGATCGTCAATGTGGTTAATTCAGAGTCGCCCCTACGCACCGGAGCTATTAGCACAACCACCTAATATGCTATGTATATTTACTTATCGATTATCGTCTCTCTTAGTGTAGACAGATTCCCTGCTCTAGAATCTGTAGACTTACGTCTTGCTTCTTTACTACTTGTTATTGAATCTGTTCTGCCTGTTACCAGGCTGTGGGCCTTTCTCATGTTATCTTGCTCGTTTTTAGGCCCGAATCAGGCAGAATGGACTAATATCGATGTAGTGATTGCCCTGCCTGTCAGAGGACGATCCAGGGAGGTCGCTCTTGAACTGTATTCACATGCATTCCATACCAAACATGTAAATCAATGTGTTCAACCAAGAAATCAGCGTGCAGATTCGTTGAACACCATATGGTTTCCTACTTTACTTGCTGCAAAAACGAAATGAATCAAATCCTAGACACTAAAACTAATCTAGACATGCATTAATCCATAAAACAAGAACAAAAAACTAAACTAGGCAGCACTTTGGAGAGCCCAAGAATCAAGAAACACACATTTCTTGATTAACAAGAATGATCAAGGAGCTCAAGAATGCATCAAACTCATGGAAGCTATTCTCATTTAAGCATGGAGTAGATACATTACACAAAAAGCTCCCTTCTACAAAGGGGGAGTCTCTTAAATAAGCAAGAGAGCTGCTTAGGCGGCATCCTAGTGGCATTTCCACATTACACAAATTACAAGTGGAATTATCTCCTCCACTAGAGGTCACCATCAAAAGGCGGCTCACTCTACTTTTCTAAGAGGGGCATACTTGCATTTATTACATTTGCCTAGAAATATTAGTTCCTACATGGTCATTCCAACTTTCGAGATTCACCATGAGGCTTACACGGTTTCTACTTGTCATTCTTAACTAGTACTTCTCGGCTCTCATACTCGGCTCTCAGTCTTCGTTCATCTCGTCTTCTCAGAGACCTCCTCGGTCTAAGGTGAGAGGCGCTCTTGGGTAGCTCTGGCTGAGTATCTTGGGGATTCGCTAGGACTGTCAGGATCCTAATCGTCAGAGATGCTAGCCGACAAGCAGCCCGGGTGACCAAGTTGGTCACAGGTCCATGGAGGGGCATGGGGGTGCTACCCTATGAGTCACTCAATATTCACAAGTCACAGGTGACATGCATGCGAGGTGGACTGATCACCCACAAGACATGTGCCAGCTGACATGAATAGCAAGTAGGACTCGTAGAGGGGGTGCACCGACCTTTTGGTTTCACAAGCTTGGAGAGACAGGTTTGCGACACAAAACGTGTCTCGGAATACTAGGTCTTTGGAGGCAATCTTGCAAAAGAGCATAAATATAGTGAGGTCATGTGATAAAAGTCATCACATACTTCCCTACATCAACCGAAGGCTAATAGTGATGCAAACTTCAATGTCCTTCGGCAAATTAATGAGACAAAGGGCAATGCGTGGGATGAGCCTCATTAATAGCTCCTACTGCCCTATTAGCATTCTCCCCATCAGCCATAAACTAAACTACACCACATCTGCTGCCTTGATATGGTCAATCGCCTCACTCCACATGTTTGCTAATCTCTATGCACTCTTCCCAATCCTTGAATTATCTATGGACTTCACAAAGTATGACCTCCCTCGCAAGTAGGCAATTATACCCGGAATGGAACGGGTTCTAGTGTCACAAGGTCCATCAGCAATGAGTCGCACCATGCTTCAGCCACTCCTCTCTAATAGGACTTGATGTTGTATGAATGCTTAGCTTTTTGTCTTCTAACAATTTTGTCTCATTGCTAGGTTCAAAATCTTCCTGATCACCTCTATGAATATGGAGAGCAAACTACACGCAAGGAAATGTCTTCATGATAAAACATCCTGCCCAGCGCTCAACCTATCCTAGAAAAGAGGAACTACATTCAGGAATTCATTGTACTTCAGGATTTCAAAAGACTCCCAAAAGAAAAACCACAAAAAACATGTAAGTGATCAGAAAGGATGCATAAAAACCTAACATTTCCCTCAAAACTGTGTAACATACATTCATTCATTGATTAATCAAAAGAAAATTGTTGGAGTTCAATGAGTGACTTCTGTTGAAGAGATGATGTAGCTCTGAAATATGTCTAATCATGTTCCACGAAAACCTACAAGCAACAATATAAATACATATGCATAATAGCTGAAGTACATGTAATGCTGACTAATTAGGACTTATAATCAAAACTGAGCTAATGCAATTCAAAAATATGTCTCATGCTCTGTGAGAAGAATGAGCAATCTAATGTCAATAACTAGACCTCAGAATCAAGATTGTTACAAAAGGTTAGATTTACAGGATAACCGACAGTTGGAACGTTTGGATGAGCTTCAAGAGATGCAAATTGCAACAAAGCATAATCCAGAAACAAAAATATAGCTTAAAAGGACTTAGGAGCTTCAAATATCTGCTTGAAATACAAACCGAGAGATCAATGGGGCCAAAACTTGCATTTCTTGCAGATAATTTTGAGCCATTCTGGTTCAAGCGCTGTCCTGTCAACACACAAGGAGGTGATCATACAAAACTTTAGTAAAAGCCACAAGTTTACAAAAATTCACGATCTATATGTACAACGCATCCAAAACCTTTCCACGATAGCAAGTGAAGACATATTATTAAGTATTGTTTCATTACAATGTTCTAAAATTACCTGGGATGTGTTCACCAGAGTTCAAACTACTCATGAGATTCATGATGATATCCTGCATGGACAGCAATATCAGCATATCAGTTTTGAATGTCTGTTAACCTTTTAGAACTTCCAGCATTGTCCCCAATAAGATTATTATCTCAATCCAGCTACTGTAATATCTATAAGTGAATGGCACAAATTACTCAGATCTGCCTTTCCCAGAAAATAGCAACACAATATTTCTCATTTCGAACACCGTTTGGGAAATATCTATAGAAAAATGATAGTTTCTTTCATTTGTTTCTCACGTGCAGAACAAGTCTTATTTGAAAATATTGGAATAGGAACAGTAAACAAGGTTTTGTGGTTATAATTGACTGAATTTAGAGATAATCAACGACAAGTCAGATAACTCACCTGTTGAATTGCAACATGGCTGCAAAGAGATTGCAAATGAGGTAAAATTGCCGTCACAGGAACTGTGTTTGAACTGCCATTTGGAAGAGAAAGCTGAGGTGCAGCTAGTGACTGAGAGAAAGCCTGCATGAAGAGATAACTAGTACTAAGTAATATTCCCTCCACACTATCTTGAAACAAAATAAATGGCATGTGCTTTTAGCTAACATGGCAGGGTAAAAGTTAATACTAAAGTGAAAGTTTTAATCCACCACTGTTACGAACTTGTAACGCAAGCCGAACCCTACAGGGCTGATAGATGCTAGTAACCACTGTCAGGGGAGTGTTCAGATAATACACCCAATAGGGTAGGACTGTGTAAGTGGCATGCATAAGCGTATGGACCCGACATTGGGTTAGAGACCCATGGGGCCCATACTTTAGCAGTAAGGCCTAACTTGAGCATAAGGCCCAACAGTAGATAAGGTCCTAAGTTAGGTACTAATGCATACAACAGTTCGGTGTCCTGTGACACTGGCAAAGGTGTCATAGCACTTGGCACAATGGATGCCATCAGCTTACACTGGGCTAGGTGGAGCACTCTCTATAAGAAAAGGATGTGATGGCTGAGTGGATCAGACTTTGCTAGCCCTACTGTGATTTCATAGCATCTAACACTAGTATCAAAGCCATCTTCCCATCCTGCTTTTTCCAAATCTAGAGATCAGAGACTCGTGGGATTTATCCGAGGCCTAAGAGAGGACTCTAAATTGGAGGTTCAGCATAGCTCTCCGACTTCTCTAGAGCCAGCGATTAAGTTTGCCCAAATCTTTGACGATTCAGTGGGTAGACGAAAAGCCAAGCAACATCCTTCTTCTGAGAAGTCCTCTCAAAAGACTTCAAACTTTAAAAAGAAATTCTTAAAACGTCAAAACTCAAATAAAAACAAACAAAGCGAGATGCCTCAAAAACGCCCTGCTTTAATCCAGCCCTTAAAGCCAGAGGATTATGAAAAAGCTAAGCAATATTGCTTATGCTTTTGTTTGCATGGGCAAGGGACACATCATCAGACAGTGTCAAAGGGTCCGTTCAATAAAAAGAAAAATGATACACAAGTATACTTACTACAAACCATCTCCGATTCGGCAGCTACTGAAATCACAGTGTTTCATGAAGATCATGAACACAATTGCCAGTTGACCACTGCTATGCTCGGGAGACCCTCCAGTTGTGGGCCTCACGATTTAGTTCGCATGCATGGGAAGATTGGCAACCAGTCAGTCAGTGTAATGGTGGACGATGGGGCCACCCATTATTTCATCAATTATCACTTGGTCAAAAAACTTAAACTACCAAAAACGCCTAATCAGCATAGGTATGTAGTATCTTTGGCCAAGGGCAAGAATAAGAAGGTCTAGGAAACGATGGTCAATAATCTTGATTTAAAAATTCAGGTACCATTAATTTCCAAATCATGCATCTGGACCATACCAATTTAGTTCTTAGAATGGATTGGTTATATAGCTTAGGGCCAACTCTTCAGAGGAACTAACAAGAGAATACCCTCAGTTTCCCGTAAAATGGCAGAGAGCCAATTGCATGAAGAAATAGCTAAACAATTAACTGCATATTCTACGAAAGGTCAAATGCAGCCAATTTTATTAGACAGCCCTCCTGGAATGAATGTAAATTAAAGCTCATCTCATGTGTTCTACTTTTCTCTGTATCTTTAGAATACAATAGATTGCTACTTTGTGAATATAGTACCACAAGCAATCCATTATAGTGATCTAACTTTCCTACATCTCTATCTTTCAGAATCAAATAATTAAATCATGTGGACGGCTGGAGGACATACACATAGAATGTGTATCCAGGTTAGGGTTGTCCCCCAATAGGGCTATTTGATTCATCTTGTTTTTTGAACTCGTGTAATTTTCAACGCTTTTTGTGTGCTTTTTGATGACTCGTTCCTTTCGATAATCTAACAATGTCCCATGTCTTTTTTGCAAGTCATGGCCCCTTGTTGCGTAGGATCAAGAAACAGATGTTGGATTTTGAGCATAGACAGGGATGTTTCATTGGATCTCATGTATGTATGACAAGTTTTTGTCGAAGCCACTCACCCCTCGTAAACACCCAGTGGTAATCCAGCCATTAAAACCGAAGATTATGACAAAGCTAAACAAGATCGTTTATGCTTTGTCTGTATGGGCAAAGGGTATATAGTTAAACAATGTCCCAAGGGGCCGTTTGATAAAAAGAAAGAAATTAAACAAGTTCACCTAGTGTAAACCATTAGTTTCCCGTCTGCTTTGGCAGCTACCGAAGTAGAAGTGTTCCATGAAGATCATGGACATAATTGCCAATTGACCTCTGCCATGCTAGGGAGACCCTCCAATCTTGGGCCTATCAAGTTAGTACGCATGCATGGGGAAATTGGCAATCGAACGATGAGAGTGATGATTGATGATGGGACAACCCACAATTTCATCAATTACACCATGGTCAAAAATACTGAAATGGCCAGAAACACTACCACCTTGTAGAATTGTAGACCATGCTATTGATTTAGCACCCGGTACTGCACCCATTTCTAAACCTTCTATATCAGGTTAGCCGATCAAAGAATGAAGAACTAACTAAACAATTAACCGCATATTTTAGGAAAGGTCAACAAGTACCCTATGCCTCATGTAAATGAGTTGTTTGATTAACTCGACAGGGCTAAGTTTTTAGTAAAATAGATTTTAGATCGTGATATCATCAAGTTTGTATCAAAGCGAAAGATGTCTCAAAAACAGCATTTAGAACTTGTCGTGGTCTTATGCGTTTAAGGTGATGTCATTTGGCCTCACGAATGCTCTAATTGAACATTACGCTCGTGGACCTGATCTTCTGAAAAAATTTGGATCCATCAATTTGCAGTTAAAATGATTATGCTATGCAAATTTTCCTGAATCCTGACTAAATGGATATTCAAAACTTTTTTCCATAACTAAGTCATGAAACCACCAAGCTGCTTAAAGGAGGAGAAAAACAATTTGAAGTTCTTTATACATTCAGAATAAGACATTTGGCATAGTAACCTGTGCACTTCCATTTCGTCTTATAGAGTAGTTATCCTGCAATTAAGAGAAAACCATCAGCAATATATTTGCCTTAAGTCCAGAAGATAAAAATACAAAGTTAAACTTTTTCTCACCACTAAACTAATGTATACCAGCATATGCGTATGTTTCACCTCGTTGAGTTCCCGATCTTCAGAGGTCACAGAAAAACGTCCCTTTTTTTGAATCAAGGGGACTTTGAACTTTTCCTCTGGCGGATCCTTATATCCTGATGCAAACAGTCAACCACCGGGACATAAAGGTTAACCCTGATATCAAAGATATGTTCACCAGATACTTGCAGACACTAATAGATCTAGAAGGTGAATAGTTTTGTCAAATTCAAGAAATCGACAAATGTTGTAACTTTTACGAAAAGGATGATGTCTGCCTGAAGATTTGCAGAGGCCATTAGAAACCCAGCAATCAAGTAGAGCTCCATTGGATGTCAGTGGACTGCATCCCCTTTCCCGCTGTCGAGCGTCATCACGAGAACAATAATCTGGCGATCGACAACCTTGTTGGTGATCTCTATCTCCAAAAACACCAACCTCAATGTCAGCCCAGAACAAACAGAGCCAATGGAGGGTCTAAGCTAATTGTGGAATCTCTTATTGTCACTACCATTGGTAAGATCCGGCACAAAACTGTCTATTTGTCCAGATAGTAGAAAGCTTAGGCAGAAATTTTTCATGTGCGGGATTCATCAATTTACTTACAATATAGCTTCACTTCGTTTCTTTTTGAAATAGAGGCATATTGAGACCAAAAATGCCCAAAAGGATCCAGATACACATGCTGAATAAGTATTTTTGAGGCTTGCAAAACCAAGGGCACGCTCTTCTTTTCCAGTGAAAGGCATTTCACAACAGGATTTGCACATGAACAAAAAATTGCTTGGTTGTTTTCAGGCATACAAAGTGTACTATTTATGCATAATATGATTATCTAGTCATAACATTGACTCTCATATGCAAGAATAATGTAGTGCTTATTGCAGGCGTACTGAGTGAAACAGTTAACTAACATAAAGTACGAAGGTTGAAAGATACTTTCCAAAATTTGATGTGTATAACACGCCAAGATTTCATTTTTGAAAGTCTTTAAGTAATAGATTGATTTAATGGCTGAATTTGACATAGCATTGCATGTTTTAAATTAATTCAACTAGTTCTTCCTGAATTGAGTGAAACTTGTACAGAATTTCACATTTAAAAACCCCTATATTGTTTACAAAATATCAAAAGCCAAAGGGAAAAAATTTTCAACTGAATGTTCGCATGTTGCTAAACTATAAGACACAATTGAAAAATGCAGCTGAAGTTGCAGCCTTGCTAAGTAACAACAAGTCCCTCCTCAGTATTAAGATTTGTAACAACTTCAGAGATAAATTTATAGAAAATAGGGCACACCTCTAGCCACAGACTATATAAATAACCGTGTCCCCCTTTATCTCTTATCTGGCATTCACCCCCTTTCTAGAGGGTTACAAAAAAGGAATGGTGAAAGGCAACACAGGAAAGGACGAAAACTAGCAGTCCGATGAAGGAACAGAAAACCTTCTGAAGAGCTAAGTATGATATGCTACCAAAATTGAAGATCTTTCATTCCTAAAGTCAATAAAAATCATTGAATCAACGTATAACCCTTATCATCATTTGATAGCAATACCCTTCTATGATACATAATGAGAAGCACATTTCTGTCTAGAGTTTCATCTGCTGTTATCAGCAACAGTTCATAAACATAATGTACAGCATGATAATGTCAATCTTGCAGTTCCTATGTGCCATTGTAACTCACCTTTCTCTGGCATCCTCCTGACCTCGATGTGAAGCAATTACATGACATGGTAGAAGAGGTCCAGAAGAAGAACGCCGGCCATCTACCCACTCCCTTTCTAGGCCTTTGCTTCCAGTGAGTCTTCTTTGAACCTCATTATTGGGACTCAACCTTTCCACTCTTCGGGATTGTCTTTCACATTCACTTTGTGGCAATAGGTCATCAATTTCATATTCGCTTCCATATCGCCTTTGTTGATTAGCTACAGGTTTATCTCCACAGCACCCTGAATTTCCATTTCCCATCTCCTCTTCAAAGACATTAAAACGCCCTCTGAAAAAAGTTACATACAGATTGATCCCAGTATTACTTTCACTGTATCCAGTATAAGACATATTCGTAATTTATGAGTTCTCGAAAATCTATCCAGGGAAGCTGATTTAAAAAACCACAGGTACACTATCTAGCTGCACATTTCCCAACACAAACATTTAAACAGAAGCACCTGGTAAGGTTCTATGACTAACACTTATCTATGAAATGTCCAATACTATCAACCATACATCAGCCTTACGTATGGAATCTCACATAAGTTTGGGTTCTTTCTTCCCGAACGGTAATGGTGCAGACCTATAAGGTACACAACATACACCTTGTCACCTCGAAGAACTAGCTCCATTCTAATTTAGCTCGTCATTGCTTTCCATTTAAGCCTTAAGAACATCCCAAAACACCACTAGCTAAAGTATCAATAATCATACTGTAAAACATGATGAGTAATAAATTAGTAGCATGCTATGAGATGTCTTTAGCAGTGCAGAATGCAACTATTTCTGTATGAAAAAATTATTGTGCTTCGATTTTGCAAGTTGAAGCAATGCTAATAAGATAATTGAAATTTTTCTGAAGCACTCGTACCGTGTTGTGATACGACTTAAGAGATGCAGAATGCAGCTCTTTCTGTGTGGAAAAAAAATTATGCTTCAATTTTGCAAGGTGAAATGATGCTAAATAATATAACGAAAATTTTGTAAAGTACTGCCTAACTACCTTTGGCAACTTACACGTGTTTGGGACCATTTACAGGCCTGAACTGTGTATGTGTTGGTAAGGGCCCTGATCGAATTCGCGTCAAGCATTCACCACCCTTTTTCATTGTCAGCAAGAGATATAAGATGTAATTCCAGAAAAAGTCCTTTCAGATGCCAAAAGTGAACAAACCTATCAAGCTCTGAAAGAAAGATAACTTACTTCAGTTTTATTCTCCACCTTGTACATAAATGAAGATTTACAGCCTTGAGATCCAGTCGAAGGTTTACCAGCGACTGGGGATGAACATGATGATGACTGGTCCAAACATATTTCACTGATATCGTTTGAGTTACAAGCATCTGCTGTCAACGTTTCATCCCCATGCATATGAGCATGAGGTTCATCATCTTGAATCTGAAGGGCAATGAGCAGTTTAGATCAACTGAAGAATTGCTGCTGTTGAAGCCTTGAATGAACATCAAGGTACATAAATAGATGTTTATATCGGATTTGCTGACATTGAAAGAAATTTGAAATCTTACCAAAGCAGCTTGTGCTTTCAAATCTTCGACATCAAAGTTCCAGCCGCTTACCCCACGTTTATACTCATTCTGCAAAGAGTTTGATCATATATTTCATTAGAAAGCTTCATACAAAACCACAAGACAAAGCCAACCACCTGGCATAAATATGATTTATCAACTCTTTGAACATAAGGCAGACACCTGTGATCTCTCCTCCTGCTCCCCAAATGGCATTTTGTTCTGTGCAAGTCGAGCAGCATCTTTCACCTGCAACTTGTTAATAACAGCACATTAGACCAATCTGATTTTTGTTTTGTTCCACTAGATAATTTCAGCCTTAAGAACATGGAAAACAAAGCTATAGGCGCATCATTGCACACTTCCCACCTTAAGTGCCTTCACGCGCTCCCAGAGAGGAGGAAGGCCGCCCAAGACATGTCGAGTAATGTAATCACCTGATTTGGCATGTTTAAAAAATGAATGCTTCAAGAGCTTTTCTGCACTGGGTCTTTTTGCAGGGTCTTTCACCAGACACATAGCAATCATCTCCTTGAAAGACTGAGAAGTGCAACCACGGCATTAGTGAAGACATGAAAAGTAGCACCTCAGAAAGTTATTAGAAAATTTACAGGGACCATACAGGGGCATACCTTTGAGAAACGCTTATCTCTCTCATAATCAAGTCCCGGAGGAGCATTTTGCAAAGTCATCAACAACACCTACAAGGTCATTCACAACAACCGAAATGAGATGTCAAGTTTCTGCTACAGCTGTGCAGCAGCTGCAGCACCTGATCTCACATCTTATAGCGATAAATGAAAGCCAACTTCCTGTAGAAGTCTTCCATGTGTTAAGTGCCCAAAGACTGCACTTGTTATATTTAAGCAACAAAAATGTAGATGCATTTCATCCACCTTCATGGGTGGATATTTCGAAAACGGGGCATGACCATGTGCTAGCTCCAAGGCAGTAATTCCAAAGGACCATATGTCAGCTCTGCCAAAACGAATAAGCAGAGAGCAGCAATTATTACTATTTGCAAGAGCCAACTAAAACTCTCAACAGAAAATAAGAAAAGTTCAATAAACCAAGAGCTATACTGCTTAACAAAAGATGGGCAACTGTAGAGAGGAAATCTCAAGAGAACAGAATGGCATTTATATACAAAGAATTGGCATAGTAATCCAAAAGATTCACTGGAGAGCATGCAGAGTGCACACAAGCACGAAAATTGACCAAACCGGAAGTACCGAGTAGAAAGTCTGTAAGAAAGGTAGATTTCCCTAGTTACACAATGATGCATTTTCCAACACTTAAAATTGAGCCTTTTGAAAAAAATTCAGGTACAAAGCAAAAAGGCTCACTCAATTGACAAGAATGTGATGGACAACTACAAAAGGCTAAAAATAAATTTCTTCACAGAGATTGTCATAGAAAAGGAGGAACAGAGACGTTGGCATAATTTATCAAGCTTAATGACTTAGAACTTGCAACTCGTTAGCATAGACTTGTAAAACAAATTTGATACTTGAAACTTTGAAAAAACAAATTCCTCTCTTTATAATTCCCATAGAAGAGGCCAACAGAACCTATAAAACTCACAAAATTCAGTTCCAATAAAAGCTTCCTGGAGATGCAACAGAAGCTCAAGTCACCTTACATTGTATTTTCAACTGAAGTGCATGATAATTAACATTGGGGCTGTTTCTCATATTGGGCTTTTCCTCTAATTGAGGCCATCTTAATTGTAGATCTGAAAAGTATTTCTTAGAGCAAAAGCTTAATGAACTTGTGCTGTACCATACGAAGAGAAATGTTGCATTCGTAAACCATAACATCGTATTGAATGTTTCTGCAAATCAAATGTTTCAACAGTTACTCAATAGACAGACTAAGTTCTGAACCCCAAACAACCTTGACAAGTTAAGATCCATAGATATCCATAACTGAGCAAGAAGAGCAAACACTTCAAAATTTGATATATAAAAGCCAACGTTGCCATTGTACTCGCATATGCCCGTTTAAGTTTTTGAAGTACGCCATAGTTTGTTGTACACATACATCTTAAAAATTAAAATATGCATTTCATAAAAAAATACATACAATATGTTCCTTTACAAAATATGCAATAGACCATAACTTGCCAAAGAGATGTGCCATAAAGTGATATCCACCTTATTCATACTTCTAAGCTTGGCTAACTATGATGGCACTTCAGAGTCTTCAAACATTGAGTTCAAAATCAATTTATATCGTTGATGAATACATGAGACAAAGACATTGCCTTGTTAATGTGATGTATCCTACGAGACACTTTGACACTGCTTTGTTCAAGGGTTCGAACTTCAGCATGTTAGAAATTCACTCTTCATTTTTTCATCTAGACTTGTTAGCTTAACCTAGATTGTAAGTCAACACCTAGAGCCTTGACACTCTTTCTCTCTCTCTATCTTTGTATTGTACTTTCTTTTTCAGTCATGATCATGTAGTGTGCGTCATTTTCTCTCCTCCTTGTGCGGTTGAGGTTTTCATGCAAAAGGTAGTGTGTTTATTTACATGGTCTTAGAGCCACAGTGATTCCATGAGACTATCCATCGAATTCAGTGTGTCACAAGCTCCATGTTGAGGTGAGACAATCCCTCACAGGAAGAAAGCAGTTATGGCAATGTAGTGGCCAAAAACCATAGTTCTTGGTGTGCTGTAAGTTTGGAGGCACATAAGCCATAAGTGGGAGTGCAAAATCATTCTAGATATTGAGAAGGCCAAGGTAAGACTAGTAGGATCCGAAATCCATTTAATATCAACAAAATTGTGAGTTTTGCGGTTGTTTGGCAGTTTTCAAAAAATTTCAAAGTTTTGCAAGTTGAGAATCACCTTTCTCAGTGGAAATCACTAAGAAAAGTTGTGAAGAGCTTCCTTTTGGTTGGGTGACCTTAGCTACTGCATTTTATAGATTACGAAAAGGCTTAGTGTGGAGAAAGTTACAGTTCTTTCAAGTTTTTGGCCTCTCTCTCTCTCTCTCTCTCTCTCTCTCTCTCCTTAGCTTTCTTTCTCTCTCCCTCTACAGATGGTAGTGACGAGGATGACACCCTGAACATAGATGCCAAAGATGACACATCACTCAGTTTCTTGGTGTCATGAGAGCTCACCGATAAACTCCTCGATGACATCAGCAGTGTAGCCTAGACATACACCCCACAATAGCCCCCATTACATTCTCAGTGGGAGATGATGACCATTCATATCATCATATTGTAACCAGATATTCTAGTATTGTAGTCATTTTAGCACATTGCAGTTAGATTACAATAGATGCACATGTATTTTTTCGTCATTACTGTTTTGGAGTTGTTTGATATCCATGCTCCCATAGTTGCCACACACTTGATATGTATCTTTTGTCTTATGCCTTTTGGCATGGAAAAGACATTAATAAGGCTTTCTTTCTTTCTATTCCCCCCTCTGTCATGGCCAAAACAGGAACCAAGGGGAGCCCTTGCTCCCCCTCTTCATCCCCTATCCATCCATCACCACCTCAGGTAGCATCGCTGCTTGCCTAGTCTTCCAAGGAGGCATCAGAAGCTGACTCCTTTGTCCCACCTTCCCCTCCCTCTTCCTCTTCCCCCCCCAGGCATTATTGAGCCTCCTAATCCTCTAGTTATCTACACTCCTACTAAAGCGGTTGAACACTTTCTGAGATGAAGGCATTGAAGACATAATTGCAAGCACTAAGGGATGAAGTCAAGCTACTTCGAGAAGAGAATGGGCCGCTACGTTTGGAAGTTAAAACATACAAAGATAGTCTTCGTACATATGGTGAGCCATCTAACACATTGACCAAAATCCAAGCATTGGAGCAAGAACTAGTCCAACACAAGGATTCCACTAAAACTTGGGCATCTATGTTCAATGGAGGTGATGGTAAGCCACATATGTCCACTTTTATTTCAGCTACTATTTCTGAAACAAGGAGGAAGGAACAAAAAGTGCTTAATGGGAGGGTGAGAGGCATTGCGAACACATAGGACGCTATTCAAGAAGCAACAAGATTTTTGGAAACCGCGTTAGGGCATTATAGTCAAGGAATGGAAAGAGCTTGGCAGACTAAAAAGGATAACTCCACGCTAATCATCCATTTCAAAACTTTGAAGAGAGATGGTCCACCTTGAGACTAAAAAATAAATTAAAAGGCACTCGTATCTTTCTGGATGATGATCTTACTTTCATGCAAGTGTCAAAAAGGAAAAAAGCTTTTAAAGAAGCCAAAATATCAAGAAGGAAAGTAATCTACAAGGATAGACAATATATTGATGGAAAATCCATCAAGAGAAGCATTTGGGTTTCCCGGGTTTGGGAGCAACCCGAGGACATTTACATTCATTGAAATTTGGACTATGTAATTGTAATGGTATACACTCTTCTGCTTTGGCTGGTGATTTGAGGGATTTTACAGCGAGTGGCAATATACTCTTCCTAACTGAGACTCATGAGAGCCTTGAGCATGAATTACCATCTTTCTCAGGTTTCAGATGGGAATCAGTTTTCAGATCTGAGATTAGATCTGTTTTTGGTCATGGGCAGGGAGGGGTGGCCTATTTATATAATATATAGGGATTTTGCGCATCAAATGTTTGAGGCGGTCTACATGGATGAGCAGGCAAGATACATTTGTTTCTCGTTTTAGAGGATCGAGGATGAGCTTGGATAGGGATGTTAATAGTGCTACCTGCTACTTTCCTCCTGATACTTCAGCTCATATTCTCCTAGTGGGGAGTTTAATGCCAAGACATGTTCCAAGGCAGTCAATTTTCCATGCAGTCGATCGGGATCCCCTTCATATCAAAGCTTTGGACAATGAGAATTTGGGCATCATCCGCGTTTCAACTAAGCATTTTCTTGACTCATTGGCCTTCTTCTGGTGATTTGACTTCCCACCCTCATAGTGTTAGGCATAGCGTGGTTGACTATCTCATGAGCTCACCTCCTCTTTTCTCCTGGATCACATCTTTTACCATCACTCACACCACCCTCTCTAATCACTCTTTTCTCTTCTTCTATATGGGTACCTTCCCTCTTGTGCCTCACCATCTCTTCCCCCTTTACCTCATGCACCACGTTTGTCACAAGCAAAGCTCTCCAAGCTCGTGAATCCTTGAAGGCCAGTGTGAAGAATGATCCTCCCAACCATAGGCACCCCCTCTTTGAGTCCTTTTACCTGCTATTCCTGTCAACTGGCACGTGGCATCTACCTGTGGGTGATCAGTCCACCTGGCATGCATGACCCCTGTGACCTGTAAATATTGAGTGAATCATAGGGTACCACAAACGTGCCCCGCCAAAGACCTGTGACCCGCTTGGTCACCCCGACTACTTGCCGACTAGCATCTCGTCACTGACGGCTAGATCTTGACGGTCATTATTCACCGCATCTCTGACAGCTTGTCAGGCGGTCACACCGGGTCATTGCTTGTGACACACCGGTCCCAACTCGGGACAGATGTCCAATTCGGTCATTGGCCTTTGACGACTATTGGCTATAGGCCCTCAAGTAACGGGTCGTGTCGAGGTCATGTAGAGCGAGACCGGGCTCTAACAACGTTACGCCTTCAATCCTTTGTTTGTCCCTCTTTATTGTGACTCCCTAAGTTCTTTGCTCGTTCATTTTCATTTCAATGAGGATTTGGAATCTCAGTCCAGTTTCCTTGCTAAGACACTCTTCACACTGCTTGATAACGAATGTCATCTTCTTCACTCCTTACTCAAATATGCCAGAATTCATGCCCCTAATCTAGTTCATGAGACTAACCGTAAGTACATGAATTCCCTCCGCCATAGAAAGAAAACTTATGAGGAAAATAACGGGAGAAACCTCATTAATTCTCTCCTTAGTTCTTCAAAGTTCATCTGCATCTTTCTGGCGTGACTCTATCCCTCTTGCCCCACCTCCTGTCTTGACCAATCTACAGTTGTGGATAGATTATGCTCGGACATTGTATACCATTCATACTGACTCCGCTATTATCGTTTTACCTCATCCCACATCAATTGCCCACTTCACTCCAGATTTAGTGAAGAGAGCTGTTGAGAATCTTAACACTCGTCGTGCTCGTGACGTTGATGATCTGGAATCTAAACTCCTCATCCATGCCACTGAAGATATCTATCCCATTCTCTCCCACCTCTTTAACCAAGCACTGATCCAAGGTTACACCAGGTCCATCCTATCCATAAAGGACGTGACCCCATGAGAACAGAAAACTATCGCACTATCGTGATTGGTCACATTATGGCGATAATTTATGGTTCTATCCTTCAATCAACTGTGAGCAATGAGCCCAAGATCCGACATCTTCATGCTTTGAGACAAGCAGGTTTCAAGGCCAATTATTCGACCCTAAACCATATTTTCACATTGCGATCCATTATCAAGAAAGCTTGATCCAGACATGAGAGGGTTTACTTCTATTTTGTAGACTTCAAGAAGGTCTTCGACTCTATTCTGAGACATTTACTCATCCAGAGATTGTAGGAGTTGAGATTTCCCGGTAACACTATTTTTCAGTCATAGCCCTTCATGAAAGAATTCTTGGTTGTTTCAGGACAGAGCATGGTATCTCCCCGTTGGTGGACAGCACTATTCGAGTGAAGCATGGCTACTCTCTTTCTCCTACATTATTGAGCTTATATATCAATGAGCTACAGTGTATTATTGAGCAGGCTGGTGGTGTGGGACGTACCTTATGTGGTATATT
Source organism: Diphasiastrum complanatum (assembly GCA_029204225.1). NCBI lineage: Eukaryota > Viridiplantae > Streptophyta > Lycopodiopsida > Lycopodiales > Lycopodiaceae > Diphasiastrum > Diphasiastrum complanatum. The sequence continues at coordinate 3,405,816 of CM055106.1, read as the reverse complement.
TATCTCTATCCTTCTTTATGCAGATGATGTTGCTCTTTTATCCAAGTCTAGAGAGGGGTTACAAAGACATTTGGATGCACTTCACCTATTTCGTTCTCATTGGGAATGGATGTTAATACTAAGAAGACCAAAGTGCAGTGACAGGAGCTATTGTGGGATAACCAACCTTTGGAGGTGGTTTCATCATACACATACCTTGGTGTTCAGTTCTCTAGTCCTACATTCAGTATGAGACATGCAGCCTCTCAATGATCGACTTTTTCATCCTCAATTGCTCCATGATGGGCCCTTCATAGTCCAAACCAAACACAAAAACAACTCACATCATTCCCTCTCAAAATATGGGTCTGTGCTAGGTGAAAAGAGAGAATACAAGTATAGAAACGACTCCTAATAGTAATGGAAGCTTATTCATTGTTCTTTGCTAGACTGGTTGATAATTAGACTCTCATATATAGCTTACTCTTTGGATTATTTAATAAAATGAGTGGCCTTAGGGCCCTTAACATAATGGCCAGGGTCTACCGGCAGCCCCTGGACCCCGCCATCAGGGGGCGTTGGCCCCCAAACCCCCCACCGGGGGGCTACAGCTCCCCGGACCCCCTGTTTCTCGGGGGGGCTACTGCCCCCGGAACCCCCTGTTTCCCGGGGGACTACCGCCCCCCAAACCCCCTAGAGCTTCCTGCTATATAGACACTATAGATTAAAATGCTATCGCCCCCCCCCGTGGATAAAAATGGGGTCCAAATGCACTCCGAGAAGGGCCCAATATTTATGCCCCCAACTGTATGCACATTGCACTCACATCTCCAACGATTGCAAAAGTGATCATCATCCATACAATTGATAGCCCAAACTGTAGGATTAACATTTACTGAAAACCAGAGCAAATGACAACCAGATAGCTACTAAAAATAAGATTTGTTGTGCCTCATCTACTACACTTCTGAGAGGCAAAACGCTGGTTGACCATTGATCCCTTAAAAAAATTTCAGCCATAAGCTATTTTTCCAAAAAAAAAAAAAATCATTTTTTTTGCGATTCTGGGTTCAGAATCGCGATTCGCGATTTGCGAATCACAGACCCAGCGAATCGCAAGAGTTTCAAAGATATGCAAAGAACTTGCATGAGCTATGATTAGTGTTTCCACCCGGTTCAAAATCGACCTTTTCATAATCGGAGGAATTGGCATGAGTTGTGATTCTGAAAAGAATCAGAAAGAATTAGCAAATTTTATTTTTTTGCAATTTTTTAGAAATATCTAATGTAATATGTATAATCTCTACAATGTGTCTAAAATCTTGATTCCTATAGATGTTCGATTGCTACTAAAAACATACATTTCAAAGTTCATTGTTGTTGGTAGAAAGTTGAAGCCTGAAACCGTATTATAATTCAGCGTTCAAAAAATCACAAGTGCAAATGACAATGTTGAATGGACACATTCCAAACTTCACAAACTAGATTGCATGCTCCAACTTCCACTTGACATTGTAATTTATGATTTATTCATGATTCATCATCAAACATCCATCACACAATATACTAGGTAAACAAAATCACAATATTGGCAAGCTTAAACAAAGAATCATAAGTGTCACAATCAAAGAATCGTTTAAAATCAAAGAACCGTTTTTCTTTCCTGGGTCCGATTCGAATCGGATCCGATCGATTCTTTGACCAATCGCGGTTCGTTCGCCAACAAACCACGATTCGTGGAAACACTAATGATAGGAATGAAACTCCTCTCCATCAGAAGTTGATAATAGGATCCATTACTTGCCTTTCTAGTTCCTAGGGTTCACATTCGTCGATGAGTTAATCAGGCCCCTGCCACATCTTTGCGCCTTTGGCCCAATCAATGTGGTGCAAGGACTATTAAAAGCCATCTGTCATGCCCCAACATAAACCAATGGTCACCTTTGACCAACACAACTTCTTGTCAACTAGCTCTAAATACAATTCGGATATCCCAATCCTTATGGCTAGGCCCAAGATAGAAATTTTGGGTCTTGATCATAGAACTGATAGAAGTGAGGGAATCATGTTATAATGTCTCTATCTTTACTAGTGAATGGAAAAGCATAGCTTGATTCCATCAATATGAACCAAGTCCAAGAAATTGTGCTGCAAAGTAAGAACAAATCCTGCCTGTTAAAAAGATCACACATAGTGATTTGATCAACAAATCCTATCTTAGCACAAGTCAATAATTTAGATACAATTCAAAAAAATTCTTTGTCGGTCCAATTTGTTTGAAGCATTTAGACCTACCAGAGAATGTAAAAGGACTAAGTTTGAATGTGAATCCATAAAACAAAATGGGAAACAATTGGTGAGACTCATCTTTTGGGCAATGTTTTGCAACCAATCAAGCAAAGATTTTGAAATCATGTTGTTATGGTTTCTATTCTTTAACCTAGATAGAACTTCAAGCCATTCACATCAACTACAAAGAGACAGGGATGTAGATGTGGAAACGTGATTTGATTGTAAGGAAATCGACTATGAATAGGCTTAATAAGTCCAAGTGTCATACTTGAAATTATAACCATGGAGTTGCTCCATAACTTCTGGTGCCATCCTGGACATACTCAGCCAACATCAAGCAGAAGTTTAGAACATTGCTTCAATAATTGAAGACAAAATTTGAAGGTCGAAACAGTTGCATTGCAATTTTTGAGAGAACTAGATGGACTCTGCAACCTTTTAACAGCCATTTGCAAAAATGAGCTACACGAACAACTTTTAGACATAGAACGACATTCCTCATAAACTAAGAAAAACTATAGAATAATTTTAAGGCAAGCACCAGCAAGGCGTTCCCACAAATGTTATTCTTGAACGTTGCCGATCTCCCCTGTCAAACATGCAAGCAGACACACCGAAATCCCCAAGCTTCACGCCTCCATTTTCAGCAACAAGAATGTTTCCCGCCTGCACATGTCACATGACCTTCGTTAGCCATTTTTAGCACCAGACATTGAATGTATGCAAGAAACCAAATCAGGCAAAAAAATGAAGTACCTTACTTAGTTTGCAACAATTTTTCAAGGTGCAAATTCTGAACAAAACAGCTTACAGAGTTTGAGGCTCAATAGGTAATCATTGTCATTATTAAGAATAGGTAAGCACAAACACTCATCTAAAAATGATCCATAGCAGCATCTAATCAGTGGATGATTTCTCTGGTTAACCTATCATGAAACTGGACTAGTCACATTTATGTCAATTCGAACACTCTTATGTTGTGTCTAGAGTTTGTTTAAATCAAAAGACACATCAGTTTTGAAAATTTGTAAGACCTCAACCCCCAAAAAAGGCACAACACTTTTATATGCACAAATGAGAGCCGAGTGTGTCAATATAGTCATATATCTGGCAAGAAACGTAATCTCATTGAACAATGTTGGTTCCAAATCTCTACCCAGTAGATACAGCACCTATTTGTATATCGATGTTAGGTCTAGGATAATACCTTACATAACAATGGAGACATGCAATCTTCGACCCTCTCAAGTCCAACCAGAAAGTCTTAGACCATCAACTTCATCATGCATAGCATGGACCAAATGCCATCCATACTCACATCGTCAGCTCCCAAAAGTAGGTGTAACATATGTCCACATTAGCTTTCATATATTCATATATCGACCGACGTATTGAATTTCTATCAATTCTTTGGAGGTGAAGGGCAGACTCAGTCATGATGAAGGGCTACACCTAAAGAATTCTCAAAGTGCAATTCATAAAGTGGCATAAATCCAAGAAGGAAAGCTAAAAGTTTGATCCTTAGTGACTGTTACACATGGACTCATTGTCTTTATTGAAATGGACGAACCGACATCTAAGAGCTGGATTTGATCATAGATTCTCAGAACCGTGAACAGTTCACCACGGTTCTCAGAACCGTATGGTTCACAAAGTTTTGCTGGTGAACCGTGATGAACCGTACAGTAATTGATTAATTATTTTTTATATATTATTTCTTTCATGTAGCGGAATCCTTCAGCGGAAAGTCATGCAGCAGAATCCTTCCTCTGATGGCCTCATTTGCACCGCCTGTAAGCCGTGGTTGGGCATCGCACCCTCCGCAATGCAGAGCATGTTGGAATATCAATCCACACTCTAGAGAGAACTATCAAACAAGGCGGATAGCTCAGTGGTAGAGCATCCCATCCGGTATGAGGGAGGTCCTGGGTTCGAATCCTAGTTTGTCCATCCATATTATGATTTATGGATTTCTAACATGGTATCAGAGCCAAGTTAGACCTAACAATTCATGGTGTCAAAGCCATGGTTAGGTGGCCCAAGTTGTGGGGCAGGTGACAGCTAGGACCCCAACCAAGTGTGGCTTGAGGGAGGGTGTTGGAATATCAATCCACACTCTAGAGAGAACTATCAAACAGGGCGGATAGCTCAGTGGTAGAGCATCCCATCCGGTATGAGGGAGGTCCTGGGTTCGAATCCTAGTCTGTCCATCCATATCATGATTTATGGATTTATAACAGAGCATAAGTGGTCGTCTAGATATGAGGTTGATCTTGGCGACCTCACCTCCATTGTTTGGATCGATAAAGAACGGAAGCTCATGAAATGTGAGCCTATGGTGACGATGTCGCAGCTGCGTGCTACCACTATTCCATATGGTTTCGCTCCTGAGGTTCTACTTGAGCTCGATGACCTCACCATTGGGGGGGACTGTTATCAACGGCTATGGCCCCAATCAGTAAAACTCCACAAGCTTTTTAGATAAAATCTAATTCTTGAATTGCCGCAGATATTTGCTTCAGAATATAAACCCATATCTTCCTTGCAAAAGATCTAGTTTGAGCAATGATCCTTCATCGTGCTCATTGTCCTTCACTAAAATTTAGATTCATCAAACAATATTGTCATATTTTGTTTAGTCATGGCCCCAACCGAAAGTAGGTTCATGGCCAACATTGGTGCAAATAGAACATTCTTTATGATCTTAACTAAACTATCTAGTGTCTTCATTATTCTTATTTGCAACCTTCTCGGCAAAGTTTGCTTCTCGCCTTTCTTTTGCTCACTTTGCTTTTTACGGTATTCAAGAACAAAATGCTCATTATTTCTGCAATGGATGCAACTGCCCTTTCTTTTTGGTGTAGATGGCGAACCAAAACTTTGTGAACCCAAAACTTGCATTTGACCCGTCTGTTGCTCAAGATTTTGTGTTGAATCACCAATGTTGAATTTTCAAATTTTATTGTGATGTCTTGATTCTATTTGACATTGAGTCCTCACATAACATTATTAACTCCGCTTTGATTAAATGGTTAAGAGTGAACACACAACCATCCAGGTACCAGTACACAATCGAAATGGATGATGGAAAGGGTGTGGAAGTATGGGATGCTAGGGTTGTGGGCATGCCTCTGACCATTCAGGGATATATTGAGTTAGATTTTGAGATTACCCGTTTGGCTCGCTTTGATGTGGTGTTTGGAATCTATTGGCATGTGACTAAAAAACCTTACTTCACTTGGGATACTCATGTATACAAGTTCCAGCACGATGCTAGGATTCATTCCCTATGTAGTGAGCTTGATATGCCTCCAGGACCTTTGATCACGGCGACGCAGCTATGCAAGGTTCACTGTAAGTGTATGTCTGTTTTTTGTGTCTTGTATGATATGTCTATTTCTACTTGTGAATATGATGTATGTCAAGAACAAACTAACCATAAAAAGAACCTAGATCGTCAGATTAGGGAGGAGTTTATGGATGTGTTCACGAATGAACTCCCATATGTTTTACACCCTAAAAGAAATGTGGAACATAAGATTGAGCTAATTCCTGGATCATCTCTTGTTAATAGACCACCTTATAGAATGAGTCTAAAAGAGGAGGAAGAGGTGCGAAGTATGATTGAGGACTATCTTGCCAAAGGGCAAGTAAGACCTAGCTTCGCCCCCTTTGCCTCTCCGATCATTCTGGTGAAAAAGACGGATGGGTCTTGGAGGATATGTGTGGATTATTGAGGCTTAAACAATATAACTGCTAATCATTGATATCCTATGTCACGTATAGATGATCTTTTGCATGCCCTTCATAGTGCTACAATGTTTAGCAAAATTGACCTGAAGAGTGGTTATCACCAAGTGAGAGTTCGCGAAGAGGATGTCTATAAGACTACCTTCCGAACTCGCTTTGGAAACTATGAATTTCTAGTTATGCCCTTTGGATTGACTAATGCCCTTGCAACATTTATAAGTTGATGAACACAACATTAAGAAGCTTTCTTGGATTAGTGTTTTATCGTAAAGGGGTGAAGGATTGGCTTCTTTCTTCTGCTGCTCAATTTTTGCTTCCAATTCTTTGAAGCAATTTGATTATTCCGGTGTGGAAAAAATAGGTGGCGCTCTAAGCTCTTGCTTCAATGTGTCCACTTCCTTTTTCAGCTTGTTATTAGCTTCTCTAAGTTGAGACATTTCAGCTTTTACCAAGTGCAACTCCGTCTTCGGTCCCTGGAAATCTTGCAATAGGATGCCCATGCTAAGTGCAACATAGGATTCCACAGCTTTGGCAGGTGTGTAGGGTTCTTCAACATATGGATTAGTTATGACAGGTACTGTAGAAGAGGAAGGAGCCCGAACAGGTGCATCAGAAGAGGAAGAAGAGGAAGAAGGAAATGAGGGAGGCAATGGAGAGCAGGAGGGCATGGGACGATGCAGGTGGAATGCAATGCAGCATCAACAACATCATTGTGCTGCTGCGCAGCAGTAGCAGCGGAAGGATCCATCTGCGCAGCAGCAGCAATGATCTGTTGCACAGCATCCAAAAGGGGGAGGGGGGAGGGGGAGCGTGGACTCCCCCTAGTTTTTCTGGCCATGGAGGGCGCGGAGTAGGGCACTGGATGGAGAGAGAGAGAGAGAGAGTACATGGTAACAATGGGAGCGTACGAAACGTCTCCAAAACGATAACAGAAATAACAAATCTAAATGCTATGAGCTGAAATAGATGTGATGATATATAAAAGGAACATGTGAGCGCGTATACTGCTAAAGGTCGTGAATAAGGTATGACACTATCATCCAATCTTGTCCTGTTGATGCTATAAAAGGATATAATACGGGCGGCAACATGAAGCACCGCTAGTGGTCGCTGACGTCGTCTAGGAGGATGAAGTCTCCTCGTGATAGGTCAAGTAGCTCGTGCTGCAACATGAGTATGGGTGGGACACTGTCTCCGATGTCTATGGGCAGGTAAGTCGTCGTCATCATCATCATCATCAAATACTAGGTCTCGTCCTCTCCTCCTAGAAAAGAATGAAGTGATCTGAGGCTGAGAAACGTGACTCTGTTGGGCTGTCTCTGACACAAGTCCTGTCGCAGTATGAACATCTCTCGTATCATGAGTGCAGCGCATCGGGAGTCCTCATAGGCTAGTAGGGATCGTAGGGTGATAGGCGTGTCACGAAACAAACAGTGGTATCTCCCTCTGATCTCATAATACATCGGGCACCTAGAGATAAAGTGCTCCTCTGACTCCACATCATCCAAGCAGCATAACTGACAAATCCACGCCTCTCTCGGAGTACCTGGAATCTCCCAATCTCCATAGCCAACTGATGTGACGACACGCGGAGCTGTCCCAATGTAAATCTAAGACTGTGTGATAATCCCGAGTCCAAATAGTGTGGCAAAACTGGAAACTTGCTACGTCAAGCTCAATAAAATGAGTCCAGTAATAGGCAAGTTTGACACCCCAAGCTGTTGCCGACCGAGATATGTCCGATATAAGAAGCGCCGATGCACTGATGAGTACCTGAGGGGAGCGTTGTAATGGAGGTACCAAATGACTCAAGGAGGAAGTGGGATGCCTGAGAAAACTACGACAGTCAATAACCCTGGTCATGAAGGGAGTGTGAGGAAGCAAGTGTTGTCTGTGTATATCGCATATCTGCATCTGGCAAAGCCTAAAATCTTTGAATATATGCAATAAGCTAGAAAGCGGCATCTATCTGAATGGGTGGAACAGCAAACTCTGCAAGAAGGATCTCATGCGGAACCGAGGCCTTCGCCCGAATCATACGAGCTAACATGGTAGTCTGTAAGCATGAAATGTTGGCCCAATGTGATGAGGGAAGACCGGTACACTATGTGTCTGCTGCATACAAGGTTGTGGGGGTGACAATGTATCAAAAAGTCTACACTTACTGCGAGCATCTCGGATGAACAACCTGAAACAGAACCACTCAAGCTGAACAAGGGAGGAATGCCCCTTCAAGTCGGGTGGTGGCTGCCTGTGTCGCATGCTGAACGTAGGACCAAAATAGAGTATCCCCAAATAAGTACAAGAAGAAACTACCTCTAAGGCCTAACCATCTAGGGTGAGCTCCTAGCGCTGCATGAAAGCTCGAGAAGTGTTGAAGACCATAACCTTGGTCTTCACACTGTTCACCCCCAATCCCCATCTGGTACAAAATCCCTGTAAACAATCCAGCTGCCTCTGTAGTCCCTCCCTGGTCAGGGATACTAGTACCACATCATCTGCATAGAGGAGAATAGCAATCAAAATGGAGACAAGTCTACAACCAGCTTCGCCACACTGTGAGATGACTCGCTCTAACTCGTCGATGTACAAAAAGAAATGGTGAAAGGGAAAATCCCTGTTCCACCCCAATGGTGCTCCAAATGTGATTCCAATCATGATGGTGCGGTAGTTACCGGGAATCATGGGATCATCATTTTTATGAATGGGATGGATGATGTTGGTGCACCAGGATGAAGGGAAGCCAGAGACAATGGCAGAATTGAGGAGAGTGGCTAGTGTGGGAGCAAGGAGGTCAGAAGCATGCATTAGGAGTTCAGATTCGAGGTCGTCAATATCTCTTGCCTTATGGGACTTCATTCTCTTGATGGCCGCAAGTACCATGTCAGAGGTGAAGAAGGTGAAATCAGAGAGAGAGAGAGAGAGAGAGAAAGATCTTTATTAATGTCCATGAAATACCCTAAGGTACATAGGACTAAAAACAGGTACATGTCAAGTATGCACGGTGGGAGCATGAAAGCTCTACCACCTAAAAGAAACAAGACTACAGAAAAACAGGAAATAGTGACTGGCACAAGCAAAGTCTATCATCATATAGATGTCTCTCCGCCTGTGAAATAATGATGTAAAGTATGTTGTGGCACTATCTCTGAACGAACTGCGTCTCTTTGTCTCCGAGTGGATGGTCAGTGGCGTCTCTGCTGCCGTGAAGCTGTGGGATTTGTAGGTGAAAGATTTTTGAGGCCAGCTACACTTTCAGGGATTTTCATGTTGTAACGCCCCTTCACATTCTCTTCTTTCACTTTTCATGAATGATGCCTTCAAATAAATCTGAAAATCTAGAAATTTTTCCTGTTTTCTGAATTTTCTACCCCTTCAGCAAAAACGTTGCAAAGAATGGTTGAATCAACTCAAGATTACAGGTTTTTTAGAAGCCCTTTTTCAGATTTCAGACTCGGATAGAAAAGGTTTTAGGGAGAAATCAAACTTTCCGTTTTGCAACGTACCATAGTAGAGTTCCTTATGCTCTCTGTATGCTACAAAATTTCCCTCATAGAACCTCTACAGATTATTTTCAATTCACCGTTTATAGATGGAAATGTTTGAAGACTAAGCACCATCAAGAAAAGATGGTTTCTCTGCATCTATAAATATTGAAATGTCATCCATAGTCTTATGAGGGATACTACCTTTGTGAAGTCACAAAGCTGTTTATATTTCTCTTGTTAAGAAAACAGAAATACTAGTTTTCTAGGGACAGAAAACCAGCAGGCAAACTACCCATTAAAGGGAAATTTAATAGCTTTAAAGGGAGAAAAAAATTTTGCTTCACAATTCGATGAAAGCAACCACAAGTACGAGCTTGAGATGCAAAAATTCCGGCATTCAATTGGGACCCACTAATGCCAAGATACTCTTAACAAATATGCCCAATTTAATGCTAATTTTCACCTTCCTTTCAACCCAAAAAAAATTTGAAGGTTTTCTAACATAAAACCATACCAAGGATGCACGGGGCCGGACGTGGGCAATCTGCGTCCACGTCCGGCGTCCGGACCCAGACGCGTCCGACCCCCGGACGCGGGGTCGGACGCGTCCACATTTTTTTTTTTCTAACACTCAAAAAAAAATATAAATTTTTTTTTTTTGAAAAAAAGCGGGGTCTGCTACCTTAGAACCATACATACCTTGCAAAAACTTGGCCACTAATCGGAATCCCATCCCAATTTCCAAATTCGATTTTTCTTATAAATAAAAAACTTGTCACAATTTTGGGTAGTGCACTTACCTTGCAACAAGAGCCCTTTCAAGAAAAAATCACAAAATTTGAAAAACGGGTGAATTCATGCTCTAAGCTTTTGCTCCTCCTTGTGAGCTTCCAAATCAACAAATCCTCCTAGCATTTTGGCTCTGATACCACTATCAAGAACTATTCCAAGATCAATACTAGGATGTTGATACCGCAAGACACAAAGGGCACGGATGGTGGATCAATCCAACCCAACCAAACCTAGATCGATCAGATCTAGCCCCCAAGCTATTACTTCACTAGCCATATCTCAATAGTGGAAGGAGTGAGAACGCGCTCCAACAGCATGTAACTATCGTCCACTATTCCAAGCTCTCTCCAAAGGGAGGCCTATGGGTATACTTATACCCTCCAAGGCCCTCCCTGGACTAGGAGTAAACTGAGACACTTCACTAGGACATATCAGTAGCCTAACTGGGCCATATTTAGTTTCTATCACTTCTACGGAGGTTGACAATAAAGGCTAGCAGATCCCATTAACTGAAGCCCCCTAAACATAAAGCAAATTTACATTTCATCAATTCAGCTTGATCGAATCCAACTACGTAGCATAGTTGGTAGGCAGAACGTGATCCAGGAAATCCAATTAGGGTTTTCCGGAACGCAAAAAAAAAAAAAATTGGGTGCCAATATGGGTATCAAATTAAAGGTGTTTTCAAGAGCAATTCACTTATCTAGTTTGCTCGGAGTTCCAAGAGAAGTGCGGTCCAATTTTGGGCCATTAAGTGATTCTTTATTGAACATATCTATTTTTGTATTATGTGAAATGAATCACATGGAACCGAATTAAATGGCAGCAAACCAACAACAACTATGAAGCATAAGAACCCATCTCAGAAGCATAAGCATAAGCATCCCTTCAAACGGTCAGGTGTATGTGAGTTCTCTGTGTCGGGAGTCTCTAATCTTCTTTCATATGCCATTTGTAACAGAGTTTATAGTTGTTTCAACTCCAATCTTGGATTGTGATCATTCTGTCATGTCCACCATCCAATTAGGGTTTAGTTAGTATTAAACTATCAAAAAAAAAAATTGGCCATTAGTCTTTTTTCCACAAAAATGAATATAAATAAATAAAAAATTCACGATCCGGGTCGCGGATCGCACAATCTGGAACGTTTTTGCAGCGGCTCGCAATCCGCTGCAACACTGTACATGACATAACAAAGGAGATGTGTAATTTTCAACCCTGTAAGTCTTAGACCATCAACCTCATCATGCATAGCATGAACCAGATGCTAAAACAACCCTACTCACTTTGTCAGCACCCAAGCAATATTGACTAATCTTTCGCAGCTACATTGCTTTGTAAGGACTTCATATCCTACAAGATCAGATTACTTCTTCATCAGGATAACATCTAAAAAATTCATAAATTGGAATGAAAAGCCTGTCAAGTCCTTGTCGAAGACACCCAGGCTTTGAGAGTTCCGCCTTTCTGATGATTCTCTGTACAGGCTGTCAACATCAAACACAACTCCTTACATTCAAAAGCTAGAGCTTCTAAGGTGGAGAATATTTTAATCCACTGATTAAAAAATCAACATGAGATGGGATAGATAACAGTTAACTGAATGCTATACATCTTCCAGGCCAAACGAATCTTCAAAATACATCTCAATATCAATTTGCAGCATCATAAAATTCTTCAATAATAACAGAAAATTACAGGTTTTCTTGAAGTAATTGAGTAAATTTGCGTGAGCCCATAAGCAAAATACCCTTGATTCATAGAAAGGTATGTCAGATACAAAACACTTAAGCAAGAAAAGATGATTCATCATTGCTAATCGCATCTACGTAGCAACAAGTAGCATCGTGTATTGTGAAGAGTAGACTGTCTGGCCATGTGAACAGTCACAAAGATCTATATAGGACTTATACGTGAAGAAGACATCTTCATAGACATTCTTGAACTCCTTACTAATAAATATTAATGCACAAACTGCCATACATGTTCGTGTTTGTTCCATTCAAAAGCTCAAAGGTTTCCATTATTTAGCTATGTCATTTTGGTTCAAATGCACCAACCATGTCCACCATTGTTCTGGCTGGTTGGAGGTATCAAAGCAGGTGTATAACCTTGTATTTCTTAGCAAGGTCGTATACCTTAACATCACGATGAATGTGACCATTTCGATGAAGATATTCCAGAGCCTTCAATGTCTCCCTTAACAGAGTTGCAATGACAGGCTCATCAAATCCATCTGGAAACGCTGCTTGCATTATGTGCAGGCATGAACCACCTGCCATGTATGGCATCACTACCCAAAGAAACTGACCGACCATAAAAGAGCAATAGGCCTTCACAACATTAGGATGATCAATGAGGCTCATCGTTTGGGCCTCCCTGCGAATATCATCCTGCAAATAAGTCACTAGTTTTAGCCCTGGAAGCTTTTTAGCCACAAATGAAACCTTCAAATTCCACCAAGTGCCTACTGTAGAAAATATCATCCTACCTGTCTAGCTTAAACAATAGATGCTGTAAAGCAGTTGCATAAGTTCAAACTGAAAGAGCAAACTTTAGTTTGAACTTGCAGGACGATAATGAAGATAGCTGAAAAGTCTAGTGTACTATCAAATGCACTGTCAAGGAAATATCACAAATCTTAGTAGAAGGAAAAAACTGAAGTGATTTCTATCCCAGTAGAGAAAGTGCCTAGAAGTTTGACAATACCAAAGCAAAGGTCCACACCTGGATATGTAGGCTAGATTTAGTTTAATGCTGAGCCAAAACAGATTGAGTTGCAAGTGTTAAAAGTGTGTGTTTGTTGATAGTCTCAATCAAAAATTGGAAACCACAGGTTGTTACTTGTCTACAATTGGATTATAAAATGAAGTAATACCTTAAAAACATTTAGTTACACCCAGAGAAACTTAGTTTTCAGGCATTCCAATCTTTCTGAGCATGGTTCATGGTTGAATAGTCCACATGGATCAAAAATGCAAAAAGAAATTGAAAATATTGCAACAAAAAAAGTCCAAAAATACCAAAATTCCACTATTTTGGCAAAATTGTCCATTTCTAGTCTTCTGATTCAGGTGGACAAATGCTAATGGATGATAAGAGACTTTATCTTGGCCACATTGGAGAAATTCTATTAGCATTTTAAAGACAATATTTTGCTCTATAGTGTGAAAATCTTCAAGAAGCATGTTAGCATCTCAATTGAAAACCTCTATTCCAAAACACTAAATGTGAGCTTACTAAGCAAAAAATGCTTTATCAAAGACATGCCATATCAATCCATGAGATTAGATCAAGTATGGTAAGATGAAGATACTTACATAATGGTTGAGATCAGAAACATTAGGCAGTTGAAAAAATTCTTATGGCTCACAATCCTCTTTAGAAAATTCAATGAGACTGTGCTGAAGTAGCAACAACCTTAATAGTGACGTGATATAATGTATCGATAGGAAAGTTAGGCCTAGAGGCTAGTAAGAAATTGGATGAGAGTTTTAGAACTCTCAATAATCAAATTGCCTCTACTGCATTGCTGCAACTGCTGATCCTACTAAACCATATGTAGGTAGGATAGATGTAGGGATTGCACATTCTGGGTGCATTTCTTCAAGATGGCAGGCCACTTGCCTTTGAAAGCAACAAGCTTAATAATGGGAAGCTCAAGCAAAATGACAAGAGCTTCTTGTGGTGATCCACAAATTGAACACCTAAATACACAATTCCTATGGAAGTAAGTATTTGGTTTGTACTAACAAGAGTCGTAATCAACGTGAAAAGGGATGGGTTGAAACTAATGCAACAACTATGCGATTGTTACAAGGCAGTAAATGGCTTTAGCAAGATAGGTGGATTTCTTTTGTTCAGATTTTTATTGACTTATATCTAACTTTCAAATGGCTCAATTAGACTAACAATTGTTTCAATCATAAATGGCATGAAGCTCAAGCAAGAAACGAGCACTCAATAGATGGTTTTAGGTTACAAGCTTCCTAAACAGGCCACAAAATAACAGTAATGCAGTACGTCAGTATTCCATCTGGAATGGGTTATTCTTTACTAGAGTAACTGCTAGAGATCTAAACACCACAGTAGGGCAAACACTAACTGATCCACCCAACCTTGCCTACTCCCTGATATGGAGTAAGCCCCTCCTAGCCCAGTGTGAGGACTAGTAGCATGCATACTGCCAAGTGTCGGCCACGTGGCCGACTGCACGTCGGGACCCAACGTGGGGCCCTATCCTGCTGACAGGGTCCCTATGCTGTGTTAGGGGCCCGCCATGGCTATGGACCGTGCCGGGGCACACTACACTGTCTTGCCCTGTTGGACGTGTACGCTAAACACGCCCCTAACTGTGGTATCTGACCCTCTGGGTTCCCTAGGGTTCGGCATTGGTTACAAGCTCGTAACACTCCCTCCCCCTTAAGAACCGTCTTGGTCCTCTAAGACAAAGTCTGGAAAAATCTTTCGAAAAACTGCCTTTTTCCCAAGTGCAGGTTGATCGTTCCACTTGATTTGATATTCTTGGTATAGTGTATGACGAGTCTGCGTCTCTCTACTACCAAGGATCTTCTTTGGTTCATGTGGAGGTTGCTGAGAATCCAATGGGAGAACTAGAACACTGTCCCCTACTAGATTTTCAGATCTAGTTAAGGCTTTTCGTAACTGGCTTACATGAAAGACTGGAAAAACCTTACTGCTGCGTGGGAGTTCTAGTTCATAGGTGACCTCGCCTAGTCTCCTACTAATGGTAAAAGGACCACAATACCTAGGAGACAACTTAGCACACATTCCTGATTTGAGGGTTTTAGAGTCAACTGGGACTCATAGAAAAACTTTCTCACCAGCGGAGAACTGCACATCCCGTCTGTGTGGATCCTCAACGGAAGCTACCATATTCTTGGATGAACTGGCACCAGCCCCGAGAACTGGTTCTAGAGTCTGTAATTGTCTACTCTGGACTAAGCTCCAAATAGTAGAGAAATAAGCATCATGCTGGCACTTCCGTCTCAAGGACTCGAGTGACTCACTACGAATCTGAGTAAAACTCAGCTCATAGAGTTGATCAAACAACTCGATTGCCCGAGGCATTGGGTACTCATCTTTAATTGTGACCTTATTGAGGGCTCTATAATCTACGCAAAGACGCATAGACCCCTCCTCGTTTTTCACCAATAGAACTGGTGAGGCCCATGGTGAACTACCGGTCTAAATTTGGCCTTTCCCAAGATAATCTGTTAACTGCCTAGTTATTTCTTCATCCTCTGTTCGGCTGACCCAATACGAAGGTTTAGAAACAGGTGTTGTACCTGGTACTAGGTTTATTATGTGATCTACATCTCTGCTAGGTGGTAAACCATGCGGTAAATCTTCAGGAAAAACATCTTTAAATTTAGACAAAAAAGGTTCTAATTTATTTACTTTCTGCTGTAAAGAACTATAAATAGAAACTTCTGGAATAAACTGAAAGTCACATAAGAATACTTGATGGTCGCTATCCCCGATTAACTGACAGAGCTCTGAACTGCAGACCATAGGACTGTTGGGAACATCATGCTCCCCTTGAAACTGGATCTCTCTGCTAGTACGCTGAAAGCTGAGGGTGTTCTCCTGATAATTTCTGTGGAGGGAAGGCCCTAAGTTGAAAAGCCAATATCTCTCCCGAGAACAAGGTCTGTTCGATCCAGGTGCATTATCTGAAAGTTAATTTCATCTTGATACCCTGAATATCAAGATTTACTCTGCTTACCACAGTTTCCAAATTTTCTTGTCTTCACCCTTGGCTAAAGAAACTATGTACCTATGTTGACTAGGTACTTCGGGAAGTCTGAGTTTCTTAACTAAGGTGTAGTTGATGAAATTGAGGGTTGCCCCATCGTCAACCATAACTCTTACTGACTGGTTGCCAATTTTACCATGCATACGTACTAGGTCATGTGGCCCAAAGCTGAAGGGTCTCGCTAGCATTGCAGAAGTTAATTGGCAACAGTGTTCATGATCTTCATGAAACACTTTTATCTCGGAAGCTGTCGAGTCACTTGGGAAGCTTACAGTCTGAACAAGATAAATTTCTTTTTTATCTTTTTTATCTTTTTTAAGAATGGCCCCTTGGGACACTGTCTGACTGTGTGCTGTAAGCTGGTTATTACTGGAAAAAAAAACTCGATTTTTCACCAAAAAGGGTGAAAAAACAGCCTATAAACGATGATGAATAGCCTGATGTCCGATTTTGAAGCGAGCAGGAGCTATAGCTGAAGTAGGTCGCCCTAATCTGAGGATTCTTCGTTCCAAATTTCAGGTCAAACGGACAAAAACCCAAAAAGTTGTGTGCCTTAAATTGCAAACAGCCCTGAAAAACGTCCAAAAACTGATTTTTTGCCATATCTCCGCAACCATAGCTCCAAATCAGGTGAAATCAAGCTGGCTGAGGGCGGCCTAATGCTGTCCACCTACTGCCAAAATCTTAGAATGATCTGACACCTGTAGGAGAAGTTATGATCAACTGAAGTGCTGATTTTTCCCCTTTTCTAGGCAGCGATGGACCTATAGAACGTTTTTGAGAAGTGTGAGGCTGGAACAACAACACTAGAGGTTCTATAACACCTTAAGAAGCTGGCACTACCCTTTCCCCCACCAAAATCCTCAAGAAACAAGCAAAAATTGAAGATTTCTTCACACTCTCTCTAGAACGAGCTATTCTCTCTCTAGAACGAGGCTCTGATACCAGTGTTAGAGATCTAAACACCACAGTAGGGCAAACACTAACTGATCCACCCAACCTTGCCTACTCCCTGATATGGAGTAAGCCCCTCCTAGCCCAGTGTGAGAACTGGTAGCATGCATACTGCCAAGTGTCGGCCACGTGGCACTGAAGTGGCCGACTGGACGTCAGAACCCAACGTGGGGCCCTATCCTGCTGACAGGGTCCGTATGCTGTGTTAGGCCTGCCATGGCTATGGACTGTGCCGGGGCACACTACTCACACTGTCTTGCCCTGTTGGACGTGAATGTTGGACACATCCCTAACTGTGGTATCTGACCCCACGAGTTCCCTAGGGTTCGGCACTGGTTACAGGCTCGTAACAGTAACATACTTGTGCCACAGAATAACAAGATTAGAAATTGAATCATGTATGAAAGTCATGACTCTCCTAGTACTAAACGATTGTGCAAACACATGACATGTGATTTAGTATAGAGGTATTACTACTACATCAAATTGATGTTGATCAGCATAATTTCCCGCTTGCCATTTGTCTTTTCTTTGTTCCATCTCCTTCTGTTTCTTGAAGCATTCGCGCTCCCAGTGGCCAGGTTTGTTGCAGTACCTACAATTTCCAGGTTTATTTTGTCTTGAATAGCCGCGTCCTTGACCTCGGCCTTGATTCCAATTGCCTCAATTCGGACTATCATTGACTTGCTCATGAAATTGTTGAAATGATCCCCGGCTTGAGTTTCCTCCTCTCGATTGATACCTTCCACGGCCAAATCTCCCAGCTCGTCCTCTAACTTACGATGATTCAAGTGCTCTTGACATTTCTCTTCTTGCAAAAGCAATCCACCTAGTTCTTCATAGGTTGGAAGATTTTCTCTTGTGGCTATACTCGTCACAAACATCTGATGTGACTCACTTAGACTATTCAATGTCAATTGCACGATCTCACGATCTTGTACTCAAAAACGAATAATTTTCTAGAAGCATATGATCAGCTCTCGTTAATCCACTAGAAATTATCTAGAAAGTATCTCCATTGATTTTGTCATGGTCTTCCAAGTTCTAGTCAAGGAAATGATTTTATTTGGATGGAAGTGGATTGCCTAACAAAAATGGCAACATCGTATTGTGAATAAGTTGAGTTAGCTAAAGCATGCATTCGTTGAGCAATTATTAAACTTACAACCTACTCAATGTTGCGAGAGATCATAACTAGCAATCCACTTGGCTGTTTTAAGCTTCTTCTTTCCATAGATTGCAAATCACAATGACACTTAGCTCACAAAATATTCAAAACTTAATGACAAACCCAAGATAGAAAGCACCAATCAAACAATGGAGGATAGCCTTAGAGTATATGTAACAATAGTCAATCCAAGTGGGAAATGCACTTTTCTCTCACTTACAACAATCATAAGTATTCTACCACTAGGTACATCCCTTGTGCTTATGTACAATTTTCAAGTGAGCCTACCTAGTGCACAAAAAGGAAAGAGAAAGTTCCAGAGAAGTGGCTGCTTCTTTGCATGTAGAAAAAACTTTGCATCTTGTAGGAGAAAATGTCCAAAGTACCTACAAGGTAGGAAGAAATTTTGAAAACCTTAAGAGAACTACCTGAGTTCTTGAGGTAGGCAATTGGGGTGTACATCAAAATAGCGAAAGACTAGAAAGCATTACAAATTACCTACAAGTACTACAAGGTGGGTTTGAAATTATCGAATGATTCTATTGTAGCTTACCTAGTACAAGCTAGAGCTTCCAATCAAGATCAAAATGCATCAAGTGTTCAATGTGAGCACACTCAAGGGAGTCTATACACATCAACGTTATGTATAACATTATTCTGGACTTAACAAAGGAGATGTGCAACCTTCAACAATATGAAGTTCACCCACAAAAAGTTAAACGATCAACTTCATCATGCGTAGCTTCATAAGCACCCAAGAGTAGGTGCGGGTCAGATGGACGAACATATGTTCGCATTAGCTTCTATACATTTGTGGAATTTTGTACAAAGAGCAACCTACTAAGTTTCTATCACTTTTCCGGACGTGAAGGGTAGACTCGATCATCATGAAGGGCGACACTACAGAGCAAAGCCCATCAAATAAGATCCCTATTTCCTCATGAAAAATAAGGAAAGTTTGCCTGAAGGGGCTTCACTTTTGAAGACGAATGGGTTTAGTTTAAAGGCATTTCATTTAAAATTCCTTGAAATTTGAGATAGTATTGCATCAAGGAGAAAGTTGAGAGATTATATTGGTTCCAAGAACTTAATGGGGTGGAAAGGATATTCAAAAATTCAAAGCGTTAAAGGTTTAAAAAGAGTTTCCAAGGCATCCTTTCTAAGGACATAAATGTCTAAGGGCGGGAAGTATACTACATCCTTGACTAACTAGAGTTAATTAGCTTTCAATCTCAAGCAGGGAGAAACCCCACAGGTATGCTATGACTAGAGATTGGAATTCAAGATCAATAATAATTAAACTAAGACTGGAGTTATGAAGTCGTGAGTAGTTGGTGAATGACTAGAGTGGCCATGCAAGCCAGAGTTAATTGCATAAAGCACACAAGTAGCCTAGATTGTAACTATTAAGAGGGTGCTTAGCATCATATGCGGGGAGCTGGTCAATGAGGTCTAGACCTATACTAGAATAATAATGAACCTATTGAAAGAAACTAACATGCTTACAAACAAGAAAGTACAACAAGCTATCGCCAAGATATCGTGGTCCACTTAAGATTGTAAAGGAACTAAAATAGGCTACTAAATTACTAATGGATTGGAATTTCCCTAAATAGAGTGGGGGGCCATCTGAATTCCATGCAAGTCAAAGAACAACTTGATGGAAAGGATCATTTGATCTCATGAAGGATAAACTAGTTCAGTGTGAGGATGTCAAAAGCCAAAGAAATTAATAGATGTATGACGACAAAAACTTAGAAATATGACCATTTCTAATCGTCTCATGCAATGGAAAGGTAAACCGAAGAATTGGAACAATTGGGAGAAATGTATTACAGATGAAATTCTTAAGTGAAAGGGAATGTTATGTACCTAGATTGGTATATTAGGGCTAAACTATGACTCCAACCCAAGGTTAAGAAATGGATTCTTCAATACGGAGCTATCAATATTTGTGACGTATCAACATGCATAGCTGCCACATGTCATATGTCTCTAGGTGCCATGTGGATGATAGCAAGCATGAACCTATATATAGGAGTAGGAGACTGCTAGTGTCATTCATCATTCTACTTGAGAGAGGCGGATGTTGTGCACATGTGCTATGCCAAGACGATAATATGCTTCCTAGGGCACGATCATAGCTGTTGATGGCAAGGCCCATGGATACACTAGTATCTCCTAAGTTTTGACCATGACTTGGGCATTCCATGTCTGTAGCTCCATTGCCCAAGGTAATTCTGCGATTGAGTGGTCAGCAATCCAATTTCCTGTTGTTTGCGAAACATGAATTTGCGATATAGATCTTAGGGGGTCGTGTTCTCACACTCATGATCCTGAATCTATTATGGTGGTGTAAAATTGATATCTTTCAAGCAAATGGCATTTTCATAGAGTTTCACAAGTTGCAGGGTTAATGAGTAACATCCAAGAGAAAAAAAGAGAATTATTGGATAACAGAACTAATAGTAACAATATGCTTGTATTGCATTTACATCTGAGGTTCATAAAAAAAACCTGGCCTATTAATATAGCTATCAGAAAACTTTCAAACCTGTGTTTTTTAAAATCACAGAATTCCCCTGCAACACCATCTTCAAATATAGGTAACTTCTTCCGACCATGTACTTCTTCACATTGAAGATCAGCATCTGATTTACAAGCAAGAAGATGACTATACATGCAAAACCAAAAAATTCTCAATCTCAAGACTTCAAAGATCAATAGGTTGATCCCATTAAATGTGAAAAAGCTTTGCCTGATTTTGTATCAACTTTGTTTCAATAAGAACCAAGTATAAATTTGATAACCTCTCTTTGATTGAAAGACCGTCTGAAGCAACTCAACATCCATGTTAAAGAAACCAAACAGAACAAAAAGGACTTGAGTTCAAGGTCTTGAATGACTATGGTCAAAAGAAAAAAAAAACTTTACTTCTACTTTTTTCGCAATGCTATACACCCAACAAAAGCCAACCAACCGTCCCACAAGCACTCTCAAATTTCCGAGTAGGGAAAATGCAATTTTCAGAGGAAATCCAGTGGCACGAAAGATTCTTTCATTAATATACCGTCATCTGGAAGGAAAAGGATTGCTTGCGAGCAATTTATACTTAAACATGAGATAAAAGCACGAAACTTTACTGCTCCTAGAACTTCTATGGAGTCACATAGCAAAGGAAAACTTCCAGAGAATAGTTGACGTCGTACCAGACTACTGTTACATCTTTCCATATCAAGGCTCTTAATGGCCACAACTTCCTTGAAAGGTGTGCAAATAGCCCGATATACTATTGCACTTACGCCCTGCCCTACTTCTTCCAGCAGTTCGTAGTCTGTTGATACCAAAGGGTAGGATTTTTTCTCGCTCCTGGCATCCATTGTGAGCAAGCAAGCTCAAACCCGAAAACAAGGTACCAGCTCTAGAGAATGGCATGGCATCTGATTTGCCAATGTCTACTATACAAACTAATTCCTGCAGCTTCCATAGCTTCTTTCAAATCTAGCACGCCATCCAGGTCATCTGAAAGTCCAAAGTTAAGAACAAGATGGAAGGTACAAAACTGATTCATCCGCCATGCCGAGCTCCTTGTCCAGTTACGAATGATAGTCTTTGAAACTTTCATGCCATTGAATGAGATGATTATTGCGCCTAAGTTGAGAAGATGCCATGAACAATACCAAAAGTTTATAGCTATAACCCCTTCTCCTTTAATCAATGACCTCCTGTAATGTCCTCTCGAGGAGCTGATACATAGTCTGAATTTGAAGATCGGGAAAGAGTCTTTGATCAAACACCGTCTTGGCCAGTTTTCCCAGCTTTTCTACTTAGTTATTGATACTTTCTTCCAAACCATTCCAATCCTCACCTTTGGCACGACTTTTATGACAGACAAGGATCAAATCCTACATCTGTAAGACTAGAAAAACGCTAGCTCAAATCTTCTTATTATTATTCAAACTACTATTATTATAATATTAAGTCATTCATCTGTGACGAATTCGCTTGGCATCGACAACGAAATTGCAACCACGGGAATGATAAATATTCCAAGTCAGGGACGAGCAAGCCTGAAGAATCATATTCAGTAGGAGCCGTAGAATATGCTCCACGCCTTGTGCGAAGCTGACATCTGAGAGACCAAGCCTACCTATATCCACCTCCTACGCTCTACAGTTTACCGATTCGGTAAATTATGGCATCTGTTCCACTACAAGCAAAAGCGGCATATCGAAACAGATTCTGCTTCACTCCCTTGCAACAGCAAAAGCCAAAAAGATGAATAAATGAATATATTATGAAGGTGAAGCGGCCAACGGTTCCATTGCTACCAACACTACCACCGATGGATGGATGGATGATGAGACGACCAATAATTCACCAGACACAAATCCACAGCATCTACAAAGAGTATGCATAATAAAACTAAATATATTATGCATTCATTGATTGATCGACAAAGATCATCCCATCTGCTGCTGCTTCTCCGCCATAGATCCTCCCTTTTCTGCTCTTCCTTTGCTTTCATCTTCCTTCCTCCCTTCCATTATCCATGCATTCAGCACGCCTTCCTTCATTTATCTGCACCCCGTACACTCCGTACATCCGAGCTGACAGTCCGTACACCCGAGCCGGAGGCTCGGGAGCAAGGATCCGCTAACCCCGACCTTGGGACCTCGGTGCGCGCCCCTGGATGACTGCCACGACGACCGCCTTACTCGCTGCCCGACACGTTTCGAGCTCGGATGGGCTGTACGACGAGATCGGACGGTGACGAGGGGACGAGAGCGATGTACCGGGCCTGGCTGTGGGTCTTTTGTGATCCATCGATGTGCCGCCACGCAGAGGTTCGGGGCCGCTCCAAGACGGAGTCATGGGTCAGATGGGTCTCATGTTGAGTGGTTGGCAACCTACAAGTCCGATTTGGCAGGCATTTGACCAGGACCTCATCTTTGGTGCATTAAAGGGGAATGGGGAATGTGTGTTGGCTATTGTCATTCATGTCAAGATGGTAGAGGGGGTATCAAAAGTGGGCCTTTCATTGCAAAAAGTGGAATATGAAATTAGCATATCACCTTGATTTCAAGTGCTCACAACTCCTCTTTTTGTACTCGCACTTTTTTGCGATGGCTTGACTTCTTACCGATGGCTTGACTTCTTGCCGTTTCTTGACCTAGTTGGTTTTTATTTCAAGAACCAAAGTTGGAGCTTTCCACGAGGTAAAGCGGGCATTTGTGTCACCTCTCATTCTTAGATCCTTTAATTGGACGATCTAATACCGAGAAAATTTAAAAAGGATTACCTTATGTACTTTGCCAGTTGACAATTGATACAGAGGCTGAGATCAATTACATCACCACTAAGCAAGAGGCTCTGGCCAATTCTTCGATTGGTTTCCAAAGCGGGCTTGCAACGTGTCCAATGGATTGATTTCCCCAACAAATCATTCCTTTCGCAAACATGTAGTTCCTTAAGTCTTGCGCCATAGGAGTTTGACAAAAGTTTTCTCTACAAAGTTGTTAAGCAAGCTTAAATCTTGGACGAGAAGAATGTGAGACATATTAGAAGCTTGCTTCAAACCTAGTAACTTGGCTAGGCCATATTGTAAATGTTGCACATAAATACAAGTAATCACTATTCTTGCCAAAAAAATTAGTTTCATATCAAGTATTTTACTTGATCAAAGCCTTTCATAAAGTAAAATTGTTCATACCTCAAAGCCCTTCTCCAAACTACCCACCAAAGTGGTGTCCCAACTCCAAAGGATTGATTGGATGGAACTTGGGAAGATGTGAGTAACCAACGATTGTGACTACAAAAGTTGCATGTAGGGGAAACTTTGCTCTGCATCTTTGTTGTGTCAGCGCAACTCGAATGGCTTGATTGGCGCTGAGGGCCACCGCACAACAAAGGGTGGTGTCTTAGAGTTTCGTAGGAGCAGCCCAATAGGGAGACCCGTACCCCACGATAAGCCTATGCATTGTCCCTGTATGGCACTAACCTTGTCACATTGGGGGAGGCAATGATCCCAGTGTGGCAGCAGAGCCACTAGAGGGGCTCTACTGGGTGAAACCCCCACATAATTTTCATGACAAAAGTCCGGAGTACCTATCAACCAAAGTTGGCCAATTCTTTGATTGGTTTCCAAAGTGGGCCATCAACGTGTCTAATGGTTTGGTTTTCCCATAAAAAATTTCCTTTCGCAATTTGAAACATGTAGTTTCTTAGTCTCGCACCATAGGAGTTTGACAAAAGTGTTATCTACAAAGTTGTTAAGGGAGCGTAAATCTTGGACGAAAGGGATGTGAGACATATTAGAAGCTTGCTCCGAACCTAGTAACTTTGCTAGGCCATATTGTAAATGTTGCACATAACTACAAGTAGTTGCTGTCGTTGCCCAAAAATAGTTTCATATGAATGGGAAACATACAGATGAAGTATTTTAATTGAAGTTTATCAAAAACCTTTCATTAAGTAAGATAGTTCATGAGTAGCATGTCTATCTACTCCTCAAAAGTCGATATGAAGAGGTCTTCTTTGATTAGTGTTAAAGTATTGTTAAAAATCTCGTCTTATTTTTTCACTAAGAACTTAATTTTCCTCTTGTTTACTTTTTGTAGCCAAGTTCTCAAGCTTTGTTATCTTGTCTCAAGATCAACAAGATAAGATTGAAATTAGCAGGTTGTAATAAAACTTTGCAAATTCTTTGTGCACATCCTTTTGGAATACCTTGATTTGTAAGTGGGCATTGGTGACCCATTCTTTAACTAGATTTATAGCCATGGCCACTAGAGTCATGTGAGAGAGGATATAACTCAAGCATATACCAATATACATCGTATGAAAGATCTAGAAAATCATAAAAATAAATTTTATTGAAGTATGAAGCTAACAATTGCCTTTAATATTTCACCTCATTTATAACCACCAACACCATAGACAAAAGGTTTATTTTGAGTCCATATCACATCAATGTGAATACTAATGGACACTTTTAAGGATTCAAACATTAAGGATTCAAAATGGTCCACCTCATCCGCATTTAGTCATTTTAAATTTATTCTCTCCAACTTTAGCTAATTCAACTAGCATCCTTACGTACAATATTATCTACACTTTAGATTGTATCGTAAGGCCAAGCCAAGGAGCACAAGATTAAGTACCCCCCACACTTGCACTAGCCCGTGTTAGAGCAAGCATCTATGTGGGCATAATTTTGACTCAAACCATTGTGGAGGACCAAATGCTCAATTGTGGGCACAATTCCAATTCTAACTACTTCGGAGGACCAAATGCAAGAGTAGATATTTGACATGTGGGAGCATCTTATAAACTCTATGCTCCTAATAAATATTAGAAAACAAGTTTGTAAATGACTATTAAATAACTTCATCACATACTTTCATATCATAAATGCTTTGTCTTTTCTTCTATCTCTTGTACGTCTTGACTTTGTGCAAAAGGATTGAGTCTAACTTGTCACCTCAATGAGATGAAAGAAATTTCTAACCCTCTCACCACGTATGAGGGGGACCACTATCTTGACCATTATATTTTAGTCTTGTGAGCTACTATTACAAGTTATTTAAAGGGTTGCATTTTTTTAATTATTCTATTGCATTTTTCTCTTTTTGAACTATATAAAGATTGGCCAAATGGCATATCAATCAAAGTAATGAGATCTAGAATATAGATTTGATAGGTTGTAGGCATCGTTCTTGTCCAACAAATTCTTATCATATGCTAGAGTATATTTCAATGGGTGCATACAATCATTGTTCTATGGATACCTATCTTTGTCATTTTGGTAAATGAAAGAAGTAGTCTACCCAAGATTGAAATTTGAGTAGTTATTAGTTGGAATTTTGAACTGTGAAATGAAGGCATTGATTCTATGCAGATGAAGAAGAGAGGTGCTTTTTAAAAAATAAACAATCTTTATTAGCACTATTCTATGCCACAAGGATTTGATCATGTCATGCTTGCTAGGACACAACTACGTCAAGACTTTCTTGAAATAATCATGTATCATTAGCTACTTCAATGGTAATATTGTTTGCTATAAATGATGTGAAGATCATTAACATATATTAATTGATGCTTCCATAAGAAGATGATCCTATCTTTTTAGAAATGACAAGTGTTTTCTTTTTCAAATAAGTCCTTATTTGTGTGGCGAATTGGAGTCGAATCTTGACCTTAAATAAAGAAAATTACATAATGTTAAATGTTAAGTGTTGATCAAAATATACTTTAGATTGGACTGGTGAATCGAAGCTTAGAAAAGGAATAATCATAAAAATATTCAGTTTGACGCCAAGGATGGAGCTATGGTGAAAGATAGTAATGACTTAGGAAAGATTGTTGGGTTGCCCACTTTAGTTTGTGCAAGAAAAATAGAAGTATCATAAGCAATGGTGTTGAAAAGAGGTGTGTAAAAGATATGCCTAAAAGAATCGAATAAAATAATTCTAACGACAAGAAAGAAAACTTATCATGCGCAGCGGAATAAACTATCTTCCTCTTTCTCCATGCATGACTATGCCTATCAATTTCGAACAAAACAATAGTGATAGAAATCACGTTTGATCTTATAGTAACTAACTTTGAAACCATTAGTACTACAGTGATTACGTAGCCAAACATTTAAGCAATGAATCATCAGACAAATAATCTGTTGCGAAGAATTACAGAAACGCATACATTCCGAGACAAACCTGAATGCAATAAAAGTTAGTATTGATTCAGTATGAAACGAAACAAAAGTAAATGAGTACAACTAGTTTGCGGATCAAAGCCGCATACTCTAAGCTATTTCTGACCGACTAAAATATAAGTCTGAATTAAGCACAACTACGGATAAGCAATAAGCGCAATAGCAAGCTCGTAGGCTTGAGGGAAAGCTAACTATTCAATACTTGATCTTTGAATTAAGATGTTGAAATATGAACAACTATTTATACTAAGCAATTAGGTCGTCAAATGCGGCTGCCAGTTGGCTGAAGTCTGCTGACATTCATCCAGTTCTTCTCGGAAGTTGCTTGTTGATAAGCGGCGACATTTGGCCGTAAACAGTCTGTCTGCATAAATGAACGTGACTGTCACTCTGCAGAAATGAGCATAACTGTCATCAGGGAGGAAGCGAAAAAATGCAACTTTTGTGAGAAATGCGAGAGTGTCACAAAATCTCATTTCTTGAATATTGGGGTAGTTCCACACTTTGCCAAAGTCATTTCCGTAACGTTTGAGGCACTTTGAAAAATGCGAACAATGCAACACTGCATTTTTACTCGCAAATCCTGACAGGCGAAAAATGCAACACTACATTTTATCTTGAAATTTTTGACAGGCGAAAAATGTGAAAAACGTGACACTGTATTTTTACTTGCAATTTTTGACAATGTCGCTTTAAGAGAAAATTGACTATAGCAAATAGGCGATAGTGTCGGGTTTTGTAGTGAGCAAAAATTTCTCACACTGTTGTCAAACTCCGTGTATTTCTACAGAATGTGTAAAAACATTTGTAATTCTACATACTGTGTAAAACATGAGAGAATCCGCAGAACTGGATAAACAGTTGGATGAATATTAAAAACCAATTAGTTGATTAGTATGAAGGAGAATAATCCAACACTCCCCCTTAATCTGAATCCATGAATGCCTTGACCTTTTAAACTTAGTTCTGCGTAGAACTTTCTGTGTGCATCCAAGCTTAATGCTTTAGTAAAAATATTTGTTGTCATATCTTGCATTTGACAATACTGCAATTTGACCTCTTTGTCAAGAACTTTGCTTTTAACATAGTGATATTTCAGTTCAATGTGCTTACTCCTAGAATGAAATCTAGAGTTGGCTTGTAAGACAATGGCACTATGATTATCACAAAATAATAATGTCGAAGCAAATTGATTCAGACTGATATCTGAAAGTAAGTCTCTCAACCAAATTGCTTCCTTTGTAACTTGTGAGGCTGCGATATACTCTGATTTTGTAGAAGACAGAGCTATCGAAAATTGCTTGTGACTGTTCCAGGAAATAGGACCATTGTTGAGAAAGAATGTAAATCCAGAAGTGGATTTACGAGTGTCTACATCTCCTGCCCAACTTGCATCTGTAAAACCAATGAGAAAATTGAGTTTGTCATTGTCGACTGCTCCATAACAAATGCAAAAGTCCATAGTAGCTCGAAGATATCTCATGACTTTGATAAGAGCCTTCCAATGTGTTACACCAGGGTTGGTCATAAACTGAGTTAGGGAGCTGACTACAAAAGCTATGTCTGGCCTGGTATAGATCATTGCGTACATAAGAGATCCTATTATCGAATGATAAGGATACTCGTGCATCTGCTCCTTCTCTTGAATTGTTTAAGGACACTGGTCATTTGACAATTAGCTCATATCTTCATTTTCGAGTATATCATGCCATATTTAGGTTGATATTCAATATTTAACAATTTCATGCCATCACACAAATTATTAGTGGATAAGACTCCACTCAAATTTGTTGAAGTTGTTTTTTGGAACCCTTGAATAATTGTTTTAGGTCTATTCGACATTGTGTCGACAATACGTGTATTTTTGCAGATGTTCTCTAATCCTTCAACATTGTCCCGACAATGCAAGTAAAACTACAAAGTAGTTTCACATTACAAAATTATTTAAGAAATGAAATCTCACGCCACGTGCATTGGAGCCATAGACCACCATCAAGCAAGCTTGGATCTTCAATAAGCCATGGTGTCCCATACCACCATGTGTTACCCTCGACCCTCACCTACCTTCATCATGTGGCCTAGATTATCGTCTTGACCTGATCACCAATAGAATATCTCTTCATTCTCCATGAGAGAATGAATGACAAGCTCTTGGAAAATCCACTTCTATATACAGTCCATGTGGGGTCACCTCCGACTAAAGGAGTCACGCCTGACCAACTACACATGTCAATTGTGCACACTGACACGGGTCCATAACAAAGGATCACCTCGTCACAATAGGAATTTCACACGTTTCACCCAAATGACCTATAGCTCCAGACCAACCTTCTACCCCATAGAATGAGACCGTCACCTCAAGTAATCCGTTATGTATCCTTATGAGTACGTGACATTCTCTCCTTTTTTAAAAACCTCCTCCTAAAGGGAGCAAGCCAAGGAAATTCACTCTTAAATAGTCTTTCCTCTCCCAAGTGTCTTCCTCATCTGGCTTGCCTTTCAACATATCCAAAATTTAGAAACCAAATGGTTTCTTTGGCACGTTAGGCACAAAGGTAGTCAGATCCTCCAACTCAACCACTTCACCATCTTGAATTAGGGAATCGTTCGGACTAAGTAGCTCTTTCAAATGAGTTACGTGAAAAATGAAATACCCCAACTCTAATCGGAAGATCTAGCTGATAAGCGACCTGATTGATTTTTCTTACAACCTTGTATGGAGCACTATATCGTGGAGATAGCTTATGACATTTTCACGTCCATAGTACCTTAGAGTATTTAGGTATTTTAAGATACACCTGGGTTTCGCTCGAGACGAGCGATCGTGGTTAGCATAAAACTAAGTTTTATCTTGATCTATTTTAATGCCTTCTTTGGCCACTTGTTGCATTTCTTGCATATCTTGCAGAAAATCCACTACAACTTGCACCTTGAGACCTTCGAGTCCAACAAAAATTGGTGAACATGGCTTAAGGCCATACATCAGCATAAAAGAACTAAATCTAGTGGTAGAATTGTTGGTGTGGATTTAGAATGAACGATCAAGCCACAACAGAAATGAAGGTCGTTATCCCATCACCAACAAAGGAAGAACATGATGAAGCGCGACAGTAAGAACTGATAATGTAAGGATCTGGATTACTTAGAGAATGGAATGATAGAGCAATTCTGAATGTGTAAATATCAGTATAGGTGTTGTACACAACCATAAAGAGAGAATGCAAAACGATTAGGCATCTGGGACAACCATGCACTTCTCTGTTACTAGCATAAAGAAATGTGAACAAGCATTTAGCATGAATGCAATGAGATAGAACAACAACGATTCCGTATATTTAATGTTATAGTAACAACTATCAAATCACAAGACAATTCAAACTGAACTTCTATGTGTAGGAGCGTGATATTGCGGTGCGATCGCAACCACATGTTGACCGCAATGGTTGACTTGGGGTGTTCCTTCGGTCAGTCCTCTTCATAAGCTGCAGTGTAAATCTGTAGTATGTCACATTCCTCGCATTTCTCAGGTGCCCGAAATGGCCCGGAATCCCTAGTAGAACACCTTTGTCGCATTTTTCGCAAAAACCTTTTGTGCTCAGAATGCTTGAAATGATAAGTAGAAGACTTTGTCGACTTTTGAAGATTGCAAGTAAAAATGCGAACTGTGCGACAAACAATTCATTTCTACAGACTATTGCAAAAATAGTTTATTTTTGCAGACTGTTTGAAAGATAGTGATTTCCTTAAGTGAATTGGAGGGCAGATAGGATGAGTAGGAGTAAGATTAACTCCAACAAGAATGCTTCACACTATTGTGCACGAACTCAACCTTTGGGAGACACTTTTTCCAATCAGATTGTCTATGAAAAATATATACTCTAAACATATATCTTCCAACATATGGTTGATAGGCTCTATCTGCCCATCATATTTTGGGTGATCTGAATAACTAAGACTAAGGATTGATCCAAGTTTATCAGAAACTGATGGCCAAAATCTGCCAGAGAATATGGAGTCACAATCAATGACAATATCATTCAGCAAGCCATACAATCTGAACAACTTTTTAATGAAAAGCTAGGTTAGTTCAGATGCCTTGACAGTTGATTTAGTTGGTATAAATCAAGCCAATTTGGTTAACCTATCAACCACCACCCAAATGGCATCGTGATCTTTTTCGATTTTAGGGAGTTCAGTCACAAAATCCAATGAAATACTTTTTTCATTTCTTATTAAAAATTTTGAGAAGATGTAAATGACCCGCAACTTTCAGTCTTTCAGCTTTATTATATTGGCATTGTTCATAACCTTGAATGCCTGCCTCAACATGAACTTTCATCCTTGGCCAGAAGAGGTTCTGTCTAACAAGGTTAAGTGTTCTTTATATGCCTAGGTGACTCACACAAGGGTTGTCATGACACCACTATAGGATTTGGGCCTGCAAGTCCTCACTATCTAGCACACAAACTTTTCTCTTAAGAAAAGCAGGCCATTCCCTATGGAATAGTCTTCAAGTATCTTGTCATTTCGAGATTGCTTGAGATCTTGCCTCCCAATGTCATCACTAGTTCTAGAATTTTCCATCAAGTTATCTAGCCAGATGTGACCAAAAGAACCATCGGTTTGTCGACAAAGATCTCAAAGAAATAGATACAAGTCAGATTGAACTGAAGCCAAGCATAACTGATTAACTTTTCCAATCTAACTCAAGGCCTTGGCAATATTGTTCTGCGTACCCTTAAGATACTTAATGTCGAACATAAACTTTTGAACGAGTTTTGACCATCTAACATTTCATCCACAAAGGTCCTTAGCATAACGAATATACTTAAGAGATTGGTAATCATTCATCACCGTAAATCTGGTACCATAAAGATAATATTTCCATATTTTCAACACGTAAATGACTGCAAAAAGCTCCTTCTCATAGGAAGAATACCTAGACTGAGCAGGATCCAGGTTTTTGCTTTCAAATGCAACAGGTCTACCATCCTAATAAAGGACCGCTCCTACAACAAAGTCTCTAGCATATGTATCAACTACAAAGGATCAGTTAGAATGGACAATGTGTAAAATTGGAGCAGTAGAAACACAGGCTTGAGAGCTTCAAAACTCCCATTATTTCATCAGTCCATGTTATCAATGGACCTGTTATGCGACTATATTTTTATTCATTTCCGTAAGAACGTTCATTAGGAACAATGCTATTAAAGCACAATTTATAATGAACCTATAAAAAATTCTTGTGAAGTCCAAAAAAGATTTCACATCACAAATTGTTTGAGGTTGCAGGCATTCACATACCTTACAAACCTTATCATAATCAATCTCAATGCCTTGATCAGATATCATATGCCCTAGGTATTTGAGTTTAGTTTGAAAGAACCCGCATTTTGACTTCTTAACATAGAGCTTTTCTTGTCTTAAAAGACCCAAGACAATACGAAGATGTTCTTCCTGCTCCTAAAGGGTCTGACTATAAATTAATATGTCATCTAAATACACCACCATGACTTTCCTAGATATGGACGAAGAATATCGTTCATCATTTTTGGAAAGTGGCAGGTCCATTCGTGAATCCAAAAGGTAAAACTACTCATAATGACCATACCTAGTTCAAAAACAAGTCTTAGGAACATTCTCATTCCTAATCCTTATCTAATGGTATCTTGATCTAAGGTCAATCTTGGAGAAATAGCTAGCTCCATTTGGACATTTCATTAGATCATCCATCCTTGAAAAAACATGGTTAAATTCTTGTCTAAGTTTGTTAAATACCAAAGATTATGTCTACGCTATCTAAATTCATAGTATGAAAATCAAGCGATTCGACATAATCTTGAATCTTGGGCGGCAACTAAGGAACAAGTTAGTCCCAAGCTTGCCAATCTTCCCCCAATGCCATTTTCACCATAATTAGATGATTACTTGGCACGGTGGCCACCTTTTGTTTTTGAACCAATTTAGAACTAATAAAACCAAAAACAGCTGTATCAAAACAACAATTCTCACAACTAGACAAGATTGTACACTACGAGTGGGTTGAAAAACGCCACTCTTGCTTGATTGTGACATGCCTAGACTGCATTTATAGGATTTGGTTTTGTAAGGAGTTAAGGGCCTATACAAGTTGGGCGGTGTCTAACTCTAGAGGAGGGTGTCGTGAAGACGGTCCTTCACCCAAGGGTATGGTAGAATCATACCGCACTAAGGTAAGATCAAAAGGAAAAACAGTAAGTGTTGTGTTATGTCCATGACCAGTACATAGGATACAGTATACTCCTAGTCTTGGATACACGGTACTCCACTGAAACAAGCTGTTAGTTATGCCACATCATACTGGACGTGACTCGAAAGTAACTAATATCCTTGTGAGGGCCAAAACACACTAAATGGAGTTTGGACAAGGTATGAGACAGTGTATGCATGTGTAGAGTTATCAATAGCAACTCTATGAATAGTTGGTCCATGCATAGGACTCTATTCTAGGTGAATCTATGTATAGGGAACATAGGGCTATGCATGGATGTGTGCCCAGGATGCTTTTGGCTCTATATAATGGGTCCAAACTCGCCCTACTCCTCATCATGGTTCTTGATTCATTGCCAGACTCTCACTCTACATTCATGTTTCTTGTTCCTTGGCTTGGGGGTGAGGCTTCTAGAGATTGATTGGATGCCTCTACTTGGTTGGGTGGTTCCTCCATAGTGTGTTATCCTTTTGTGTTTAGAATTTGTAAGCAGGATCTAAGGAGCTTTCCTTACAGTGGTATCAGAGCAAGGCTTACAAGTTTGGAGAGGTGGTGCTTTTCATTGTAGCTGGTGGTATTCAACTAGTATTTTCATTCAAGGAGAGGAGCAAGGTTGCAAGTTGGTGGATCTTCCCAAATTTAATTTGCATGTTCCATATCTCTCTCAAATTCATTGTGGTTTATGGTGAATTGTGCTAGGAAATCAATTTTGGTGTCTTTTTTGGAGTTTAGCATGTGTAGCTCAAAACTAGTGCAGGATTTGAAATTTCCAGCAAGTTAATTCACTTTGAAGTAGTTTAAATTCAACTTGCATGTTGGATCTTCCCATGTATTTGGATTCTAGGCTCTTTTGTGGCCAAATTTGGCTTGTTTTCCATGATTTTGGCACAAAATGGAGGGTAGAATTCAAAATCCAGCAAGATCAGATCAATTGTTTGGTTGTAACTCTGTATTTTGGATTGCATGTGGATTTGGAAAACGTTCTTGCCATTAATTTTCCAATTGTGCATGGTGAAAAAACCTAGAAAGGGGTAAAATTCATGATTTTTGCTTGTTTTTTCATGAAATTGGATGGTAGGAGGGTGTTGAACATCAATTGAAGCGTCGGATCGGTGAACTAAACGAGTTGTCATTCACCCAGATTTCTACAGATCTATATCTTTCGCTGAGAGAAAAATATGAATCAGATTCCCATTTTGATCACATTTGGAACATTGTTCAGACCGGAAGAAATGTGGACAGTGTTGAGTCAGAAACACAGGGGACTCAACTAACTAAAAAAAATAAGAAGATTGTGGAACAGTTCACCATTTGAGATGGATTACTATTTCGGAATGGAAAAGTTTGCGTACCTAGTGATGATGAGCTCAAACAGAAGATTTTGTTTGAGTGTCATGACATACCCTGTGCAGGACATCCTGGTATACACAGGACTTTGGACTTGGTTAAGAGAGAATTTTATTGGCCAAAGCTCAAGCCATATGTCGAGTCATATGTTGTTGAATGAAGTCTTGTCAACTAGCAAAGGCTGAACACCATAAGGCTGGTGGTTTGTTCATTTCAACTAAGGTGCAAACTCAGACATATTAAAATAAACAGCATAAGCATTCGACATTCAAGATTAGACACAACCAGAAAATAATCTATATTGATTTTCTCTGGTTTCTTCAAGGCACTGCATGCGAATCCACGTAGTGCGTTGGCGTGAGAGAAGCACGGTTTTCTCACGAGTAGTAGTCTCGCTTTTCTAGCGGACAATCGGATCTTCTGATCCTAGACATAATTGTCTTCTCGCACGCAGACGGAGCTTCTGTCTGTTTTTGTCTTCTACTTACTGGCATCAGACTCCTTCTTGTTTTTTTTATTTTTTTTATCTTTTTTATTTTTTTTAATTTTTTTAACACTGTATCCTATTGATATATGTCAAGTATTATTCAGTAAGTATAGTCTCTCTATGCAAATCTAAGACTAGAGTGATTAACCATCTACAACTAACCAAAGAATTACAAGAGTGGCAGTTTAGCCACGACCTAGGGAGTATCTGCTGACGTCATGCCATCAGGTCAAATCTCTGTACTTCTGATACTTGCATGATCTCTGGTGGTACTCCTTGGAGCGTGAGGACAGAACAGGTTTCGTTTTCACCGTTAGTTTTGTTTATCTCATTTTCCTTTCTCTCGTATAGGACCGCAAGGGAATCTCGTTCGTGGATCGTTCGTGTTCGCGAACCGTTGGTCTTCGTCTTCTTTGACTTTCGTGTTCACGAAACTCTTCGTGTGTGTTTCATGTCTTTAGATGTTCGAGTTTGCAAATATGCTCGTCATCGTCTTCGTTGACTTTCGTGTTCGCAAAACTCGTCATGTTTCGTGTCGAGGGGGTGTAAGCTAGTAAGGCTTTGTGTTCAGAAACACTTTGTTTCTTCAAGTATTACTTGTGTTTGGGGAATGTAATGTTAATAGTTTCAGAACAACAATATGGCCTCTATCAAATCGAATGAAACGCGTTCTACAGATGAGATGTTATCAAAGTAGTATAGCAGTGCTACACTCTGGCTAATTAAGATGTCAACAGAGAATCGAGAAATGTTCAATGTATTCGCAAACTGTTCGTTTCTAGGCAGAAGTCCTCAACAACTTAACTCCAATTTAATGGTTAAAGAACACGAATAGTTTTAGAGCACATTAGAAACTTATGTCAATTACAATCAGGAACACAGATCAAAGACTCAATTCTTTAGACAGGGATTGTCATCTCATATGTATACATACAGTTTTTTTCAATGAATGTGCTAGACTGCACCAAAGATAGTCGTTATTTGAGTGCCGAAAAGAAAGTATTTGCGACAGACGAATAAGATGGTTTTAATACAATTCTTTAGAGCATGTTTTACGGATACAGATCAAACAACTATAATGCGCTAGAGAGTCTGTCTGATCATAGAGTAATTCATGTAATGCGTTAGAGATTGCTAGTAGACTCAAGATCACTCACACTCAATAGTGCGGAGAACAGAGATAAGGGAGAATAACTCTCAGCGCTCTATTCACTTCTTCAACCTCTTACATATGCATAAATTCCTCTCTCTCGATGCTCGAGACTGAAGTGTGAGATCAATATATGTTCTACGGGACGAACAAACACACCTCTAAAACAACAGGTGCGTCGCTCCCGCAAAAGGGTCTAGTTAACAATTAGACTAAGTATACGTTTAATTATACCATAAGAGGTATATTTAACTAAGAATTAAGATTACTCTAGTTTAACATGTCTTTTCATATCTAGTCATTTCGTGTGGACGACCTAGTAAAGGTAGAGTATATCATGCCATATTTATGTTGATATTCAATATTTAACAATTTCGTGGCATCACAAACAACAATGAAGTGCATTAAAATCACAACAAGCATTCATCTACGTTATACACAGATAGAAAAACGTGATGCTGCTATATTACACTTAAGCACAACATAATAGTAGCTACAACCAGAATGACGGCGTAACTAGGAGGCTCAAAATCATTTGTCTCATGGATGAAGCATCATGGAGAGTGTGCTTGGATGATCCATTTATAGATTGCATCCATATATTAATTACAATAAATATTTGTCACCTAACTAGGTAAGCCGTTGTACTTGGAAGTATTTGGCTTTTATAACAACTATACATAGTATATACGGTCAACAAATTAGGGAATGTTGACGCAGACGAGGACATCCCAAATTCTCTCACTTCGCATTTTACGTGAAGTGGCTTTCTCTCACTTCATATTTCGGAGAAGTGGCTGGGAACGTTCCTCGTTGAAAATAGATGACTGTCGAGATTTTTCTCTCTTTAAAATTTTGCAAAAAAGTCGACAGTGCCCTTAAAAGCCGACAATGCCTTTAAAAAGTCAACAGTGCTCTTAAAAAGACAAAGGTGCCCTTAAAATAGTTTAACTTTTTCAAAATAGTTGAAAGGAAGAAGCTGAAGGCAAAAAGCCAACACTATCACAAAAAGCCGACACTGTCGCATTTCGGGAAAATACAAAAAGCCAACACTGTTGAAATAGTTGAATTGTTAGAACTATGCTGAAGTGTCGCATTTTGAAAAAGTCGACACTGTTGCATTTCGGAAAAAGCTGACACTGTTAAAAACATAGTTCATTTCTGTAGACTGTTGCGACACTTAGTGTATTTCTACAGACTGTTGCGACACTTAGTGTATTTCTGCAGATTGTTGCGACACACAGTGTACTTTTGCAGAGTTGTTCTAAATGCTAATTCGTGAAGTCTTTGAAGATGACCAAGTGTTCAATGATCTTCAAATGATTGAACTTAACATTTGAACTTGAAATATGATAGAATTGGTTACCCTTCGTTGGAGATCAGCCGGAAGCCTGTTGTAGATGTTCTTCAAATAATTTGGTTGTCTAAGTTATGATTCCTACATGTATCAGATGAGCAGATGTAGAACCAAAGTTGGCTTCACCTGACCCTAGATCAACGATCAATAAATGTGTAGGAAGAATCTTGAAATAGAAATTAGTCAAAAATCAACAATTGCACTCACGTTCTGATGTTTTACTCTAATATGCACCATACTGGTATCTTTTTGACATTAATTCAACCTCATCACAACAATTTCAACATGGATCTACCTTCCAACTGGTATGTAGAATCAAATTCTAGCCAAAAATTGCCAAAATTGCACTTTCCTAACTATTTTTATAATGTTTCTACTCAACTCCACCTTTCAATTCAATTGCACAATCGACTCCACCTTTTGATTCAACTGTAAAACTTGATTTGGAATCACTAAGATGATTTCCAAGATCAAGCTTGCAATAACACTCAAAAGGAGACAATGGAGACAAACCAACCAACCAGGTATGTTACGTCCATGTCCTTTATATAGGATTCGGTATAGTCTTAGATTTGGATACATGGTACTCTAGTACTCGAGTTTATTGGTTTAAATGGTTAAAAAAAAAGTTTTTTGATGGTTTTTTTCACTATTTTGGGAGATCCATGGCTAAAACTTTGCATGCACGATTTCAGAGGTGTAATGATGTTGTCCTAAGGCTTCTGATTGCTTGTTGGACCTGTTGGAAGCCTCTATGCCTCTCTAATGAACCTTAGAAGAGTGTTTGTAACCTTTGATTGGATGCATGTGGGGCTGGACAGAGATTTTTGGTGATACCTCCTTGGAAAAGTGTGCCCTCCTACTAGTTTTTTTGGTTTGATACAGCTCACACGTGTGAGGTCCAGGTGTCAGGGTGATGTGGCAATCGTTGACCCACTCTCCCTCCGTATCCCTCTCTCTTTGTTTCAACCTCGTTCATCCATTCACTTCACAACGCCTAGATATGCTACACGCTGGCGTACCAACTTAAAATACTACCAGAGATAGCATCAAAAGCATTGGTTAAACACATAAAACACTATTGTGCCATCATCGCCGCCCTCCCAAATGCCCTTCGCGAAGGAACCACAAATCTCTTGCCCTCGAATGGAGTTCAGATGCGATCGTTGGACACTACCAACTGAATCATTCCTACAGTCCTCTAGAGTGTAGTCAGGCACTGCTGATCTACGTTTATAAAATTAATGCAGCATTCAACATAGTTTCAACCAAGGTGCGAAATTCAAATGAACAAGGAAACTTAGACACACGAATAAATAGTAGACGCATTTGCATTTGAGATCAGACACAACAAGAATATCATCTATATTGATCTTTCTCTGATTTCGTCAAGCACTGCATGCAAATCCATGCAGTGCGTTGGCATGGGAGAAACACAATTCTCTCATGAGCAATCGTCTCGCTTTACTAGCGGACACTCCTATAGATCCTAGACAGAATTGTCTTCGCACGCAGGCGGACATGTATTCTATATTTCGTCTTGATTGCTTACTTGCATCAGACTACTGCATTACACTGTATGTGTACTCTGTTGATCTATATGTCAAGTATCATCCAGTAAGTATAGTTGCTCTATGTAGATCTAAGATTAGAGTGATTAAGCATCTACAACTAATCAGGGAAATACAAGAGTGGCAGATTAGCCATGACCTAAAATGTATCTGCTGACGTCATGCCATCAGATCATATATTTGTACTTGTTGCGCCGGCGCCTCAAAAGGGCGCTGGGACTTGAGCGGTTTCTCCAACATGCGCTTAAGTCTAATATTCATCCATCATGCACTTACATAAAAGCCAACTCAGAAACGTAACAAGCTTAACCATTCGGACTTAAGAAAACTGGATTCCCAACCAACCCGAAAGCCAACTCATAATCCATCCCCAAAATGTGAAATCAACATGGTATCAGAGCCTACCTAAGGTTACCATGCATTTTGATCCATTTAAGTGAAAACTATTCATCAATCTTGAGCTAGAAATTGTCAAGGCCTATTTTCCTAGCTATCTTGTTCAATTTTGGATCAAAAGAGATCAAAAGGACATTGATTGGGTCTGACCTGGTACTGTACGAAATCAGGTGCTCAGACACATGTGAGGAACATCCAATTTCAGTTTTGAAGTTCTCTCTCATGCTTGATCCATTTATCTTGCTTGATAGCTTGTTTTGAAGCTATTTTTGTCTAGTTTCTGATGCAATCAATTTCATTCCATTTGGTTGAGCCAATCAGAAGTTATAAGCTTTTGAAGAGGGTTAGGTAGGGCACCTAGACCTGGGTGGACACATTTGGTTTGGTCAAGAGATTGCTTGGTTGATCCAAAATCACAGTTGTATGCTTACCAATCTCATCTATATGTGATCTAGGCACTGTTTTGAGATCTTAGCCATTTTGTTTCATGCAATATCATTGTATTTGAGTCAAATTTGATTTCTTAGTGTACTTCACACGTGCTGCCGATCTAAGAAAATGGCTATTGCGTTGATTCTTCTGCATATGGTCTGCCAGTACTTCAGGGGCTCCCTCCTTAAGTTTGTCTTTGTACTCCCAAGAAGCCTCAATGAGTGGAGCCCATAGCCATGTACAAGTTGCCTCTTCGTATCATCAAGTGTCGTTGGTGGGTGATGGAGTTCGTGTTGCCGATCAAATCGCTCATCTAATTTGTACCATTTGAGTAATGAGTTATGAAACACATTGTGTATATCCAAGCTGGATGGCAGCACCAATCGGTAAGCCACTGGGTTGATCTTCTTGGTGACATGATATGGCCCCGCATAAGGTCAAACGAACTTATGAGAGAAACCTTTTCGTAACGCAATGTTCTTTGTGTTCAGCCACACTTGATCACCTTCCTCAAATTCTAGTTCTCGTCGATGTGGGTTTACGTCAGCTGCCATACTTCTTTGGGACTGCTCTAAAAATGACTTCACCTCTGTCAGCTTTGTGTGCCACTCATTGTGTACATATAGTAAAACACACACCTGCCTATGGTGGTCCTCTTCAATGGTATAGTAAAACACATTCCTCTTGAAAGGGTGTTTTACATTCCTCTTCAATGGTGGTCCTATCTCATGGAACAATCATAAGCAAACCCCTCTTTATTCTACAAAGTCAGAGCATATAGTGCTTCTCAAACAACTAAAGAAGCAGTACGGTTGAGAAATTTGCTATCAGACATTTGTCTGAATTAGTACGCTTCAATAATTGTCTTATGTGATAATCAAAGTGCCATTGCCTTGTCGACCACCAACCCTAGATTTCATTCTAGGAGTAAGCACATTGATATTAAGTATTACTATGTCAGGTAAAATTCTCAACAAGGAGGTAAGCTTAGAGTGTCGTCAAATGCAAAACATGACAACAAATGTTTTCACCAAGCCTACTGAGCATTGATGCACACGACAAATTTTGTGCATCGCTTAGTCTAAAGATCAAGGCATTTAAGTGGGGGTGTTGGATTATTCCTTCTCTCTCTAAATCCCAATGTTAATCTAGATTCATTCATGTTGTTACATGTTTATTCGCATTGTTGCACAGTCTACAAGAATACACGAGATTCGAAGATAGGTGCCTACGTGACAACCAATCTATCGATGACAGTCAAACTAGAAAAGACAGTCAAACTATCAAAGGAGTGTCGAACATCGACTATCGACAGGTGCTCGAATATTCGATTTGAACAACTATCAAATCAAACATTTGAACTCTTGTCACCCTCAACTCCAGCCTAGTTGACTCCAACTCCAATCAACAAAATTGTCGATTGTTTATCAGACATGGTATCACTCAAAATGAAGCTAGTCATTTATACTAGGCATTTCTAATATAGTGTAACTGTTCTAACAATGACAGCAACTACAGTCACCATCTAACCAGATATGATAAGCATGACTTTTGTTGGGCCCTTTCTTCACCTCCCTCCTATGTGGTGTTAGACGTTCAAAATGGGCTTTTGATGGATCTACCACAAGGTGAGTGTCGATTGTAGTAAGTGTTTTAATTCAACAGGAAGAGGATAAACACCGAAATGGGAGTGTAGATCAAGGCTCACTAAGGTTCTCAAGCTTAGATAAGGATCTACATGTGGAATAAAACCTTGATGGGGGTGTGATTCATCATTCTCATTTCTCTTTTTGTTCTTTTTTCTTGTTCTTGGTTTATTCTTCTTCTCTTCTTCTTTCTTGGTTTATCTTTCTTGGCTCTAGATCTCCTCAAGAGGTTGATCTTCTCAAAGGAGGTGAATAATGTATTGAGATTCCTACCTATGGATTTTAGCGATCTTTTTTTATTTGATTCTAACACATATTTTAGTTGTATGAATCTTATGAATGTAGAGATGAATGCTTATGCTAATGATGGCGGCTTGAATGTGATAGCATGATTAACACACAAAAATGCAAAAGGTTCCTACAAAATGGTGTCACATGGCCTTTTATAGACAATACTCTGGTTAGGATTTTTGGTGGACCCAAAATCATGTACCATAACAACTTGATTTTACAGAAATATTTACATTATATTTGTTGTTAACTAGTTGGTGTGCAAAAAGTACAAAAAGGACCAAGAGTGGATCCTAATCTGATCCTCAAGAGGGATTGGTTGTCAGATTACTTGATCTATCAATCTACTTCAGATTAAGATCAATCTAGATCAATTTTAGACACAAAATCCTAACAAGAACAATCATTAATTGAAGGTAAGTGTACTTTATGGTTTCACACGTGTGAAACACTATCTGAGTACGGAATCCAACCTGAAAATCAAGTACACATTGATAGAACCTCAAAACAATCAAAACAAATGTAGACAAATGGAGAGAATCACTCAAAATTGCTTCCAAAACCAAGATTGGTGTCTCACATTGATTATGGCCAAATGTGGCTCTATATATACAATAAGTGAGAGCTCGTGGTACTGATCATCCCTTTGATCCCACATGTGTGAAGGTGCTCTGTCATATGATGATTCATCATGCAAAACTGACATTTGGAGAAAACCTTCTATTTGGGCACTTTTGGTCCATTTTCCTTCTATATGGAGATCTACTTGGAAATCTTCTAGAAGTCAAAATTCGCCTACTTCAGCTTATTCCACACGTGTGAGCTGTCCTCTACACATGGGATATGACACCTAACAAAATATTTGGCTCATGCAATCAATAGATTGATGCCACGTGTCATATATCTAGAAAACTAGCTTTTGGCCATTTTAGCCACTAGAACTTGAATTAAATCATATGTACAACATATATGATTATGGTACATGACAAGTAAACTAGTTTCACACGTGGGAACAGGCTCCACACATGTGTGTTTATCTATATACAAGATTTTTGGCCTCTACCAAGCTTATTTTTGCATTTTTCACACTCCTCCTCAAAAATCTAGCTTGGTAATTCTAGCTTGATGGGAAACATGATGATCTTGAACTTGACTCCATGGGCTAAATTGGTCTTTTCTGGTCCAAAAAGTGTGAAGATCAGCCAATGAGCTTGATGTTGATCTTAAATCACCATATCCATGATAGTGCTTCTTTGATGTTGACATCTTTGATGAACTTGAGAGCTTTGCACCATCCTAGCACCTCCAAAATTGATTCCTTCCAATTTTCATGTAGATGCTTGATTTTGAGGCTTGCTCCTTCTTCATGTGCATGCTCCTCCATGAGAAAATAAGATTTCTTCTTGATTTATTAGAATCACAAAGATCTAACATCATGTTACCACGATCTAGAGAATTAGACTCATCCCAATTGGCAAGACTATGCATGCTATAATAACAAAGTGTTTGCATCATATCTTCATGCTTGTTTACCATGCTAATCTCAGATCCAATGAGGCTAAATACTTCATTATGGAGATAAGTGTCTTTAGAAGATGATTCACTTACTCTCATAAAGAGTTTACAATTTGCCTCAATATAAATTTTGTGTGAACAAATCACTTTTGCTCTTACATGACTCAAGAGCATACATTTGATGGAATAACCATTTGCTTTCTAAATGATCTAAAATAAATTTCAACCTTTTAAGAACATCATCTATGTTCTCAAGAGAGACTTCATACTCAACTAGTATGGCTTTACTCCAATTTTGAGATGCAATGATCTCACTAAAGCAAATTGATTTATCAAATGACATAAGAGAAGTAAGTATGTGATGTATACCACATGAGATATGCTCCTCTTTCCCTTGAAATGTGAGCCACATGGACTCAACCATATTTCTTGAGTTTCTTTTTGGAATCACAATTTGAGAAGGTCTCTCCTCCTCAATCCTTGGCACACTTGAACCTTGAGAAGGATTCTCCTCCTCAATCCTTGGCACATTTGAACATTGAGATGACTCCTTAAGATCCTCT
The DNA here is from genome assembly GCA_029204225.1 of Diphasiastrum complanatum. NCBI lineage: Eukaryota > Viridiplantae > Streptophyta > Lycopodiopsida > Lycopodiales > Lycopodiaceae > Diphasiastrum > Diphasiastrum complanatum. The sequence continues at coordinate 3,361,893 of CM055106.1, read as the reverse complement.
TCATGGTGCTCCTTTTTGATGGAAATCCGAGACCTCCATGTCTCATAATGATCACAACAAGTGTGACCATTCAATATGCACTTCCTATGATTATCAAAATTACTTATGCTAGAAACATAAGTCCAAAAGTCACCACAACTTGGCATGATTTTTCCAATATTGAGATCAAAAGGTATTTCCATCTCAATAAGGCTAACTACTTGCTTATGGATATAAGTGTCCACATTGGATGCTTCACTTATTCTCACAAGAAGTTTACAGCTTGCCTTTAAGATTGAAACTTACAATTTTCATCTTTATGAATGAACACATCATTCATGATCTTATTGAAACCAAAAGATCCTACATTATGAAGATATTTCCATTTCCTTGACTTCATAACTAATGTAAGCTTACAAGGAAAACATATTTTGCTATCTTTTAAGGCATCACACTCAACTAGCATTATCTTAAGCCACCTTTGAGATACAAAATTCCCTTCAAAGCAAAATAGATCTTCATAAGTTGACATGAGAGGATAAATGAAACTATTTTCATTTTGTGATTGATGCTCCTTATTCTTGATTGATTTCTCTTGGATCATAACAATAAGTCTAAAATTATCTAAAGTTCCAAGCAAAATACTTTCCAAGGACATAAAATAAATCTAGGTTACTTTCATGAAAGTGACATCTATCTTTGCATCTTGAACCAAACAATGTACTTCCAAATGAAAAATTTCAAAATATTTGACACGTGTTGTGATGGACTCTTGAAGACAAATCTTGCAAGTCCTTGTGAGACTCCAAGCCTCATTCACCTTTCCACAAAGGAAACACCTTTCCTTGGACTTGCCCTTCTTGTATTTTCATTTCGAACTTGAAGCTCCATCCTTCTCCTTGGCCCCCTTGGTTTGGTTCTTCTTGGATGGATTGGTCTTATTTTTGTAGCATCTTGAGAAAAAATAACCTCCCTTGCCACAAAGGTTGCACTTAGGATCCTTTCTTTCCTTCAATAGGATGCCACCTATTAATGCTATGTGAATAAAAACCTGTGATATGATTCTACAAATGTAATTTGTGAATCTCAAGAGACTAGATTTGAACATCTTCAACAATCTAGAAGGACGTACAAAAGATCTAGCTCATAGACCTAAGAATCAATCTTCACACTAATGACTAGTCACTTGGAAACTTTGCTTTGATCACTAAGACAAAAGCACTCAATGTTTGAATCAAATCTCACAAGAAATCAGATCCACTCTCCTATTGGACTCATCAAATACCAATGACTCTTTCTTTTGAAAGTTGAAATGGATATTAAAAGATTTGACACCTAGATTTTCCTTTTTACTTGACTAGTTCTCTCAACACTTGAGATCCTTGAACAAAAGATGGGTTTTGTTTCAAATAAATGAAAATCAAACTTAATCACCTTTTTTGGACTCACTCTTGACCCAAATAATCTCACACTTGAGATTTAGAATGAATTTGATTTGATTTGACAACAAACTATACCACCAATTTTTTACAAAGCTTAAAAAATTAGACAACTAGAGATTCACTAAGATCAACCATGCATGAATACTCAAATATGGACTCCTCATTCTAGACATCCAATGGGATCACAAATTGACCCTCACACTCTCACAAAAAAAGTTGAATAGAACTAATTTGAATTTCATACATACTATGTCAATTTTTGCTCAACAAATTGAATTCAATCACTCCTATTAGATTCCACCAATTACTCTACTTTTTAAGACTTGGAATGAAATTCAAAATCAAAAGTTGTGATTTTTCTCACTAAGATATTGTGCTTCAAAGAGCTAATACCACTTAGAAAGATTTGATCACCTAGGAGAAGACAAATTCTTCACCCATAACAACACATAATGAGCTTCTAGATCTTGCCCTCTACAAAGGAACTCTTAGAAAATTGGCTCTCTCTCTACACATTTGCCCTAGACACCTTAATGACTCTTTTCAAACCTCACAATCACTCAAACAAATTGAGTAGGGTTGAACAATGTGACTTGGATATCAATCTCTTTTCTAGAACTCTCAATTTAAGCCAATCTATGTCAAATTCTACAAAAGATTTGCATAGATGCTCTATATGCACTAGAAACTCTCAAAGGTTTCACTTGGAGGACAGATCCAAGGATGTTTTCTAGCAAATTGATGCTTCTAAACTTGACCCTATCACTCCTGAACAAATCTAGAGTGATGGTACAATGGATTTCAAGGCCTCTCTGCTTGCATATCACTCCTTTTTAGCAAAATCTCTCTTAACTTCAACATACACTCAAAAAATCAGAGAAGATCAATTAATGCACCTTTTTCAAGCTTCAATTTTAATTTTTTGGCTGATCTAATACAAGAACTAATCAAGGGATTAGATTTACTATAGAAAATGCTTGATTTCGCACCAAAAATCACTCAAATTGGGTATGTGAGTCAAATTCTACAAATTTATCAATCAAAACCGGAGATGTACGGCCTCACATGTGTGAATAGGGTTCGTACAACCCACAACAAGATCTGGACCAAAAATTTTGAGGATAGCTATCAAATCCAACTCGCTACACAAAATTTGACTAGTTTCCAGAAAACTGCCAATTTTGGCTTTGATTTGGATTAACCCTATCAATTTCAACAAAACCTCTTGTACTAGGCTCTGATACCATGTGCAAAAATTACAAAAAGGACCAAGAGTGGATCCTAATCTGATCCTCAAGAGGGATCGGTTGTCAGATTACTTGATCTATCAATCTACTTCAGATTAAGATCAATCTAGATCAATTCTAGACACAAAATCCTAACAAGAACAATCATTAATTGAAGGTAAGTGTACTTTATGGTTTCACACGTGTGAAATACTGTCTGAGTACGGAATCCAACCTGAAAATCAAATACACATTGATAGAACCTCAAAACAATCAAAACAAATGTAGACAAATGGAGAGAATCACTCAAAATTGCTTCCAGAACCAAGATTGGTGTCTCACATTGATTATGGCCAAATGTGGCTCTATATATACAATAAGTGGGAGCTTGTGGTACTGATCATCCCTTTGATCCCACATGTGTGAAGGTGCTTTGTCATATGATGATTCATCATGCAAAACTGACATTTGGAGAAAACCTTCTATTTGGGCACTTTTGGTCCATTTTCCTTCTATATGGAGATCTACTTGAAAATCTTCTAGAAGTCAAAATTTGCCTACTTCAGCTTATTCCACACGTGTGAGCTGTCCTCTACACATGGGATATGACACCTAACCAAAATATTTGGCTCATGCAATCAATAGATTGATGCCATGTGTCATATATCTAGAAAACTAGCTTTTGGCCATTTTAGCCACTAGAACTTGAATTAAATCATATGTACAACATACATGATTATGGTACATGACAAGTACACTAGTTTCACACGTGGGAACAGGCTCCACACATGTGTGTTTATCTATATACAAGATTTTTGGCCTCTACCAAGCTTATTTTTGCATATTTCACACTTGGGTCCCTTTTCATTTTGGGCCCCTTTGAGAGCTAGTTTATTATTACTTCTCACACTTTTGGCTTGAGAATATATTGCACCTTCTTATGGGTGTCTAACTTTATATTCTTGTTAGATCTAATAACTTTTGTTGACTCGGCCATGCGTTTATTCTCATCACATTAAAATATGTTTGTGGGGCGCTAGGCTTTGTTTATACTCGTTGGCCCGCTACTTGTCGACTTTTATTGATGGTGATGCTCCCAATAGATGTGAGCTTTTGGAGCTTCCTTGTCAGTTGACGCCCTATGCAGTTTTGGGGTCGATTACTCTTTTGGATATTTCTCGTACGCTTTGGTGACAACTGGAATCCCATTAGTAGGGTGCGTGAGAATCTGCTAACATGCCCCCAATATGAATTTGGTGATAGTCCCTTGGAATTTGTGCTTGTCTTTGATGTTGGCTGGTGTTGGCGATGTGAACCGAAAGGAATGTGAAGGAGGTGGGAGAAAAGACGGGGAAGGGAGAAATGGCATAAAATGTGAGGGAAAAAAATTGCAACGACAATTTACCCAGAGGGGAGATGGGAAACAAAGAATATGTCTAAATAGAACTACTTTTAAATAAATGAAAAATTAAAAAAAGAGAAAAAGAAAAAGAAAATGTTGAGAAATAAGGAAAGTAAAATTGAGTTCATGGATGATTTTTATAGGAAAAACACCCTGGTGCATTTATTCATAGGAAAAAGTAGTAGGTACATTGATGAAAATGATATATACACCCCGAAGGGGAAGTTTAAACAAAAGTAGGCTCAAACAAGAGCGAAGCTTGCAGTAAAGTTAAGATTAATCCAAATCCTGGAATTAAAGATAAAAGTGCATAAACTATGATGATGTCCATGGGAGTCTGCAACCGACTGCAGCAGATTAGAAAAGTGAAGAGGTGGTGAGTCGGCTAATGAAGGGAGATGAGATGTAGCAGACCCAGCCACCATCGCCCGTTGTAGAATAGATAGGGCTTGAGCACGTTGCTAGGCAATGGAAACACGTTGTTTGAAAGAAGCCACGAGAATAGAACTAGGAATACCTTGACGCTCTGCCACCTGATGAGAACACATGCGAAGAAAATCCTCAAAGCGTCGATGCAAGGTGCCATAAGTCTCAATAGCCAAGGGAAGGAAAGCATCAGTGGGGTGCCTGTCGGAGTAGTTTTTTTCCTTCTCTTGTGCTACTACGCTCCTGATGTGACGACAGAGCGAGGCAATAGGTCACCACGCGTGGGATCAGCAACAACAACATCTGCCAAAGTACGAAGCCCATCCCGAGAGAGGACAATGTCAACACGCCTACGAGAAGAGTGGGACATGGAAGAAAGAAGTACATGAGACTGCTCTCTAAGGACATGGAATCCTCCATCTCTGGCTATAGTGGCCGTTGCATCTCTGACAACATCATGCGTAGCTGTGCGCTCACTCCCAGAAGGGCAGCAGAGGAGGTGGATAGCAAGAGAATCAATAGGGTGACCACAAACACACCTGGAGAGACCCAAGACCGAAAGATGAGGAAGCCCCAAGCGAAGACGAAGAGTAGTGGTGAAGATGGCCGAAGACAACCGGAATGAAGGAATAACAGGCCGAGCTGACAGCCAAGCCCCGGCACCAGGACCTGCACAAGAAAGAAGCCGAGCTCGATGCAATGTCGAAGGAGCCTCAGAGAGCATGCTGGAAAGGGTATGCTTGTGCATGTGCTCCAAGAGCGTCTCTTGCAGGTGATCTGAGCTGAAAGTGAGGAGTTGCTCAAAAGGAGGAAGACAAGCTTGGACAGAGAGAGGGAGGAGCTCTCGCGCAACGATGAGGAGGCACTGGAAAGGGAGAGAACCGTTATCCACATGAGCAATGCAATTTGCCAAGAGAGGGTGAAAGCCAGAAAGGAACCAAGAAGACAAAGCAGGGGCAACAAGAGCCCAGCTCCCAAGAAAAGCTACAGGAGCAGAAGAAACCGTAGAGAAAATTCCCACACCACCACAAGAAATGGGTAACCGAGCCTGGTTCCGAGCTGAAAGGGTCTCCACACCATCCAAAGAACCAGGGCCCAAAAGGCGGCCAAAAACATCCATAAGAGAGCTGTCAAAGGAAGAGAGGAGATGCAAAAAGTCAAGAGTAGGGGGGAAAGTCCGCAGCAGATAAGAAGGACGCTGGATAAAGCAAGAAGTCAAGATGCCAAACGCGACCTGAGTGTCATCCAACCGGCGAAGCAAATCTAAATGAGCAACATCCTCCTAGAGAGCCTCACCAAGAAAAGTAGAACTGAAGGAAGCAGACCCAAAAGGAACACCCAGAATGCAAATGCCATCCGAAGGAGCAAGAAAACCTTGAGGAGGAACAAAGTCTGGGGGAAGACCTGCTGGAGACCACACTGAACACTTGCGAGATTGAATAGACAAACCAAGAGAAGCCAGCTGCTCAGAGAAATGATGAAATGTAAGGAGCATCATAGGAGCAGGACCAACAATATGAGTGTCATCAGTAACCGAAAGAAATAAGCAGGAGGGAAAGGCCTCTATAGAAGCTCAAAGTGCACGCAAATGAGCCAGAGCGAAAAGAGGACCAGCCAAAGGATCACCTTGATCAGTACCTGCTGTAGACTAGATAGTAGAAAGATCTCCAAAGCGCACATGGTGACTGTAAAAGAGAGGAGTCTCAGTAGCATAGAACAACCGCACAAATGGGATAAGTTGAGCCAACTCACCACCAACCGTGCATAGCTCCTAAAAGATCTCAGCTCTAGAAACAGAGTTAAAAGCATTGGAAGCATCTACTTGGAGAACAACCTAGTCAGGATGGAGATCAAGGGTGGCATGCAAACCACGAATGACAGCTTCACAGCCACCAGGAGTGGAGACACCAAACTGATGAGGGGAGAGAAAAGAGGCAAAAATCTGTTGGAACTGAAAACCAATAGAGCGACTAACAAGACGGAGGAGGACTTCACCAATAGTGATGGGACGGACGCCACGCGAGGCTTCAGACATGGCGATCAAACGAGACGCAAACAAAAGACATGTGACAGAAGAAGGAATGTGACCAGAGGCGATAAAAGAGCAGACTTGAAAGAGTTGAACAAAGCCACTAGCAGAGTCCTCAGGTGAAAAACAATCACGAAGGTGTTCATAGACAAAACTGGAGGGACCACCAACTGCAAGACGAGGACTACGATAGAAGGCACGAGAGAAAGAATCACGATCAAGCACCAAGTCAACATCAGACACAAAGTCCTCTACAAACAAGGGAAGAATGCCTTCAGAAGCAGGATGTAGAGCTTGGAGAGCATCAACAGTATCAGCAGAAGAGGGAGCGGGTGTGAGAGGAGCTAAAGCTTGAGCTGCACAAGAATATTCACCAACTTGCCCAAGATGTAGGGTGCGACGAAGGCGATGGTGGAGAGGTGGGGCGCCTTGAGGTTGAGAGTCATGTGAGTTGCAAGCAGCAAGTGCCTGACAATGTGCAAAGTGTTCATCATGAAGCGTTTCCCAGTCTCCCGATAGAAAGCGACGAATGCGAGCACGAGTTTCTCTATGGCTAGCATCCCCACCTCTCGGAGGAAGGACTAGACACCAAAGGGGAAAAAGAAGAAACAGATGCCAAGCCGCAATGTCAAAGGGGTCAATAGCCAAGTGATCAAGAGGAAGGCGCATAACAGCTTGAGTTTCACGATGGAGAGCGACGGGAATATGAAAGTAGAGCCTTGGACGAGGGAAGCCCAAGTGAAAAGCTCTGAGGACGTCAAGGGAAGAAATCCAAGACCAAGCTGAAGCAGAGGGCGAATGGGGTGCAAAAACAGGAGGGCGATCTTGAGACGACTGAAGAAGTGCAAGACAAGAACGTTGGTGACGGGCAAGACCTCCTCTAGGAGAGAAGAAACGACCACAAGCATGGCAAGGAACCCGTTCAGGGGGTTGAGAAGACAATGCAACAAGGGTCGAAGGAGGTTCACAACCAAGCAAGGGGGCAACAATGCCATGGGAAGAGGTGGGCGAAAGAGGAACAGAGGGTGTTGTGGCAAGCGAGGAACCCAGCACAGCCTGACGCGAATGAGGAGGGGAGTCAAGAGGGGGAGATAAAGTTGAAGCAGGTCATTTGAGACTGAGAAGATGAAGCAGGGAGATGTCCAAAGCCATGAGAACAACTGTATAAAGGGAACCTTGTGATGGACCATCTCAACAACTGAACCGAGATCTTTTTTATATTTTTTTTATTTTTCTTCACACGGGACGTCGTTAACCTCGATGGAGCCGTCGGCCGTTGTAAACCTTTTGCAATAGATTCCAGAGAACTTGCCCAAACAAAAGCACCCACCAAAGTTCTGAAAGACCAGCAATAGAAAAAGTTTTGAAAGCTCCACCGCTGCTCCTTTGCCCTTAACTGATAGTAGATCAGACAAACATGGGTCTGGCAGGAGACTGTGCTAATTTTTGTTGAAGAGTTGGAGATTCTGAGAGCCCTATTGCCTCAAATTATCACCTAGGAGCTGCATGCACTGAAAGATGTGCATACTTTAGGAATCTATATTTCTTAAAAAGGTTTCTTGAACACTGCTATGTGCTGACCTCCTGTCTGCTTGCGGCTGAATTGCTGCTGTTACAATGATTTCTGCCCACCACCATCTGCCGTGACCTGCCTACACTGAGAAATCCGCCCACCAGTTTCTCCTCTGTGCGAGCTGTCCAACGGTTGCTGAGAAGTTTTGCAAACTTCTGACAGCTGCCTACGCCTTTCCAACCAGTGATCAATCTATCTACGCACCTACCCTTGACAATGATTTTCCTGCTGCCTATAGTAGTCCACTTGGTTTTTCCAACCATTTTCTTCAAGCCTTTAGGTTTCCGGTTTGATCCTGCTGCTAGCCAATCCACGGTCGTCCACTGTTGTCTGTAAATACCTTTGGCCTACTAGAGCGTCCAACTGCAATGCTTGACAACACCAAAAACCATCTTCTATAGGACTTTTTGGCCCTGCCTTACAGGCAAGGGCACATAGTAAACACAACACAAATTGATGTGCTTGTGTTGTAATTAAATTTTGGAATTTGTATTGAATTTTATTTCTTTATAATTAATTAAATTCTAAACATGCCATGTAATTCAAAAATATTTAACTAAAGGATGAACCTCGTTTTAGGGAGAATCTGTTAAATATTTAGTTTGCTAAATCTGCACTGGCTTCTTGTCTCCTGTCCGCGTGGGTTTTTGCATGTCTCATGGCTCTTGTCCGCGTGGCTTCCTGCATCGATGGCTGGGTTCCTGTTCGCATGCATGCAAAGCAGCTGCAAGGGGATCGTACAACATCTTATGGAATGCTTTTAGCCAGGATAAATTCTCTCATGTGATTTTCATTTTTGAAGTTATGATACCATCTGCATTTAGCTTTGAGAGCGGTTTGAAAACTTTCATAACTGGTTAGAGATCGTGCAACAGTTATACGTCGTGAGAACGGTAATTCTAAAGACAGTGTAGAGCTAGATATCAATCAAGAAGCTGATGTTGTCCCTGGCAATATTGTTATCCTGAGGACAAGAGCGCTTCTTCCTGGTGATGTGTGTTTGGTTACATCAAATAATCTACTTGTAAGGTAACACAAATGTAGTATACTGGAAATGGTTGTACTTGTAGTAAAAGTAGAAAAAAACCAGGACTTTGTGAGTTTCATTAATTACGTTTGTACGTCAAACCAAGCCTGTCTGATCATGAATTAGTGATGGAATTGAGCTCCTCATTTGCACCCGTAAATATTTACTAAAAAAACGTTCTGATAATATAGGCTGTAGCTCAATAACACAATTTGATCAGGTGGATTCGACCCTCCAACGGTTCTCTCCGGTTTCGATCCAAACGTGTTAGCAACAGCGTTGAAGGTAGATCTATCAATGACTATTGTGAAATGCATGTCATTGTATTGACATTTCCAAAAGCCATTTCAAGGGCAGAGGCTTGCAATTCATCACCATCATTAATTCAAACAAAAAAAAGATATAGTAAATTAACAGCCGAAGATTATAGTCCATTCCTAGCACTCACAAAGTGAGGAGTTACAATTACGAAAGTGATGGATGGGTGGAAATTGTAACAATGCATATATAAAAAACTGGTAACATTGAGGGCATTTCTTAATTGACATGACCAAGATCTTGTCAAAGTTTTCAATGCCTAGATTTTGGGTCATGCGACAGGTGGAAAAGCTTGGTGCACAAAAAAATGTGTATTCTTGTTAGAGACAAATCCAATGCGAATGTGGTTTGTTTGCAACAAGCAAAATTATTTCGAAATTCAATTGAGCTCAAAACTTAGTACCAGTACAAAATTTGTAATTATAGTGCCATTGTTTTGTTGCAAATTAATCTAGCTTGCACTTGAAGTGATAAATCATAGGAGTTGATTATCTAGGCAATGATATCTGAACCGGTTTCATGTAGTTGTGTTGCTAGAAAATGCATTGCCTTCACTTAATACCATAAAGTTGGGGTCATGTAACGGGGAGAATACGGTGGTACACATCTTGTATATTGTTGAAAAATCCAATACTTACACGTGATTTGCTTGCAAGGATAAGCTTTACCTGAGCCCATAATTTAGATATCAATTAACATCATCGAATACCGTATATAAATAGTGTCGTCGTTTTGTTGTGTACAAATGTAGACTATACTATAGGTGCTAGATCGCAATATCTGATTAGGTTTCATGTAGTTGTATTGCTAAAAAATAAACTACATTTGCTTAATTTTGGCATGATACTACCTTTTCCCCAAAAGAATGAACACATGTACAAAAGTGATGTTGCTAGACATTTCAAGGAAATCCATGATTACCACCAGTGGGAGTGTTTGTTTTCTTGCAACACGGTGCGTGCTTTGGTCACTAAAAACATGCATGATTCGTATGTTTAACTATTTTGCATGGTTCCGTTCATAAATGCAGATGGAGATTTCAGATTTGGAACACCAAATAAATAGCGATGCTGATTTCCTAACTGATGGTAATATTACATTTTTTATGTGAATCCATTATAACTAAACCTTTTTTAAATCAAATATTCACAAAGCTTTGTTACTATTTTCGATTGTGGATTTGACAAAGGAGCTGCAAGGCATAGCAACACACATGGAATTGCGGCTGCCTGATTGTACTATTAAGAGCTACCATTTTCAAAATCAAAATGCTTACTTTTGGTTTAATATATATCAGTGATTTCTAACATGCATGTATTTGTACATTGCAAAAGAATTATGTCAATTTGAACAAGACTTAAAAGCAACCAAACCTTCAGGTGATGTTTACAACAATTATAAGGAAAGTACATAACGTACTCGTTTCAAAAACCCGGTTTGACTACCATTTATTGGAATAAATTTTATGTGTGTTTATGATGGCAAAGGCTGCGGGTTCATCTGCAACAACAAAACGCGGCCTAGTTCATGAATCGTCTACACGTACAGTAGGCCCAAAAATATGTAAACGGGCAACAATAGACCTGCTGGCAACTAGATCTACTGATGGTGCTCGTACCTCTATCACACCACATGAGCTGTTTGAAAAATGTGTGGAGTCATGTCCACAAAATCTGGAAATCAATCCACCCGCATTTAGTTCCAATCCATTGCCTTGTGTTCGACAGAGAAAAATTCGACAACTCTACATAGATGATATCGAGCTAGGCTTAAATAATATAATGTTTGAAGGCCAAATTCTATCAAAATATGGCAACTTTTCACAGGATTTGCCATATCCAAAAGTGTTAAAATTCGATTTGACCAACATTCATGGTAATCATACAATCACATTGTCAATTCCCCAGGTACATTACACACCTTTTTTTTTCAATTGACAATTAATAATTGTATTCGATTAACAAACTTTCATATAGAAAAGAAAAATCCTAAACATGATTGTGGCACATCAAATTTTGTATGTGCCTACCGGCCTAACACAACAGTTGAGAAAATTGCAGCTCTGAATATTAAAACCAGCTTCTATCCTAAAATTTCCCTCGCAAATTGTAGGATAGATTGTGTGGAACTGTTGGCTGAAGATCCACACATCCATAACTCGTGCTTGGTCGCAACAGTTGTCGTCGCTATTATTGCCATTGCTGGTATGCAACTCCATCGCCAGTCCATCATAGTTTATGACGGATTCGAAAAAGCTGATGAAGGCGAGGTACATCCGAATACAAATAATTGCATTTATTTTGCAATGCAAGATTTTTAGCACTGTCGTACCTCAAAAAAAAATTCACGTACAAATGGAATTGTGTGTGTTTTGGTGACTTGTACAGATTATATTCTAGCCAGATACAAATCATATACTCGAACAGATACTTGATGCATACAAAAATGAGCAAAGAGTCATCTATAGAATTCGCAATTTAGGGGTGTGAAAAAAATCAGAGCCTCTAATATTTATGGCTTCGACCAAAACAATCTTCGTAGCGGTTCCTACGAGTGAATTTTGGGACAAGTTAGAATTGGTGTACCGCGAAAAAAAAAAAACCCTGCAAATAAACCAGTAGAGGTTGGTTTCCTGTACTACTAATTCGTTCTGCACACATATTTTCAACAATTTTCATCGTAGCTCGTGCAGTTACCTGTAACATATTTTTGACATGAAAAATTGTTGTATTCTTCGTTGTTCTGTAGGTTACAGATCGCCTTCGTTTGAAAGCAATCAATGCGCCGTGGTTCGAGCATGTTTGCATTTCTTGTAAGCATGACAAATTTGCTTTCGAAATAGCATTCCGTTTTGTTACATATGTATGTGCTCAACAACATTGGAGCGAGTGCCTTGTTTATCTGGTACTGTAATTGGACCCAAGGGCATCACCAACTTGAAAATCAAAGATGCATGGATTGACAAAATATTGGCACTTGGAGAGGCATTCCCAATTTCAGGATCTGAAAATTCCCACTATATTCAAACAACCTTGGCAAAGTTGAATATTCGTGGACGATTTCAAGTTGATGAGCACGGTTACGTTGTTTCATATGAACACATATAGGACTAGATTTCAATTTTGTATGTCTACAAATTGGTAAACTTGAATAGATTGTGTAGAAGAAGTATCAGCAGTAGTAAAAATACCAATACTATCACGACTCAGGCTTTTACTATTGAACTTTAAATATCTGTGTCATGTAAATAACATTTTGATATTAAGGTGCCTGTATTGGTTGTTAATATGAATCCATTCTAATTACATACCATGTTTCAAATACTTACGTTTAGCAATTTGGAAACACATCCCCGTTGTGAAAAAGGTATTTTCTTCTCTAGAAAAATGTAAACTGTATATATCATATTAATAAAACTTTGTCACGCGAAACCCATTTTCCATATGAGGTGGTTTGTAATATTCGTTTTTTAATACACAATTATTTAGCACACATTTTGTTTATGCTAGAAAACAATCTATTCATTTCAATCTTATACATGGTATGTTTTATTTATTAGCCGTCATTTATTCTAGACACAATTTATTCATTTCAATCTTATATATTTTATGTTTTTCTAATTAGAAGTAATTCCGTAACTTATGTTCGTTTCAATCTTATACATGGTATGCTTTGTTTATTAGAAGTACTTTATGCTAGAAACAATATGTTCCTTTTAGTCGTACACATGTTATGTGTTATTAATTAGAAGTAATTTCATAACTTCCGACTGATTTTGATTCGTACTGCAGCCTTCCAGTGCATTATTGAATTAGCATTGGTGTAATCTTAGCAATCAAGACTATGACTGCGTCCCACGTATGCCTACCTTTCAAAAACGTTGTAAATGATGATGACCAGCTTGTGACCATAGCAATTGTTTCCCAACCCGTTTCCAAAGACTTTCCACGTTTGTTGCTACTGCCTTACCACGATTACAGACCTTTTTTTGAGAACCCAAAATTTGGGCCTATAATTCAATCATCTTTTCTTGGTTGCATCTATTTCCACCACTATCAATATAATGAGATACACCATATTGTTAATCTCATACTAGAAGGTCAATGATATCTTGCTAGAATAGTGCCCCATGTTGTTTCATCTGGTTTGATTCTTGAGGGAAAAAAATTACTTCTTGAAAAAGCAAGCAATATGGTTTTGCCCCAATCAAGCATACATTGCCATATTGATACAAAACATTGTTGTGACATGTTTCGTGTACCATACGACCCTGTAGATATACATGCTTTTCTCACCCTGACAATGCATGCATGCTCTTGCATAATTAATGAAGTTCATCCTTTTGATTTAGATTGTTGTCTCAATATACCTGAGATCAAAAACTCTGCATTCCAAGCTTTATGTTTCTTTATAGTGGATAGAATTTTGTGCACATACACTCCTAATTTTTCAATCCAATGGACAAGTATTGTAGTTTGCATTTACCAAGGCTATCATCCAACCGTTGAATCTCTTGCCATAAATTGGGCATCATGTATAGCCCAAGTAGTTCTCACAAATTTTGTTGCAGTTTTTAATGAACGCATGTGCGACAGCCGAAATTTGCTATCCAATTCAAAAACAATTTACTTGAAGACAACTGAGTACCTTCTAGATCTGATCGCATTTCAGACAAACAATTTCATGGTCACACCTCTTCCTACAAATCCACCCCTTCAATTGATTCATTCTAGTATCAGTGCCATCCCCCACTCCGAAACCATGCCATTTTCTAGTGCCATTCCAAAAAAACTGCGTCAACTAAAAAAAAAACTTGCACTTTAAAACGCGGATTGTTAAACTTCAGCACCAAAACCAAGAGTTACAAACAAAATTGGAGCTGCTTCAATGTAATGCTAAAGAAGCACAACACACTTTGACAACCATAAAAGAGGAGTTCGTTTGTATGCTTGGCAAAAAAGATGCTACGCTCAAAATAGTACAAAAATGATGCAATACATGTGAACAGGAAATGACGCTGCTACAAAGCCAACATGCAACTACCCAGAGAGAACTTCTTACATTTCAAAAGCGAGCTATTTTGCCAGAACGAGTCACACTTCAGTTGCCAGCTATTTACATTCCCTCAAAAAAAGATCCAACTATCACTTCCTGGATAGAATTCATTCAGTTGAATTTGTAGCTGATATTTTTGTAACCATCGAGTTATCCACAGTTTTGGATGTTAATTGTGATGTTAGAAGTGGAATCCGATACACAGATTACATTGGATCTGTTGGTTGACAAAAGCTTGTCCCTAGATTTGATGCATCAGTAGGGGATTTGAAGCATGTCAATAACCAGAAAGGTTCAGAGTATAATAGTGAATTATGTTAATTCTTCTGATTAAGTCACATAATCAGATGTGGATTTGTGGTATCCATCTGATAGACATGCCAGTCATCCAAATAAATGGATTTTCCAGTGTTTGAGAACAAGAGATAATATCCTATATGGATTATAGGATAGCTAGATGATTAGTGGATCTCTAGAATATCAGATAAGGCGGTTAAGGATTTTCTAGATGGAAAAGATGATGGTATGGGACATCAGTAATTTTGGAAAGGGAATTCTAGGACTGTAATGATTAATGGTGTGTTTTAGTACCTAGTTGCGATATGGAGAAAAAGAAAACCATTTGATCAAATGTGGGGTACTTTGGAAAATTTTGAGGTTTAATCTAGATCCCAATGTGGTATCTCATTATTTATAAAATCAGAGGCCCTCAAATCTATTCCTCGCTTTCATAATCCTTTATTTTTTAATAATTTTTTATAAGACATCAGACGGTTTATATGATTCTTTCCAGCATGAAGTTATTCTTCTGAAAGATTGTTATGTCATATAAATTACTATTTGTGGGAATGGCCTTGGAATTCAGATAAATTCTAAGGTTAAAGTGTTTCCATTTCTTAAACCTAGAATATCTCTGTTGCATAAATGGATTTCGATGAAATAGTAGCTTCTATCACTCAGATTGAAAATATTTAAAGGAGAAGTCATGTTTGTAATGAAGTGAATCCTTTGTGGAAGCACTTATTACTAACTTCTCTTGGATTTGGATATTTTCATATATCATCTTTCCAGTTAACTTTTATTGAAATTGATAATTTCTTTAAAAAGAGGGGTGAAGTGGTGGGATAAATTTCTATTGGGGAATCTGTGCGTTGCACAGTTTTCAAAAGAGAACCAACTATGGTATAAAAATGAAATTTTTTTTGGAAGTAATTTTGGATAGATTCAGAGTAAGATGCCTAATTGGAACTTTTCAAATAAGAGGAATTCTCTAGAGATTGTGTGGACAATCTGGAAAAAGTATGGAGTTTCAATCATTATCTATAAGTAGTACAGTGAAAGGTCAAAGGTTATTAATTCCATTTTGATTGGAATAGAAGTCAGTTTAATTCAGAATTTAAGTCTGAGAGTTTTGTATTGGAACAACCTAATCTTAGTTTTAGTACTAGGATCAGAGAGGGGTTGTTTGAGTGTAAGGAATTATGCTATTAAAAGAAATAGGATTGGAAAGCTATTGAGAGTGAATTTTATTTCGTCTCAGAGATTTCTCGGATATGTTATTTACTCATGAGAAATAGAAAATATTTTTTAGTTGAGTTACAAGATTTCAGTGAGATATGTGAGTAACATATGTGGATTCTGGAGGAATCTACTAGGTAAGAATGTGTTTATGTACTGAATCATAGTGAGGTTATTCTCATATGTGCACGATTAATCTTGTATGAATCTACTATGTAATCCTAGCTACTAAGATTATCTGGTGCACTTAACCTAGTCGGCGAACATGAACATATGATCAAGTATTGTTTTGACAGATACTTGTAGAGTTTACAAATCTTTGTATAGAAGATTTATGGATTAACTTATAAATGATATGGGTAAGGATCTAAATGTGGTGTCATACTAGTATAATTGAATTCTTCACCTAGATATTTGAGATTTCTGACTCATTGGCAATTAACTTGAGTAGTCGATTATTCCAAGATGGAGTTAGTTGGTAAAATGATCAATGTGATGTGGATTCACCAGGAACTGATGGTTTTTGAATTATATTGCTTGTAAGATGCATGATTAGTGAATCATCTGGGGTTCAGCAGTTAAAATTATGTGCATTGGATATACAGTATTCTTGGGATAGAGTATTTCTTAGTTAAGGAATAGACTCAACTCATTTGTGATTGTATCCCAAAGTGCTCAATTGGATAACAAATCATAATGAATCCAAGAATAATAACTAAATTGATTTTCAGTAGGACTTTGGGTATCTAGATGTGATTCTGAATTGTAATCTAAAGTTTTTGTAATTGAAGATGATTTTCATTTTGATATGCGTTCAGTGTTTAATTACCAGTTGTTTATAGAACTTGAATCTTGCACTTCAGTTAAAGAATCATGTTTTGAAAGTATTCCTAAATCCAGTATTTTCTTAATGAAAAGATTTTGGAATGACTCTTACTTTTCCTGTGTTATGTTAGACATATACTCTAGTATCCTGTAAATGATTAAGTATGGTTTGGATTTCAGGAAATTATGATTGACGAATCATATGAATCT
This sequence comes from Diphasiastrum complanatum, assembly GCA_029204225.1. Classification (NCBI taxonomy): domain Eukaryota; kingdom Viridiplantae; phylum Streptophyta; class Lycopodiopsida; order Lycopodiales; family Lycopodiaceae; genus Diphasiastrum; species Diphasiastrum complanatum. The sequence goes on along the minus strand of CM055106.1, from coordinate 3,344,863 downwards.
AAATATTTATGGTTGACGAATCATAAATAGATACTTAGTTATTGTCAGAGGATTATAAGAAATGGTGATGAATCTTAAGTGTGATGATAATTCTTGACCTATTATTTGAGTAAGAATTTAGATCGGTATTTTGAATCTCTCTACTTCAGTGTTATATTTGAGGACCTATGGCTTTAACAAACATTCTCTCAAGATAAGTATTTTATTTGTGGAGAATTTAATTTATCTAGTGGATGTTATTCTACTATAGTTTATGGCTTGCAGATGCTTGAGTACAGTTCTTCATTAAATTGGATCTCCAGTTATCATAGGAGATAGACAAGTCTATTAAGATGAATAAATGCTATTTTCTTGCATTTGGTGCTAAAAACAGAAGTATTTAACTCAAAAGGGTATCTGGCATACTCAAAGTTGAGTTTTAATCATTCTATATTTTAATGATTCTCCTAGAGATTCTAATTGAATGAATTATCATATCTTAGAATTTAGATTTTAAGGATATTTGTACTTGAAAGCTTATGAATTATCTGCCAAAGTTGTGGATGATTTCAAACTGTAATTAATATCTTTTCTTTAAACTTAATCTCCTAAGTTAGTTAATATTTCACTCAGTTGTTTCATGTAAGTGCTTTACATGAAGATGATATTACTAACTTATGGTGAATATAACCCAGATGGGAAATTTATCGCTCAGTGTACTTTTTCAAACCTGAGTTGTACTCCAGTGCAGAGATTATCACTTGGAAAATAGAATTATCTCTGAGTACTTGTTTGATGTGAAAGTTAGACTAGAAATAATGATTTTCTAGATTGATATTTAAAGTTTTCTGTTATTCTTTCCTGTTTAGAGAACTTCTAAGGATAGAAGCAGTTTAAGGAGGAAAGAATGTTATGTCCATGGCCAGTAAGTAGGATTCAGTATACTCCTAGTCTTGGATGCACACGGTACTCCAGTAAATCAAGCTGTTAGTTATGCCACATCATACTGGATGTGACCTGAAAGTAACTAATATCCTTGTGAGGCCCAGAACACACTAAATGGAGTTTAGACAAGGTATGAGACAGTGTATGCATGTGCAGAGTTATCAATAGCAATTCTATGAATAGTTGGTCCATGCTTGGGACTCTATTCTAGGTGAATCTATGTATAGGAAACTTAGGGCTATGCATGGCTATGTGCCCAGGTTGTTTTTGGCTCTATATATTGAGGCCAAACTCGCTCTATTCCTCATTGTGATCACTGATTCATTGCCAGGGTTTCACTCTACCTTCATGCTTCTTATTCCTTGGCTTGGGGGTGAAGCTTCTAGAGTTGATTGGTTGCTTCTACTTGGTTGGGTGGTTGCTCCATAGTGTGTTTTCCATTGTGTTTTGTCTTGTAAGCAGGATCTTGATGGAGCTTCCCTTACAAGAATGTACATATTAAGGAAGAGTTAAATCCATTGAGCAGTCCCCCAACTCGATCCATTGTCGTTCCCATTCCCATTTCCACCTCACCTATCCTTTTTGATACAGTAACCACCACCACCTCACTTTCTACCACCACTACCTTATCATCAGACCCACAATTTTGCTTCCCACCCTCACATTATTTACCTTCTCAATTCCCTTTATTCAAAGATGTCAACAATCTGTCGAAAACTGTCAAGCAAACTCTAGAACCCTATGCTGAGACGTCCGACTATAAGAAGATACTAACTAGATGGAAATTTTTTATGGACTGCAATGTAAACAAACATGTTGCTTGTGAGGACCTGAATGTGAGACAACTTTGAAAAATAAATTTCGGGCTATTTTGCTTGGCCCATTGAGGTGTCATCTTTGGAGGCTGCAAATTATTTTTTTGTTAAATCGTGGCAAGAAAAAAAACTCTCAAAATGCCAAGGCCCCTCTAGCAACCTCATATTGTTGCTTGAATCTTGTTGGGTTCTCTTGAAACTCTTTATTGGAAAACTTCCAATTTTATTTATGTACGTGGGTTGGCTTGGCTCTTCCAACTCTCACTGCATATCGGATGTCTAATTTGTGTTGGCTCATCACCGCTCCCATGCGACACAACATGGGTAAATGGGAAAGACTAGAAAACCATGTGTGCAAATGGTCAATAACATTTTGTTGCTAGACTCATCTTATTTATGTCAATCTTAAGTTTTTTTTTGAAAAATACCACTTGAATAAGTCACCTCATGTGAGTGATGACGCGCAGTCATCCTCAATCATATGTCTCTTTGCATCTACATCATATGGCAAGACATTAGCAGCTAGTGGAAGAGAAGCGAGGGGAGGTACCAAAGGGAGAAGCAAAGGAAATGAGAGGAGTAGAGGGAATGAGAGAAGTGATGGGAGGAGTTGGATTAAGAGGAGAGGAATTGCCTGGAGTGTCCTGGTAAGAGGGGCCTAGAGTGGCCTGATAAGAGGACCATGTTGCCATGGAGTCCCAAAATAATAAGCAAAATCTAGAGCAGTGGGTCCATAAAAAAGAGAAGAGACGAGGAGTGAATATGAGAATACCAGAAAAACTAGGAGTAACAAATATTGGAGTGTCAGTATCAACAACCCTACATGTTGTCTCCTGAGTAAGGGGCTCTCGAAGTAAGTACTCCCTATGACAAGGCCTAGTGAAAGGAGCTCGAGAGGATGCCTCGAGAGCAATATCTTCATCGTCACAAGGCTTCAGAACAACTCACACTGACTTTCACTTGGCATACATGGCCACTATTAATAAGGTCCCAATTTGATTGAAAATATTACCAACTGTTAAGTAGGATTTTTGCGGCCTTAGAGTTGGCTTGTGAATTGGTCACAATCAATAGTTTGTAAATTGTTGAAAAGAATTGACATATTCCACCATGTACTTTTTTTTTGGACATATCAATATAACAAAACGCCTAGGTGTTTCAGAGATCCTTTTCTCAAGGGCTACCTTTAAATCACATCTAATAGACAAACATCAATGTTTAGAGAGCAATAAAAGAAGAGAAAGTGAATTGACAAAGCCAAAATGTTGAGTGTAAACCAAAAATTTCTCCTCAGCCCGAGACATCTATAATATGGAAAATAATTGGTAAAACCATGTGGGCCACTTAAAATTGGTAAAACCATGTGGGCCCCTCATCGCTTTTTAGCACGGAGCCGATTACTCCTGGAACACTTCGTTGGTCACCACATGTCCCAAGCTCCCTCCAATAGTACTTGCATGCATTGGATAGGGCTAGGGAAGTTGCGCCATGTGTCACACAAGCACTTGAATGGGAGGTACCTCCTGTGCCAATAAGGGACTTCGCTTGAAACCATTGGGTGCCACCTAAGAAAGAGAGAAGGCCCGGGCCTCTCTTTCCCCATATCCTTATTGATTGGACTAAGTAATTTTTTCCAAAATGCATATGTCTCCAGACTACAACTAGAAAGCGCAGATACACTTCTATTGTAGCTAACAATCAGGAACACTCTTTATTGTTCAGTGAAGCCTGCGCAGAAATAGATTTGACGTTCTTACAAATAGATCTGCAACTCATTATGCAGTGCAGCTCTATACCCGAAACAAAGTTATGAGAATAACAAATACATCGTATAGCTTTCAAAAAGCGGATCAGAGATACTACAGGCTTGCAACTGCCCAGATTACATAGCTTTCTGGAAGACGAAATCGCTGATGTTATCTAAGTAGACAGTGGCATGGTGTGATAGGGTGGCTGATGCATTGAACGGTCCAAAAAGATTGACAACCTCTTCCGTGAGAATTCCCCTTGCAAGGAGAAAATCTCCTGTTCCTCCTACAATAGCATATTTTTTTATTGATATGGAATATTGGTAACCTCCGAGTATGTTGAGAGTGCTGCCAGTGTACTTTCCCGTTCGGATACTAACTGTGTAGCTCACGTAACCAACATATTCCTCTCTGGAGACAAATGAATAAGTTCCTTGAGCTCTGCCAAAAGTTGCTGATGTTAAAGACGGATGCTGGGTTAGCGGATCATCAATCACGTATATCTGTCCAAATAGTTTGTTCTTCACTTCAGTCTGAAAGTCGCTTGGATTATAGGCTGTAACGGGTATGGAAGATGGAGTCAGCCCATTAAAAGGTGTGTCGTGCATGTACCAATGGAGATGCACTACCTTCGCTGACTCCGTGACATGATCCTGCAGCACACAGGTGCTAGTAAATAAGAACACGATCGAAAGAGCTGAATGGAGCTGCATTGTGATAAATTGAAAATAGCGTATTATGCAACCAGTGTGCTGAATTCGCTCCAATGCATAGATTATATTCGCATGCTGGTTGTGATATAAAACTATTACTTACAAAATGACAGCCGAAAGTGAGCTGTGCAATATACAGGAGTAGAAGAAATTCCTTGAATATTGAGTCCTAGTGGTCTGTAGATGATGAGTACTGTCAGGCAGCGACAAATTCTTATGATTAGTTGCATGAACGTCATGTCAGTTGAAGACTCATACAGTGAGCTGTATGGTGTAGGAAGACTGATACAGTGCAGGCAGACTTGATCCGGTAAACTGTACGGTGCAAGAAGAGTGATGCATTGAAGACTACAGTGAGCTGTATGGGTTGTAGCACTGTACGACACAGCTCACTGAAAATTGACAAATACAAACAGTTCAATTGTTGAAATTCATTTACTGTTTGATTTATAGGTTTTTTATATGGCTTAAAATGAGATGCTTTTAGTTATAAATGTTAAGTTTTAAGGTTTTATTTTAACCTTTTACCGATTTTATAATAGGTTTTTGAGTTTTTTATAAGGTTAGCTTGATTTTAGAATAGGTTTGTGAGTTTTTAATAAGGTTGGCTGAAACCTTGTTAATGGCATTGATGCAGTTTAACCTTTTACCTAGTTCATAATAGGTTTGTGAGTTTTTTATAAGGTTAGCTTGAAACTTTCTTAAGAGCATTGATGCATGAGGTGAATCCTAATAGATGATATGATTCATCTTTTTGGAGAAAGCCTCAAGAAGGAAATGTACTATCATTTTCAAATATTTTTCTTAAAAAGTTCAAAGAATTAAGTATTGGCATACTCCTATTGGTAAGAGGACTCAATTTACATAACATTATTGATTGGAACTTGGAGATTGGTCGTAAAGTAGAGAAGCCGTTAGGTCATTGGGAGGGTCATTACCACAAATAATTTGGGATTTGGAGAGCGAGCGGTGGAGTCCAATGGTTGTCCGAGGACCAAACTATGTGTGTAATGACCCAATCAATTGACCATTACTACATGTTATTGTCATTCACATGATTTTTACGTTTTTTTAAAGTCTCTACAAACAGTGGAAATAATTTTTTTTATTCTAGTAGTAAATTCTTTTGTATTTTTATTTCTTTTGTCAAAACTTGATGTTTCCAATTGTTTTTAGTAACTTTTTAACTGGGCCCTAGACTTAGGAGTAGATCCAGAGCATTTTGGAGCTTCGAGTTGCAACATTCTTTAGCGTGGGGTCTAGAGCGTAGAATCTAGATTTTGAGGATTTTGGACAAGGCTAAAGCATCTATCTAAAATCTTCTAGAGCCTTACCTTTGACAATCTCAAGTGTTGGGTCTCTCTCTCTCTCTCTCTCTCTCTCTCTCTCTCTCTCTCTCTCTCTCTCTCTCTCTCTCTCTCAAAGGGGAAAGTATTTTAAGAGTGGCAAAATAATGGAGGCCCTATATTATGTAAAATAGTATACACCCCAAAAATGGCTAAAAATGAGTATTTTTTTTCAAAGTAATGTGTCGATCTTGAGAAATGGCAATAATAACCATGGGAGGTACTTATTGGATTTCAATGCTCAAGCCCAAATCCATTCAGTAATGAGCATTCTAAAAGCTCTATATACTTCTACCAAAAAACTAGAAAAAGGAAAGGCTCGAATTCTTCCAACCCTAGATCGGATCGGATTGGATCGCGTTGTAATTATCCGACCCTGGATCGACTCGAATCGAGTCATTATTTTTCGATACCGGATTGACTCAATCTTTTTTTTATAAAATTCGAATCAAATCTCTGCTGTCGAGATACACCAGTCAAGATACATTCAGAAGATCATGGATGATTTCGACATGACAGATTGCAAGGGAGTGAACACTCCTATGGTACCTGGCACAATACTAACAAGTGAAGACTATCCCAGAGACAATGCAGACCGAGAAGCTATGCGACATAAGCCTTATTGGTTTTTTGATGTACTTGGCAGACAATACAAGGCCAGAAATTGCCTATGCAGTGTTCAGATTGAGCCAATTCAATATCAATCCATGTCCGACACACTGGAAAATTGTCAAAAGAATCCTACAATACCTATAGAGCACAAAGAACTATGGACTATGCTATAGTCGAGATGCAGGATTCGAGATTTAGTCCTACAGTGATGCAAGCTAGGCATCAATCAAAGATGATTCCAAAAATGTCTCAAGAAAATGTACAATAGCACCCAATGCAGCTGCTATATGGATTAGCAGAAAGCAGACCATAATTCTCCAATCATCATGTGAGGCATAATATGTTGCTGCAGCCAAAATGGCTAATGACCTGACATGGCTCAGACAATTTCGAGATGGTTTCAGAGAGAGCACCAATGGGCCACTAATCCTACACATGGACAACACATCTGCAATACATCTGACAAAGGATCCTATGTTTCACTCAAGAACGAAACACATTGCTATTAAGTATCATTTGATCAACGATCTGGTTGAGAGAAACGAGTTGCAGATAGTTTTTATTCCAACCAAGCAGATGGTGGCCGATTACAAAGCCTCTGGATAAGGCAATGTTTGAAAGGCAGAGAGCTAGCCTGGGAATCACAAGGCTACCACTCTTTGAGAGGGAGCTAAAGAAACTCAATTTTTCTACCCACAAAGTGCTTTTAGCTTGTGAGCCATTACCTACAGAAATACACGAGATTTCTACACATGTAGCAACCGACTCAATCGAAGTCATCGACTCAATCGAAGTCCCCGACATCGATAAATTTCCAAGGCACCAATCTCAACTGAAGTCATCGACGACGCCGAAGTCAAGACTCAACCAAAGTGGTCGAAGGTCGAAGTCCCCAAAGGCAACGAAGACAATGAAGGCAACGAAGGCAAACCAGCCAAAGGTTGAAGTCTCTGACTCGGTTGAAGTGTCCGATGTCGAAGTCAAGGACTCAATCCCAGCTATGTGCCAAAGCCAAAAGTTGAGCAAGTCGACTTCGAGACCAGCCACGTCAAACGTGGACTTCGAGATCAAGGCTCGACGAGCATGACAATTTGAATATCATGACTCAGCCGTTAAGCCCTTGTAGTTAAGCAAAGTAGCAAGATGTAGTTAGCTGATGTTTTAGCTTAAACTATCTTGTAATGCTTAGCTAATCAAATTTTGTAATCACATAGTAGGATATATACTGGAAGTCGAATACAAATACAGAGAGAGATATACAAAGAGTGCATGTGGAAGTAGTCAATGAATGCAGTCTTGTAGTAGCAAACACATATTATCAGACCAACGATTTAAGTGCTAGCAGTAGATAGTTCATGGTAAGGGAGAATACTTCTCTTACCTCCATGCACTGATCTGTGAAACAGACACGCTCAAAAGATCATTGTTGTATACTTGATTTTGGTAATATAGACAAGTAACAGTTCTTTTGCTCAATGTATGCAATCTCTAAATGTTATGATGATTGCTTAATTCATAAGTAGATATACTTCCATTGTCATTTGACACTATCTACTACTCACAAATTAGTATCAGATTAGTAGTAGCTATCTATCGTTCGGAGGATGTCTGATCGCGGAATGAAGCAGTAGCTTCCCCAGAGCTCATATCAGTTAATTCCAATTGCATGACTTCGAAGTGTTCAAAGTCACCAATCCCACATCAGTGGTATCAAAGCTGCTTGGAGATCCGAAGTCGAATGATTCACATCACATGGAGATTCGAAGTAGAAGGATTCACATCATTGGTATCAAAACATTCGACAATCGTCCAGGATTCACAACACTTCTAATGTTGATTTCTCTCACTTGTCATCAACACTTGCTTAGAACTAGAATTTGCCATTTAAAAATCCTATGACTTCTATTCAAATTAACCAAAAATACTTGCTATTCACAACCTATCCCTTTCCATCAACATTTCCACAAAGATTGGAACATGGCAAGAAGGAATTAACCATCTAACTCTTAAGCATTCAACATCATAACTCGGGCCTGTCACTTTGGTTAACTATAGATAAAATGTACTCACTTATTGTGCTTCTTACAAGATTACTACTCAAACCGCAAATCTATAATCTCTTACTTACTTGATATAAAACTCTTGCTCACAGGCAACAAAATAGTACATAGAAATGATAAGAAATACTCCAAGGATTCTCATTCCAATGACAATAGCTTCTTACAAGATTCCATGCCCAAGATGTGCGCCCCTTGTCAATTCTGCTAGTCACAAACACTGATCATCAACACATCAAATCGACTACCCTCCCTTGGATTGCCCGATCTCGATCAACTGCCTAATCCTTTCTTCTTCGACCTCCCGCCTTTTTATTTTCTACTTATTACCCACCCTCGAGCTTCTTGGTAGTCACTTTCAATAACTGAATATTGTTGAACTCTCCACTACCAGACACTGTTGTCAAAGACCATGTATTTCTGTAGACTGTGTAAAAATATTGTAAATCTGCAGACTGTATAAAGACTTGGAAAAATCTGCAGAATGGATAAACAATGGATGAGGATTAAAACCGATTAGTCGATTAGTAAGAAGGAGAATAATCCAACAGAGGCTAGAGTGTAGAGAGCATTTTTGTTGCCAGGTAACTCTTGTGAGGATCTCCATCTTTGGTATGGGACTTAGATGGGGGTAGGATCTTGAGTATGCTTGTGCCTGTGATGGTGGTTATGTGAATGATAGTGGTGTAGCAAGGGAGTGCTAGATTGGCTTGATTATGCATGGATCTAGCTATGGTTGGGTGGTGATTTCTTGAGGCCATTTGATTGTCTTCTTTAGAAGGATCTTAGGGACATTGGAAGAAAGGCACCTTGGAGGGCTCTTTGGAGGCATTGGTGGACATCGACCAAAAAGCTTAAAAGGCAACCCTTTCTTGTTGTAAAAGAGGACCAATACACTATCTACTCAGTATTTAGATCCTTTGAGATAAAAAAAGGAATACATTCTTTTTAAGCCAATAGAGGCATTTGCACAACATTATTGAAAAATTCAGAATGCTTGAACCAAAACCAATTGATTCGCCAATGGATCCAAGATTCAAGCATAGTAAGGATGTGTGTCCTTTGACACACGATGAGACTTTTGATATGAAAAAAATTTCATACTCTTTAATTGTTTCATTAATGTACACAATGGTGTGCACCAGACCTGATCTGGCATATACTATCAGCACACTATCTCAATTCATGTCTAATCTAGAATTTTAACATTGGAAAGCACTCGAAAGAGCGATGAAGTACATTCAATCGACAAAGAACCAAGTTCTTTGTTATTCTAGTAACTCCGCTACATCATTATGCTTGTTCGACTATTCTAATTCAAATTGGAGAGGAGATTTAGACACCAGGAAGTCTACTTCTAGATATTGTTTCTACTTATTGTCCACACCTGTTTCTTGGAACAATAGAAAACAGAAATCAGTCTCACCGACTTAAGTCGAATATGTAGCAGCAACACAAGCAAGTAAGGGAGCTATCTGGTTGAGGCTTCTTCTACAGGATCTAAACTTCAATTAGAGCAATCTGACTACCATCTACTATGACAATGTCTGCTGCATTCAACTTACTCTCAATCTATATTTCATTCCAGGATGAAACACATAGAAATTCAATTTCCTTTTGTTCGAGAGAAAGTACACTTAAAATGTGTAGAGCTGACTTATTGTTGACAAATCTCATGGTAACCGATATCTTTACAAAAGTTTTGTCTAAAGAAAAGCATCTTCTATTCAAAAAGATGTTAAATTTAAAAATTATCTAAATGTTTGAAGTCAAATTAAGGGGGAGTGTTGAAAATCTAATTTCGCTTCAATCATTTAATCCAGTTGCCATTGTATTAGCTACCAACTATGTCTTTCAGGTATCTACAACAGAGTTCCAGATCTGATTATTTACACGAGAACCTGCTATAGAGAAGAACCTACAGATTTACACACAAGTTCCAAGACAAGGTTCATGATACTATTGCAAGGTCTACCAAATGGGTAGAGTCATTCAGTAGTCGACTATTAATCGTTAGTCCATCCCTTCCCAGTCCCATGACTCGAACACTCCGAACTATCGAACACTATTTGGAAGACTGTTGGAGGGTTTGCGTATCTCGAGGCAACCCTAACCATAGTCAATAAGTGAGAGGGATGCACCCTGCGTAAGTCCAACTCGATGATCACATAGTTATTTGATTAGTTAAAAGTTAATAAAAGGACTTTAGGTCTTTTTGCGAGAAGGGAGCATGAAGTTCCCAATAGTCCTTTGGTGTGCAGCTCAGAGCTTGTTCAGTAGATTGGAAACTCAAGGGGATCAGTGAGTTATTTAAGTGTAGCATCTCTACGGTGAACCATTTTCACAGTATTTTAGAATGGCTTAAAAGCTCAGTCATTTCTATGTAAGTTAAAGAAATTCAATCAGTTTCATGAATAAATAAAATCCAGAGTTTTTTAGTAAAATCATTTGTTTCTTGGTACAAAAAAACTGTACATAATAAAAAATGCAATGATTTACCAACATCCATAAGGATCAGCAGGTAAAGTAAAGAAACATGGGATTATGGGTCAATTACCTTTATAAGTTTCCCGTGAGTAAGCCTTAATATAACTCAGAAGACAAGCCAAGGATATGGTGAGTCACAGTGAAAACTCTCACTACGCTTCGACAACTCAAATAAATCCTCAGAGCCGTGTCTAGGGTCGTATTTTAGCAATAAACCAAAATCACAATAATTTGAGCTTATTGCCTAACATCAAATCAATTAACCATCAAGTCATGTTATCTCTTTCGATGAAATTAGCATGCACTTAATATGATAAGACTAGTTGTTACTGTAATAACACTATCTGATAGATCGATGGTATGGGACATCGGCCTATAAGTGTTATCATAGGATTATTCAGTTGTTTGCATGTCCATTAGTTCTGGAAGGTAAGTCGGTGGTATGGGACGCCGATTTATTTAAAGTATCAATGGCCAAAATAGATTGAATATTGTCTTATTCATGTGAATCTGATAAGATATCAAATACAGATCAGACTTTGTTGTTTGTAAGTCTTTGTAGATGCCAAAAATCAAATTAGTGTTCAAACTTGACTTGACACAATTCACAAGCTACAATTGTACTTAGATTTAGAATAGGTACAAGGATTTGTATTCAAGTATAATTCTTGGACTGATTAAACATGTTGAATATATTGATATTGTTGGCTCACAACCTGAATTTGTCTCAAAAAAAGAGAATGACACAAAGTTGGTTGTGTTACCAACAATTGAGAAAAAAAGTTGCATGGCATTTTAATTTTGAACCATGTGCTGAGCCATTAATTGGGTTGGGACCAATGTTGGCTAGGTATCAAAATTTTCGATACCAACCAGGTTCGGATATTGCAATTTTTTCACAAAATTAATACCAATCAAGTAAGAGGTATATGAGTGGTGGACCGGTATAAACTAGGTTGGTATCACAAGGGTAATAATACCAACAGGCTATCAACCTGAATATAAGGATTTACAAATTGCTAAAAATACTTTTAAAAAAGAGTAATATGTAATTTGAGATATCAAATTTCTTTAATAAAAATACTAGGGCAAAAAATGACCTTATAAAAAAATGACTCGATAACACAAAATCTAACCGATTCGCAGTAAAATGACAAGAAAGGGGAAACGATGTTTGGAAAAAACTTATACCCTGCTCATTATTAGCAGTATTTTGGAAGGTAAGCGGAATTGCATTTTATGTGAAATCATTCAAATAGCAATATGATGAAGAGCAATGGCGGCAACTCCATGGTGCAGCATCGATCCCCTTGCGACGCTCTCTGACGACGATCAAGACTCTTCTGACGAGGAGCATGAGGACTCGATATCCAATTTTGAGCAGGAAGACAATGAGCACCACACTCCAAGAAATGCTTCTCAAAAAGAGCATGCCACAGTGAAGCCTACAGGTGGTGGGATAAGTAAAAAATCAAAGCTAGATTTTGAGGTTCTGAGTAGACATGAGTATTTGGGTTGCCCATCAATCCTCTATGTTCTTGCGCCACGACAACAACAGATTGGTAATTCGGATTGGTCTTGGTATGATGGCAACCAGAAACAGAGTGACATGAATGAGGGTGAGGAATCTGCAAAAAGCTAATGCTATTGCTGAGCAAAGAGCTCTTTCTTTCTCCAAAAAGGAAAAAAGGAAGAGAGATCTTGGACAGTCTAGTAGAGGTAAGAATTACGTGGAAGAGGAGAAACGATTGCTTCCAGATCAAGGTGTGTAATTCTGGATTGAGAGAGAGAGAGAGAGAGAGAGAGAGAGAGAGAGAGAGAGAGAGAGAGTGCGAAAAGAGGGCGCGTATCATCAATACGGGAGAGCGCGAGAGAGTCTCACTAAGTGAAAAACAATCGGGCGAAGGTCAATTACGTCAGGTAATGGCCAATTGGTCGGGCCATTACCATAACCAGGCAGCTCGTGGCCTCCACCACTCGGTGCTCAGGTGCCAAATTATTTATGGTAATGGCCCTCTCAATGGCCATTACCTAATACATTGTTAATACTAGCTAGACACCTAGATACCTGTTTAACATTGGTTATGTTCTATGATACCATTGTTGATAATAGCCAGGCACCTATATACGTGTCCAACATTGTTTGGAACTCCAACTCTCTAATTGCCCAACACAATTTACATACCACAATCAACTCCTACTTGCCATAACACTTGTTTGTGGGTTTTTTCTTGTATCATGGAGAAGAGATGGATCTTGATGGTCTATACTCTTTACTCCCCCATAAATAAAAGTGCATGTGAAATTAATGGCAGGATGGGAGGGAATGAGGAGAGCAAAGCATTACGTCAAAAATAGAGTGCGAGCTTAAGGAGAGCAGCAAGCAGCAGCAGCAGCAGCAGCCATGGCAATGACAACAGCAAAAGGAGAATTAGGTCTAAGAAGAGCAGCAGCAGCAGCTATGGCAGTAACAACAGGACGAGGAGGATTATTAGGCCTTTGTTTCAACCCCAACGAGCATCAATATCTACTCCTTTTCTGCCCCAGCCTCATCATCATCAGACCCACAAATGAATACGCCCTCTCATCTTCTTCTACTTCCCTCGCTTGTGCTGCTCTTCTTCCTCCTCCTTGTAGGGATCGTCCTCAGATGGACATGACCAGAAAGGAGGCACTGTGGATCAACAATCGGTTTAATCCTCGTTGGGTTCATGCGAGGCTGCCTGTCATGCTACAATTTCAAGAGCAGGAGCCATCCGCTTTCTCAACACTTCAGAGCTCAGGTATGCTTATATTTATGTCATACTCTTTTCAATTCGCCAGCATTACCTGGCTTAGGGGGGATATGAATTTGCAGAGATATTTAAAGCCACATCTACAATCCTTGATCATGGTTTGTCAAAGTTCTGATGCATTCTGGTTTACCCTTAGGGCATGCAGGCAGACTAGTTAGAATGGAACAGCTCTGGCAGGAGTTTTTCTCAGATCCATCGCAGTGGTGGGACAACAGATTTACTAAGGTGTGATTTTTGGACTTATTTCAGGCTGCACTTACTTTGGCTAATCACCTCTGACCTGAAAAGTTTTCATTGCTGCTATGATATTACGTGTACGAGGCCGATTGGTTATTGTAGTCAATTTCCTTGAATTGAAGCTATGTCTGTGATCTGTATAATGCTATGCAGAAAAGTCCAAAGTACCCGGACTTTAAACATAAGCGCACACTTGAGGGCCTATGGGTTGATGGTTGGCTGAATCCGACCTGGGTAAAAGAAAAGATGGCTTCTATGGCATTGGGTCATATACAATGTGGTGATGGATTGAGATCACGGTATGTGTTTAATCTGAGTGTGGAATGTGCAGCTCTAGGAATACAACATGTCCTCCTTTTTCTTTTCTTTCAAAATTTACACTTGTTCATATTTCTTTATGATCATTATATGAAGCATGCAGGATGCCCGACTCCTTTTGCAATGGTGATAAGGTGAGCAAACTCTGTCAGGAGGGACGGTTGAAAGAGGCCCTACATATGGTGGAGCTTATGGTCCAGCAAACTAGTAAAGCTCCAATGGACGCCTATGTTTGCCTTTTGAAGGGATGTTCCAGAAGGAAAGCCTTGGCGGAGGGCAAGCAAGTGCATGCCCTTATAGACCAAAATGTACTCGATTCAAATATTTTCTTAGCAAACACCCTTGTTCACATGTACTCCAAGTGCGGTAGTGTGCTGGATGCACACAAAGTATTCAGCAACATGCCTCAGCACAATGTGTATTCATGGACTGCTATCATCTCAGCATATGCTGACAGCGGACAAGGTGAGGAGGCTTTTAATTTATTCCAGCAAATGCAAGAGACAGGCTTAGCACCAGACAAAGTTCTGTTTGTAGTTGTCCTAAAAGCATGTGCCAGGCTAGCAGCCCTGAAACAGGGCAAACAGCTCCACTCCGACATCATAAAGAGAGGCTTTCACTCGGATGTGATTGTAGGAAACACCCTTGTTGACATGTATGCAAAATGTGGTTGCACAAAGGACGCTCGTGAACTGTTCAACAACATGAGTGAACGAGATGTGGTTTCATGGAATGCGATGATTACGGGATATGCACAGAATGGGCTTGGCAAGGAGGCCCTTGCTCTGTATGAGCAAATGGAAAAGGAAGGCGTGCAGCCAGACGATGTCACGTTTGTTCTTCTCCTAAAAGCATGTGCCAGCCTAGCAATCCTGGAAAAGGGCAAACAGCTCCACTCCGACATCATAAAAAGAGGCTTTCATTCGGATGTGGTTGTAGTAAGCACTCTTGTTGACATGTATTCAAAATGCGGGTGCACAGAGGACGCCCGTGAACTGTTCAACAGCATGAGTGAACGAGATGTGGTTTCATGGAATGCGATGATTGCAGGATATGCACAGAATGGGCTTGGGAAGGAGGCCCTCGCTCTGTATGAGCAAATGAAACAGGAAGGCGTGCATCCAGACAAAGTCACGTTTGGTCTTCTCCTTAAAGCATGTGCCAGTCTAGCAGCCCTGGAACAGGGCAAACAGCTCCACTCCGACATCATAAAAAGAGGCTTTCAGTCGGATGTGATTGTAGGGAACACACTTGTTGACATGTATGCGAAGTGTGGGCGCACAGAGGACGCCCGTGAACTGTTCAACAACATGAGTGAAAGAGATGTAGTTTCATGGAATGCGATGATCACGGGATATGCACAGAATGGGCTTGGCAAGGAGGCCCTTGATCTGTATGAGCAAATGATACAGGAAGGCGTGAAGCCAAACAAGGTCACGTTTGTTCTTCTCCTAAAAGCATGTGCCGGCCTAGAAGCCCTGGAACAGGGCAAACAGCTTCAGTCCGACATTATAAAAAGAGGCTTTCAGTCGGATGTGATTGTAGGAAGCACCCTTGTTGACATGTATGCAAAATGTGGGTGCACAGAGGATGCCCGTGAACTGTTCAACAACATGAGTGAACGAAATGTGGTTTCATGGAATGCGATGATTGCAGGATATGCACAGAATGAGCTTGGCAAGGAGGCCCTTGCTCTTTATGAGCAAATGAAACAGGAAGGCGTGCAGCCAGCCAATGTCACGTTTGTTCTTCTCCTAAAAGCATGTGCCAGCCTAGCAGCCCTGGAACAGGGCAAACAGCTCCATTCCGACATTATAAAAAGAGGCTGCCAGTCGGATGTGATTGTAGCAAGCACCCTTGTTGACATGTACTCAAAATGCGGGTGCACAAAAGAGGCCCGTGAAGTGTTCAACAACATGAGTGAACGAGATGTGGTTTCCTGGACTACGATGATTGCAGGATATGGGCAGAATGGGCTTGGCAAGGAAGCCCTTGCTCTTTATGAGCAAATGAAACATGAAGGGGTGCAGCCAGACAATGTCACATTTGCTCTTCTCCTAAAAGCGTGTGCCAGCCTAGCAGCCCTGGAACAGGGCAAACAGCTCCACTCCGACATCATAAAAAGAGGCTTTCAATCGGATGTGATTGTTGGAAGCACCCTTGTTGACATGTATGCAAAATGTGGTTGCACAGAGGATGCCCGTGAAGTGTTCAACAACATGAGCGAACGAGATGTGGTTTCATGGAATGCAATGATTGCGGGATATGCACAGAACGGGCTTGGCGAGGAGGCCCTTGCTCTGTATGAGCAAATGAAAGAGGAAGGTGTGCAGCCAGACAATGTCACCTTTGTTCTTCTCCTAAAAGGATGTGCCAGGCTAGCAGCCCTGGCACAGGGCAGACAGCTCCACTCCGACATCATAAAAAGAGGCTTTCAGTCGGATGTGATTGTTGGCAGCACCCTTGTTGACATGTATGCAAAATGTGGGTGCACAGAGGAAGCCCGTGAACTGTTGAACAATATGAGTGTTCGAAATGTGGTTTCATGGAATGCGATGATTGCGGGATACACACAGAATGGGCTTGGCAAGGAGGCCCTTGCTCTGTTTGAGCAAATGCAGAGAGAAGGCACAAAACCTAACGAGGTCACATATATTTGTGTTCTCTCTGCATGTGCCCATTCTCGCCTAGTAGATGAAGGTCGTTATGTCTTTGATTCCATGTGTAAAAATCATGGTGTGACACCAACCAGGGAACACTATGCATGTATGGTCGATCTTCTAGGGCGTGCAGGGTGCTTGGCGGATGCTGAGCTCTTTATCAACAAAATGCCTATTCAGCCTGATAGTGTGGTTTGGATGACTTTGCTTGGTGCTGCTAGTAACCATGGCCATGTGGAAATAGGAAGACGTGCCTTTGATCGTATCGTGAAGTTGGAACCAAAAAATGATGCACCTTACGTGCTGCTATCAAACATCTATGCAGCTGCTGGTAGGGAGGATGAGTTAGCAAAGATCAGAAATGAAATGAAGGATGCAGGTATGAAAAAAATGCCTGGGTGCAGCTGGATGGAAGTTGATAACGTGCCTATGCTGTAGGTGATGCAACTCAATTGCAAAGCAAGGAGATTCTGGCTGAACAGGATAGTTGATGGAGGCAGGGTATGTACCTGATTTAAGCTTTGCGCTGGATGATGTGGAGGACGAGGAGGAGAATGTTTTGTGTCAACACCTAGAAGAGCTGGCCTTTGCTTTGGCTCATCAACACGCTTCCTGGGACACCTATTCGCATCAAGAAGAATCTTCGGGTGTGTGGTGACTGTCACAATGCCACAAAGATCGTCTAATCGGGCTTGAGATCAGTGTGATGGATGCGAACAGATCCCACCATTTTAAGGATGGCTTCTGTTTCTGTGGAGATTATTGGTGATGGTGATGGTAAGTAAAAAAAGCACTAGCTTATTTGGACAGGCAGCAGGCTCGGATTGGGAGTTGTTTGGCAGCCTTGGTTGTCACACAGTTTTTAACTTCACAAAGGTTTGTGGATGATGGTCATGGTTGATGAGTGTATTCTGTTTGGTCTTTTGAACATGATACAAGTCTTCTGACTTCCACTTTCTCTCCATTTTTGCTTTGGAAGGTTTGTGTTGATGTTTGCAATGGACTAACTTTATTGTAAGACTAATCATCATTGTTTCTTGGTTGGCTTTCTTAGACTATGGTCAATGCAAACAATTAGTCATGGGCCCTTAGTTTGGGAAATAGTATACCTTGATCTCAAAATGATAGTTATAAATCATTTAGCTTGATTTTCAAATCTCTAATGTGTGCTCAATAACATCTAATAGGTTAAAAAACACACACAGACTCACCCTTGAAATGCGTATTCAATTTTAGAGTGATACTCATAAATTAGTTTGATTTCCAAATCTTTTGGTGCTCCACAACATCTAATAGGTCTAACACACACACACACACACACACACACACACACACACGCACACACACATTACTATATTTTCTATTGATGGACTAAGTACTATTCTTAACACTCGCTGTCCTGCAATTTTTTTCCTGAACATGGATTAATGCTGTTATGGGTTTCAGCCTTTCAGGTATATGCTGGACACAGATTGTCATTTTGTACTTTAATATAGTATGCAGTTTGTTGTACACTGTGCTATATTTACATCACTATCGTGGATGCTTCCCCTAAACCTGAGACTTGACGATATATAAGATTGTTTTTGCTTGGTATTTTAGTAGCTTTGAAATCTGGATTATTTTCACTGTTTGCTTTTTGTTGGATTAAATTTTTCTGAAACAAATACAAGCACTTACTCTTTGGCCAGTAATTTTTTATCTCTACGACTTGTTTTTATTTTTGTTCTGTGGTATTTTCTTGGTGCTCTACTTTTGTATTGTCTTTGCTTTGTGCCCCAAGTCTTTTATGGTTCTGTGCCTGGGCTTAGTTTTTTTTGGCTTCTTTTGATGGTTTTTTTGGGTTTGTTTTTGGACCGTAGGGCTTGTTCTTCCCCTTGATTCACCCCTGGCCTCGTGTCCTTGTTCTCACATGCTCCTTTGGTACTGTCGTCGCCTCTCCCCTGGTTTTATGGCTGCTCCTACTTCATGGCCATGCTGTGCTGGTTGGTGTGCTCTTAGTCCTTCTGTCCGGGTGTGTGCCGTAGTTTGCTGTGTCCGTCCTTGCTGCCTCTGTGGTCCTGCTCTCCTCCTTGCTGCTGGCTTATTATTACAATTAAGTCTTTGCATGTGATATTGTTGCTTTTGCATACGATGTGTTTGTTTCTAAATAAAGTGCATCTGTTTATCATGCGAAGTACACATGTTTTTGGGTACATGTTTGGTATCAGAATCACAATCAGTTTTGGAGAGAGGAGTGATCAGTATGCAGACAGATCTGCGGCTGTTTTTTTTCAGTGTGCAGGCAGATGTACAGTGTTTTTCTTCAAAACGTTTATGCTACGAGGCCAGCGACCAGTTTTCGGCACAACAGCGATCAGTCTGCAGGCGCATTTTGTGTAGGCAGCAATTTGTTTCTCTACGAGCAGTAGCAAAGAGAAGCCGTATCTGTAGCAGGGCAGAGTAGCGACCAGCAGCAAAGTAGAGAAGGGGCATCTGCAGCAGGGCAGAGTAGCGACCAGCATAGACTAGAACACATCAAAGTAGAACGTACATCAGCAAAGAGCAGAGTAGCGACCAGCACAGACTAGAACGTAGGAAAGTAGCACGTGCATCAGTAAGAAGAAAAGTCTTGGCGCATTTGCAGTAGTTTGACCGCTAATTTGGTGACAATATAGGTGCATCCTGCTGGTGATCACTTTGCAGCAGAGTAGTGACCAGTTTGGAGTTGGATTTGCGTGGCTAGATCTTGAAAAGATCTAGCAAGTCCAGCGAACAGCTTCCAGTGTTTTAGATCACGATTTTGAAAGTTTTCAAGGTATTTTCATGAATCTCGAGATTGGCTTCTTCTAATGGCTTCATCTCCACTTTTGCTGGATGGATATGTTTTCAGGCAAGGTGCAACAATCTTCTGCGAACTTAAATCTGGTTTTTTCAAGTGTATTTGTTTTTGCATGCATTGTCCTTGTACGAACTCAATGATCATCTTTTGAGATACTTTGCATGCAGGTGCATAGTTTCCTACGACATTTGCATACAGATAGGGAAGGAAGTTCTGTGGACGTGAGCAGAAAAGTAACGCTATACAAAGCGGCACCATAGCGTGGCATTGAATTATCTTTTGCAGTTCCTTTTCAAACTAGAAATATAGCCTTCATTTTAGAAAGTATAACTAGAAAGCAAAGACATTCATTTGATGGCCTATAATTTGGATACATCAATCCAGTTTCGAGTGTGTTGAGTTTCAGTTGTGAGCAGGAAATCAGCGCCAAACAAAAAAGCAGTGGACTTTTCTTCTGTTTTTGCATTCGTTATCACAATTTTTGAAATTTTCCAGGTATTGTGCGGTCACCTTGCATATAGATATTTGATCCAAAAATATAATTCGATAGTTTAGTTGGTTGATATTGTTTTGTGATCGTTTTGTTGATTGCATCCGACTTTTTCGTTTTTGAAAATATTAAATCCTGTTTTTTTTAACAAGAACAAATTGAATAGAAAAACAAATTGGAATGAAATTAAGTGGAAAATATATTACGCGTTTGATATTCTGAATGAAGTCCAATTATCACATCTTATCTGCTTACCGTGTATGTCGATACAAGGCCTTCTTCTCGTACTATCTTAGGTAATAGTGGACACTTCTAACTCATGCACAAAAAATTCGGTAGCCCGCTCACTTGCGCTTTATTAACTATTCATAAATAACGCAATTATACAATTTCTCGGCCTTCTTCACCATTTTAATTATGGTGTTAATGAAGCAAAGACTTGTATTAAATTGTAATAATATTTTGTATTCTCTTGCAATTCACATGACACTTCATATTTAAACTCTGAAACATATGTAGTGTTTGTCATGATAATCTTTTATTCCCTTATCAAACATTCTCTCTCTCTCTCTCTCTCTCTCTCTCTCTCTCTCTCTCTCCTCAGGATTACAGGGCATAGACGTTGCAAAGTCGTTTGAAAATATTAAATACTATTTTTCTAACAAGAACAAATCGAATAGAACTATTTCAAACAAATTGGAATGAAATAAGTGGAAAATAAATTTCGCGTTTGATATTCTGAATGAAGTCCGATTATTGCATCTTATTTGCTTATCGTGTATGTCGATATCCTTTGACATAGCCTTTTTTTTTATTACTATTGGTAAATTCGACTCATGGGCAATTTTTGTATTATCCAATAAATAAGCTCAAGTTGATTAGGTCAAGAACTAAATCATATTTCATATGCAATCTTCAGACCTTTGAATATTTATTAGAAAATTGCTAATAGTTTCTTACTAACAATTATATGTTTACATCCAAAATTCAAGATTAGCCTTATCAAACGGGAAATGAAAATTGAACCAAGACTATCATAATGATTTTTTATTTTCAATTTACAAAAAAGATTTCAAAACGAAAATCAGTAGAAAAATAAATTGACAAGTATAATTTATAGTTTTTTTTTTGATATGATTTACAAAATAGAGTTATAATTATTTTCAAACCATATTATTTTTTTTATATTTGTAAGAACATGAAAAAAAAAGTGTATGAAATAATGAGAAATTTTAATTGCACATAAAAATATGTATAGTATTTTCATGATTCAGTTTCAACAAATATAGAATATAAACTATTATTTGAAAGAACAATGTGTGAGCTTTATAGAGCATTTGAAATATTCCATGGCAATTTGTAGTTTGCAATTTCGAATTTCATTTCTCACATTGCATTGGCGTTTGGGAGAAAGGTGAATCTCCTAGTTTATAAAATTGAGAGAAAAATCGTCACCTCTCTTTTTGCCATCTTACACTTGATCGAATAGATGGCTTTTTAACAGTTGACTTTTTTTTAACAAATACTAACATTATGAGAATATTTGAAATATTCTACAAAGCTCTCGTAATGTTTTGAATAAAAAAAATAAAGGATATGTCTTCCGAAATGTGATAAAACAAATGGAAGATAAAATCGATAAACAGAATATAATCAATGATTAATGATTTTTTTTTTGATAAATAACAATAATGATGGTTGTAAATTGTTGAAGAAAAGTTTTTCTATAAGTCATAACAATAGTAGTCTATTTCAATTGATTGTCCACCAACTATGAGCAAAATTGTCTAATTAATTCATAAAGATTAAGAATCGATGCTAGGAATTAAGTAGTAATTTCTATATCATGTTTCAATTTCTGTTCCTAATCATGCTTCCATTTGGTAGTTTTTTTCAAGCCTTCATTAGACGTTTTAAAATAAGGCAATTGTAGTAATTGAATCATTGCACGTTCTGACCAATTGAATGATCCATTTCAAACTCGTTTATGTTTGAACAAAGAATTTAATCAATTTAAGACGTTCAAACAAAAAAAGTTTTTTTAAAAAAAAATTAGAAGATGTTTCCAAATATCTCTAGTAGATTTTTCCTTTGTCAAACAATCGAATTTCTTTTGTATACGATTCATAATATCTTTCAGCTTTAGATTAGCTAATAGTTTTTCAATACCATTTTTCTATCCATGAATTTATCAAACTGTAGAGAATAAAAAAACAAAACATAATTTTGTTCTAGAATTTATCTTCATTATTGTATTTAAATTAATTGGATTTTTAATTCAAATAGAATGAGTTTGTTACATATGATCCTAGCAAAAAAATAATTGTCATAAGTTATCTAAATTTTTGCCTATCAAAATAAAATGGCCTTTTCAATGATGCAAGATATATCATCTCTCTCTCTCTCTCTCTCTCTCTCTCTCTCTCTCTCTCTCTCTCTCTCTCTCTCTCTCTCTCTCTCTCTCTCTCTCTCTCTCTCTCTCTCTCTCTCTCTCTCTCTCTCTCTCTCTCTCTCTCTCTCTCTCAACTGATTTACAAGCTCAAGTGCATTTTCGCATCATGCACTTTGATTGTATCAATAACGTAGATGATTTTGGATGATGTAAATCTACAAAGACAAATAAAAAAAGAGCCATACATATGGACATGGGAGCTGCAAATCGAAATTATGCTGGAGGTAGAGATGGAGATGGCGTTCATGTTAGATCTAGAGATGGAGTTCATGCGCCTCTGGAGTTGGGAGTTGTTGAAAAAAATAATTTTTAAATTTTTTATGTTTCTTCTTGTATGTGTTTATGTTCATAGCGGCCATCACTCGTAGGCTGGGAGCTCTATCACCCTCATATGTTATCAACATGAAAGAAACCATAGGCATGTGCATACAATGGCCTCTCCCGAGTACGAACCTCTGTAAATAATGATAAGTATTATTGATGTTTATTTTTTTTATTTGTTCATGTATGTATTCATGTCAAAGCGTAGACTATGCTTGACAAATATGTGTATCCAACGTTGGATATGTCGATACATATCTAACGTATCATCGGATCCTCTATCTGCTGTTGAGCATCAGTGGTGCATGACATAAAATATTTACAATACAATACAAACTGAGAACTTAGTCCATATGCAGACAAGTAAATAAATGTGTAACTTATACAATAATAAAGTTGAAAAGTTGTAGAAAATGAACTGCAAAAATATCGAAAATCATATGAATACACGATCATAATTCGTAGAATTCGTAATAGGCCTAAAAGTCTAAAACGAAATGTGTCTGTGACCTATTGACATCAGTTTGAAACAATTAAAAATATTTCAACTCATATATCAACAAGTCTAAGAACGTATCTCACGCTGTCTAGAGCTTAACCATTAATTACCTGAATTCTATGATCTTATCACACTTCCAATAGCATTAGATGATCAGATTGGAAAATAGAAAATTCTCTTATATCGTTGATAATTAGTATCACCTAATAGTAGCAACGTGTAGAAAATTGTTATGAATTTTAATTTGTTATTTTAATACAAGTCGTTGGTTTTTCATGACATACAATTATATTCTAGAAAAAAATTTCGTACAGAATTTGTTTTTTTGAAAATATTTTTTAGTTTGTTTTTTTTTTTTTTTTTTACAATGACTAACACATGATGATTGTTGAAATTTACATAAGGAAAAGTTAGAAATTTTGTGTTTTAACATTAGGCAAACAATCTCGATTCGCACTACAAGCCTCGTATTTAGTGCGAATCGATATTATTCGCCTGATACTAAATACTAAATTCTTAACTTATCCTGATACAGATTTCAACTGTGGAAATAAACAGCGAGAGATGAAACAATCATCATGTGTTAGTCATTGTACAAAAAAATCAAACTGAAAAACATTTACAAAAGAAAATAATCTCGTACGAAATTTTGTTCTAAAATAAAATTCTGTCTCATAAAAAACAATTGACTTCTACTAAAATAACAAATTAAAATAATTGATAGGAATTCTAAATGCAACATACATAATTCTCAGAACAATTACATATAAGATTACATTCATTGCAATTGATATAGAGAGATCGTAGAAGAGCAAGATACAAAGATCGAGAATATTGAGAAATCGTGACATGTATTGAGCTATTTCCTAATTTTGAAAATGACATGAGCTATTGTAATATGGATTGTTAATAACCGAGTCTGTGCAAAGAGTTCCTAAAGTATCTACTATTCTATTTTTCACACTTCGCTACTTTTAGGTGGTACCAACTACCAGTAGTACCTGAGAATCTTGTATCACCCAATCTTACCACCCGATGCCATTGGAAGTATAATAGGATCATAGAATTCAGTAATTAATGGCTAAGTTGTAAGCAGTGTGAGATAGGTTTTTAGACCTATGGACATATGAGATGAAATATCTTTAACTGTCTCAAAATAATATCAATAGATTACAAACACATGTGGTTTTAGACTTGTAGGCTTACTACGGGTTCTACAGGCCATCTACTCATGTGGTTTTCAATATTTTTGCAATTCATTTCCTGCACCTTTTCAATTTTATAATCGTATAAGTTATACTCTTATTTAGTTGTCCGCATATGGACTGAACTCCTACTTTGTATTGTACTTTACATATTTTGTGTGATGCATCACTGATGCTCAACAAGGGATAGGAGATCTGATGCGTATGGATACGTTAGATGTGTATCGATACATCTAACGTTGGATATGCATATTTGTCAAGCATTGTCTGCGTTTTGACATGAACACATACACGAATAAATGAAAAACATAAACATCAATACATTATTTACAGAGGTTTGTACATGGGAGAGGCCATTGCACGCACATGCCTATGGTTTCTTTGATGTTGTAAACATATGAGGGTAAAAAATCTCCCAGCCTACGGGTGATGGGCGCTTTGAACATAAACACATACACGAAGAAACATAAAAAACCTAAACGTAATTTTCTCCAGCTCTAATTGCAACTCTAGGTGCATAAACTTGATTTCCAGATCTAGCATAAACTTCATTTCCATTTCTACCTCCAGCATAATTTCCATTTGCAGCTCCAGCTCCTCATATATGGCTCTCTCCTGATTTACCCTTGTATATTTACATCATCCAAGATCATGTACGTTACTGCTACAACCAAAGTGCATGATGCGAAGTCTCTACATGTAGATAGTACTTGGATATTTGAAAGTTATCCTTAGCGTGGCTATTGTGTTTATGAGATATGAGCTAAAGAAGTAAGCTTTGCGATTAAAATGCTCGACTAGCTTTTAGACTATGATCTAGTTTTTTGCAAACTCTCTATAGGAGATCTATTGTGGAGTTAAATGCCAAATTATCTAGTTTTGGTAGTCTTGATTCTAGCTCATAGTTTGAATCTAGATCTTTGATTTATGCACTTTCCATCACTTTTAGGATTGATTGAGATTGAATTTGCTGTAAAATTTTGTCATGGTATCAGATCCTAATCAAAAGTGAGTTTTAGATTTGATTTTCTCAAGCTCAGATCCTAGATTTGAGTACTATTGAGTTTTCCCTTGCTACTAGTTGCTAATCTAGTGATTGTACCTTTAAATTTGGTTTCATTTGAGTGAGAATAGATCAAAGGGAACTTGTTTTGCTGAGTTATAGCTCTAGGAACCGAGATTGCCATTTCCATTCAATCAAGCCAAATTAGAAAGTTCTTATGAGTTGAATCTTCGAGTACATGATTTCTAATAGAGATTTTGATAAGGATTTGAATGCCACTACTTTTTAGAAACTTGGATCAGCCATTTGAGAGATTAATTAGGTCGTTTTTAGGCTTCTTAAGGTCCTAAAATACACCTTTTTGATTTAGATCAAGTGTTTTGATTTTTTTTTTATCATCTAGAAATATAAAACTAATGAAAATTGTGTTTCTATTCTACTCGGTTCTAGATAGGTTTGTAATTGGATATGTCAATGTGATTCAACCTGAATTTAAAAGGCTTTATTTGTAAGACATTTGTGTGCTATAAAGTGCTTTTGTTTTAGTATAGGTGGATTCACCCTTCTTGTGAAGTTAAGATCAAGGAAGGAGACTAGTTTTGATCAAATCTATAGTAAATTGAACTAGGTTTGGATCTTGAAGATAGATCAAGCTCAAGATCATCTTAGATCTTGTTGAGAAATCAGAGAGTGATTCATCTCAAGTCCCAAAGAGAGTGGGATAGCTAGTAGTGATCATATCTTCTACAATCTATCTTGTTTCATTGAATCTATCTTCCTATTATTGAAGATGGCATCCATAAGTGCCTATCTTTTGGATTCTAATGATAGATTGAACTCTTCAAATTATTCAATTTGGAAGTTAAGAATGGAATCCATCCTTTTCATATAAGACTTGATGGATATTGTGAATGGAGATGAAGATGAGCCAATCCATCCACAAGAAGCAACTAAATAGAAGACAAGGTGCAAGATTGCACTTCATTGTATTAAAATGAATGTTGCAAATGATTTGCTCAAAGAAGTAGGAGCACATGTACCTCGGCCCAAGAGGCTTGGAAGACTCTTCAAAAGATCTCTGAGTCCAAGAATACCTCAAGATTACTTTTCCTCAAGAACCAAGTTCTTCACTGCTTCCAAGAAAAGAGTGAGAGTGGACATCAATTTGTTTTGAGAGTGAAAGATTTGAACAAAGAGCTTACTTATGTTGGTGCACCTATTAACACTAGAGTCATTTCAAAATGCACACAAAAGTGTGCATTTCAAGCACTTATTCAAAAAATCATATCTCATAAACTATGATGAATCATATCAAATCTTTTCACACATGTGTTCTTCATATATACAATTATCGATTAAAAATTATGAGACCTTCATTTTGAGTAACTTATATGTAAAATATGATGTGTCAAACACGTGGGAGTAATGATAAAACTTTGCTATTTTCATATATGGGACTACATTGTTGTGAATTTTACATTCAATTTTTAGTCTGTCTACTCTTAAAAATCCTATATGATTATAGAAACATGTCTATTAAAAAAAAATTGAATTTGGAGATCTCTAGAGATAGATACGTGCATTCAAAGTTATCCTTTTAAGTGCTGATAAAAATCACTAAAACTGGAAATATCATATATAAGTGTGTAACACAGTGATTTTGACAATACTTTTTTTGTTTGTCTACTTTAAAAAGTATTATATGATCATAGAAATGTTGTCTCAAATTTTTGTCAATTTGGAGTTATGTAGAGATAGATATGTGCATCTAAAACTACCTATGTCAAGTGCTGAAAAGTACTGAAATTATTGAAGGGTGCTAGAAAGTTTTAGTTTTTTTTGGAGGTGCTTTTTACAGCCCTAGTTAAAATAGCAATGATCGACTTATACAGTGCGTTCTTATTTCGACGGCACCACGTGTGCTTATTTCTAGAGTTATCAGGCCATCTTTCTTTTACGAGCCCTTTGAGTGCTTTTAAGCAACTTATCTTTCTACTTAACTCATTGGTTGAATATACAGTTTGAGGAGAGCAATTCTATTGTCTTGTCTTGTTGCACTTGACGTTGTGCTATGGTGATTGATCTGGTCGGGTGTTTAAACTGTGTTTTCGTAACTTGGTGTCAGAGCCCTTGGTGGCTTGCACACCGGACAAGAACAGAGAGCTGCAAATTCACGACAGTTTGTTGGTTAGGAAGCACAAAACTGAGTCTGTGGAGATTCGTGGAATAGCTCAAAATTGTAAGAAGATTCAAAGGCAGGGGATTGTCAGCTGAATCAGAGGGCAAGCAAAAAAGTGAAGCTAGAAAATCTTTTGAAGGGTTGCTTGGCATGTGTGAATGGTTTGAATCCAATCGAACACCGTTGCGGTTTGGAGCAAAATATTGCCTGATGTAGGGCGACCTCAGCCAGATAGGAGTTGCAGGTGAAAGCTTAGGGAAATCCTAAGTAAAGCCCAATATATCCTTCTCTTCAAAGCTGCTAGGGTTTTAAAGAGCAAAACCGTGGATATCTCTTTGTCGGAAGACATTTTCAGAGCTGTAAGTAGCTGAGGATGGGCGCCCTAGCAGCGCGATCCTGCCTGTAAGAAGCCGTGGGCGGCCGTGAAGCGTTGGAGGAGATAGAGTGATCAGCAGGGCGGCCATCACTGGAAATCAACGTGAAGAAGCGTGAAGATGGCGTTAGAGAGCTCGCGGATCAGTTGCGCGGCCAGTTCAAATAGGCCTGTAGCGGTTGCAGGTGTATTGTGTATGGAGGGAGCGTTATTCGATGCATAGAATCATGGACATTCGTTGATCGACTTCCACACTAGTTCGATCGTCAGGATCGGGCAACTGAGGACTAATGCGAGCCATTCGATGTAGAAGAGCCATTAGATGGCTAGTGAAAAGGCCTGAAGGGATCTGAAGTGCAAAGTGCATTGCAACTACATGGCCCAGATTGTTGTTGACGACACACCGTGTCCTGTCGACTTGCCTTGTGGCAAGGCCAACTGGTTCTAATTCACTGATCGGACCTACAATATAGTTGTAGAGTAGTTCTACTTTTATTTGAACTAGTTGAAAGTTACCAATAATTCATCATTAATGACTAATGAAGATCTATAGACTATGAATTCACCCGATTCAAATCTCAAATGGAATTTTACAGGCCAATGAAATGTTCTTTTCCACCCACTTAAAATTACGAGTCCTCAAAAATTACAGTGGTTGTGAATGAAAAGTGTAACAAACTGAAATGAAGTAATAATGATTATCAACTCTAAAAATAAAAAGTCAACACCACTATTGGCTTTTGATGCTTCTTATAAAGAAATAAACTATGAATCATTGCAATTTACTTTGGAATATATTAAGTATATGTTGAAAGTTGAAAATGATTTTATTTCATACCAGAAATTGTATGGAGATTATTTAAATAGGGAAGAAACCCTTTTACTCCATGGATGTTTAGTCTCCTCTAGCTTCTCACCAATAAATTTACAAACGAAATATCCTTGGGAATATCTTATTTCCCTCATCCATAATATTCTGAAAAGTCAATCTAACAAAATGTTTCTTTCAATGCATCAAGCTAAGCAAGTCCTAGGAGTTACTGTGATAGATCGGAAAGACATTACTTCAAACTTTCAATTAATCGAACAACACAAGCTTTTTTGCAAATGTTGTTCAAAGAAAAAAATCATGTATAGAAATTGTAAAGAATATCTTTGTTATCCTGATGACCTTCAAACATGAACTATAAGTCCCCAAACTCATAGTAAAACACCTCCTCGAGGAGAATATTAGCATCCAAAGCACATTAAATGTAGTGCAATCAGCAGGTTCCCACAGCCACAGGCCTGTGATTTGGCTCTTGTGTAGTAGTTTATTAATTGGTCTTGAGACTGAACGTGTGGCAAGCACTTATGATGATATGAAGGGCCACTTAATCTGACCATAGCATTATCCAGGATTGAATGAGTCAATTTTATTAATATCCTTTAGTCCAAATGTAGATACATGTTCAAATCTCAAGTAAATTGAGCTATGGCGTATATAGGCTGATCAAGATTCTCACTGGAATTTCAGCATTGCAATTTGCAAAGTCTTCTGAACGTAATCCTCATCTTGCAACTAGAAACTTGTTATTGGCACTGTTTGATGGGTCTGACATAGGCTTGTATGAAACAAGGATCAAGTCCATAACATTCAAGGAATCATGCTCTGCAATGACAACAAAGTGTTGTGACCGTCAGTTGAAAATCCATATTCAGCAAGCTCTTTCATTGTCATTGATTAAAATAAAGTGCTATGACTCAGAAGGAACAGAAAAAGATAAATCCAGACAAAGGCCTCTACTCCATGAAGCTGAAGCAATGCAACAAAAACTGCATAATCTCAAGTAGTCTTTTTCTAGTCTATCCTTTTTGAGGAGGTATACTTTACCCTGGCTATGACATATGTTCTCTGTATCTATGCAAATCACATGATAAAATACCAGTCATAAATTTTAACAAACGTAAAACTTGACGAGTTGAAAAGATGACCTCACTATACCTGTCCAAAAATGTTGTTTTTTGTACTGGACAGAAATCTTTAGCAAGAAACATACCCGAAGCTTTCTAGTCTTCAGCTGACTAGAATTGTTTGAAAGGGGGATCTTCAGAGGCACCGTGCCTCTATCTGCACCGTGGTTGAAGTGAACAGCTTGAAAGCCTTCGGTACCAGAATGCAGCACGGCCTGAGTGCTACGAAAAGGCAGAGAATGATACTCCGCAGTAGATAAAGTAACAATCAGGAATATCATGCTAAACACGATAAGCATTGACATGCTCCGGCGGTATGAAAAGTATTTCCCTCGTCTAGGATCGGTCGTTCCTAATAAGGCTGTTGTCGTTGAAGAAGACATCTCTGACGTGCGGCTGAAAAATTTCGAAGCAGTTACTAACGCTCATAAGGGAAACCTGCTCCTGCAAAAGTACAACATGGGCGTGCAGCAATTTCTTCAAAATTTGCAATGGGCAATTAAGAAATTATCTCGTCGGACATATCAACAAAGTTTTCCTTAAAATTTGTCGCACTGAAAGCTATGCTCCAAAAAAGGATGACCGAACCATCTTAAGAACGACTATAGTGCTGTACTTGTACTACTTATAAGCTAGATAACCTTCCAAAAGTAATATGCAACTAAAATGAACAATTGATTGTTTGTTGTCGCTCAGACCATCGAACAGCATTCACTGTTTTGGCAGTTTTTTCATTTGATCCAAGAAAGTTTTCTTACACAAGCACGGCACAAATTGAAACACACCGATAATTCTCATCTATGAAATCCATACGCTCACCACTCGGAGCCTTTTCAACCCATAGTTCAAACACAAAAACATGAAATCCCTAACAGACAGACAAATCAAAACTTAAATCTCACTCACCCCCCTGGTCAATCCTCAAAGATATTTCTGCCTCGTGCCAAAACAAGCAGTGCAGTATCTCAAATCGTCCTTGCGGATCCGAGATACGGTTTGCACCTCATTCCATCAAAGATTACATGAAACTGAACCCTACCACAGTCGTTTCGTCAAAAATCAGACATGGACAGGCTGAATTGGCAACCCCAGAAAGACAGGAAACCAAGTCTGAGGCTGAGGCTGGCGGAACCAAGCCAGAGCAAGCGCATTTATTACAATTGTACTCCTCATGACAGCACAAAGAGAAGGATGATGCACGAGGCCTCCACCAAGCAAGCAAGCTAGCTAGCACGGCACCTCCAATCTGTTGTGGGAGCCATGATGATGAAGATCACGATCATTGATGATGCTTGTCGTTGTTGTTGTTGCGTGGCAGACTGCCACCGCCCAAATGTGCAGGTGTCATAGAAGCAGACGCTGCACACGATATCCAGCTTTATTTTCAAAGAGAGTCTCACTTCCATCGCTCGCCATCGCACTTCCATCGCTCGCCATCGCATCTCCATCGCCCATAGAAACAAGGGCGTAGAAAACACGGGCGTGGCAAGCCACTTGGCCCTGCCTTAGGTTGATATTTCATTTTATTTTACATGTGTTATAGAGTAAATGTAAATGTGACACAAAAAATGGAAAAACGCATCTCACGACAAAAAAATTGCATGTGAGAAATGTGAATGTTAGAAGGTGGTTTAAAAGTTATTGTTTGATGCAAGTTAGAAGGCAGGGCAGTTACAAGGTTGTTCTCGTCTTGTCCAAGAATGTGATGAGAGTAATACTGCTCTTTATGTTGAGCTCCATGAGAACCAACAACATCAATTCCAGCAATAGAAACTCGATGAAGGAGACTTACACGATATTTGGATCACTATATAGGTAATAAATTGGTGAGTGGTCACTCCAGTAACAGTGTGTGACTCCGTAAAAGTTTTTCGAGTTGTGTGCATTTGTCCATATATGATCTAATTGGCTTCCATACAATGTTGTTGGTGTAGTGATAGTTTGTTGGAAACCACGATTTTCCATGAATGTCGTAAGATGGTTGGCATGGTTGTTGCAAACAAGCATATTGATATTGAAGTCTCCAAGAATGGTCATTGGTGTGGTATGTCTGTGGATGCATTTTGTAATATTTCTTCTATTGTATTCAAGAACTCATCAGATTTGAATTCGGTTTTCGATACACTGCAAGCACAATCATACTATATGGTTTGTTCACATTGAAATAAGCTTTGATAATTTCTGCGACATCTGTATTGTGTATGTCATAACAATGCAAGATGCAATGGAAGTGATAATAAAATGAATGCCGCAAGTTGTGCACTTATTTGTTGAGTGTTTAACAGAGTATTACTCATGGTCTTTAACCTTGTCATGGTATCGTAATGATTTTCTATACATGTTTTAATGATTTGAAAATTGTATCGTCAGTTTTCGTGAAGTGTGATGTACAGTAACTTGATGATGCGTAAGGATCTAAAATGAATTGAATGTCCATATTTGCATGCCACAATGCACTTATTTGAGGATTAAAACCATTCATGTTAATGTTATTAGGGATGCGCTGCAGGAAGACGGTAGGTTTTTTCAAAGTACTTTGTAGAGCAAACATAATCTTGTGTTGTCAGTTGTATGGAGTTAAACCATGTCTGGAATGTTTGGGGTTCCGATGGATTGATTTCGAAGATTTTGTCTTCAATGCGCTTGTATAATGTTTTGTAGTAGTGTTGTTGAGAGGCACTTCAATTTTGTAACGGCGTTAAAATCATGGTTTTAGACATTGGTGGTCGCGGATAATGAAATCTGCAGCTATTTGGGACGTGTTTTTTTGTAACAAGTGTGTTTGTATTTGTAGGTTTGAATGCCTCTTATAATAGAAGGCAATATAGTGTGGTCACATGATATGTGTGCGTCTATGAATTTCGTCACTTCATCTGCGCATGTGCTACTATATGTTGGTGAATTTCTATCCACAATACGCCATGGTCATGTTGGCTGCCACGATGCTGGAATTCAGTAACAAAAAAGTAATCATTGATTTTACCAAGTATTTTATTGTTTTTTAATATCACTATTTATAAAGCATTTAGTTTCATGTTGTAGTATCTTGCGCACGTGCTTGGATCTGCACGGACCAAGGCTTGCAAGTATGCATTCTGGTTTTGGTAATTTGTTTCTTGTACAATATTTGAATTAAGGGTCTTCAAGCATTCAATTAG
Organism: Diphasiastrum complanatum; assembly: GCA_029204225.1. Lineage (NCBI taxonomy): Eukaryota > Viridiplantae > Streptophyta > Lycopodiopsida > Lycopodiales > Lycopodiaceae > Diphasiastrum > Diphasiastrum complanatum. The sequence goes on along the minus strand of CM055106.1, from coordinate 3,311,697 downwards.
AGGTTCCCATTTTGTCTTTGCACAAGAGAGTGTCAAGAAAAAGGTTGGTGGACCTAATTGTCGCATCATAGCAAATACATTTTTTCATAGGTCATGTTTGTAATTTGGAGAGGTGCGGACATGTTCAAAATCTTTATAACCAATATTTGAATGTAGTAATTGTTCTATGTTTGAATCTTGCATTACATCAGATGCAGTTAACGTCCGGTGCTGCGAGGTACCTTTTTGTAGACGGATCCATATTGAATTTAGTACTTGGTGAATTGTGATATTTAGTGCTTTAAAAAATAAGTTCGTGGTATGCTGAGCAAATGTGTGTTTGTAATGTTGTAATTCCCATTTGGCAATGGTTTGGTATGTGTAATTAGCATTTACTGGTGCTTGTCTTGGGTGTCCAAAATAGAGAGTTGAGAAATTTAGCTCTTACGCATTTTTATCTTGGAATACCTTCACAAGGTGCAATAGCCTTGTATGTAGTTTTGTAATCAATGATGTGTTATGTACAGTGAAATGGATGCACGACTATGTCAGTTTCAATAATATCCTCTGCATTTGTATCAGGTCCAGGCAGTATGGGTTGTATCCTGTTTGGCTGAGTACATGTGTCTAGATACGTAGTTTGGTAGTGCAATATCCAGGTCGGGTCAACTCGGACGTTTATGGCAGCATACAATGGCGTTTGGCACAAATGTAACAAGGCAATCATTACACGCAGAGGATGAACTTGTCCAATCATAAAATTCAATTTATATTAAAGTTTTTTTTTTAAAGCTATTGTAAGAAATGCCTCTCCATCTATAAAGCGCGGCAGCACAGTTTGAATTTTTTCGAGATTTGCAATGACATTGACAATACTTCCGGTCACACCTACCTATCCACCGTATGTCAAATCTTTTACCTGTAGGAAAGCAATTCTAGGTGCAACTAAGCATTCTTCTAGTTTGTTGAGATTTTTTATGGAGGGCACTTCACAAGTAGTTGATATATGATTTGGACACATTAGTTTTAGAATTCTATCAAAATGTATACTTTTACGACATTGCGCACAGATGTATTTTGGGGAAAAAGTTGCTAGGTTGTCAAGGATTTGTTTGAGAGTTAAAATGTAGTTTTCATTATTGTTAGTCAGCAAATGAACTTGGAATTTGAAATAGTTTGATTCACAACTAACACAGGTGCATGTTGGTACATCACGTATATGAGCGTAATATTTTTGTGTTGTAGTGGCATTTTCTCGGGCATCCATATTCATCATTTTTGTAATTCGATTTTTGATACTTTGATATGTACCAACTACGTTTTTGTAGTGGTTTTTAAATTTCGCAATTATATCAGTAGCTATTTCATGAAACGAGCTACGAATTAGTTGGTGTAAAGTAGTAATTCGATCTTTTGTCCAGAAATGCCGAGTCCTTGTATTTGCATGGGATGAATCCATATTTTGGGTGCATGATTGTATGAGTGTTGTTGGGTTATTTGCTAGTAAATTAGTTTTTTTTTTAATTTCCAAATATGGTAGATAATAATGGATATTTTGCAGGGAATGTTTGGATGTTTATTTTTGAAAATGGCAGCTATTTTTGTTGCTGGCAAATGAATAAATTCTAGAACGATATTTTTTAAAGCAAGTAGCATGTCATTTGTCCATGGGTAATTTGACAAAGCACAACTTATATAATTTTTTGACAAAATAAGACCGTGGAATGTGGAAGGATAAATCTCTGGAGGATTAGTTAATATTGCTAAAATTGTTTTATGTGGTGGACCACTTGTTGGGCATATAGAAAACGTTGTGACATTTCGCGTTGTTGGATTGTATTGTTGCACCATGATTTCTTGTTTACAAAGTTCCGTCATCCAATATAGGCAAAATGATCATAATTTATGTTTGTAAAATAAGTGTTCATGATGAGTTCGAAGTACGCATCTATAGAATGGGTGGTTGCATGGTAGGGTTTGAAATTTTCGTTTGAGAAGAAATTCGCATGCCACCACAATGCATTAATGTCTTTTTTATGCATGGATTTTGTAAATTTGCGAATTATACCATGTTGCAATTCATAAGGTTGGCATTTGAAATTGTCCCAAAAAGAAAATACCGTGAAAATATTTGTATTGTGTGGAAAGCAATGAATAAATGCCAAAGGCACGTTCGTGTAGATTAAAGCCAAAGTATGGAATATTGTTTTGGTGGGGATGGCAGCCATGGACATGTTGGTGTCTGTGGCCATATATCTCCACAATAAAATAAAGTAGCATTAAAAGTTGTTTAGCATATATAAACTGTTCCTATGGATAAGATAGTATTGATTTATGATTAGGAATATCAAATGCCATATATGGCTTCTACAAACAAATAGATGTGTATAATTCAAAATTCAAACCTAGGTAAAAAAAAAAAAGTGTGTGCTGCAATTTACGCTGGACTAATAAATTTTATAAAGGCTTCATTGAAAGGCAACTGTTTTTTGAAGGGAAAAACATGAAGATATGAAAACCAATTGCAATTCTGTCTATTAGATTGTGGAATTCGGTTTCTACTATCCTTTAAAAAAAATTCACTAGCATTATCAAAATAAAATGTATACATTTCATAGTAGACAATATTTTATCGATTACTCATGAAAATAGAAACTCAAACACATGATTTATGAGCTCGCTATGTATTTACATTTGTCTGTATGTTGTGGCATAGCAACATCTTTTCAAAATAGTTGCCATCAACATCATCAAAACATGCATGTACATTTTCTAAGAACTGGTATTTTATCATTTCCATAAAAACTGTCTGGTCTCTGATGCAGGAGTCGCAAACTTTTATGTAAAGTAGCACGTCAACGTTTTCTAGCAATGTTATATTTTGAAATCATGTATTTTTGGGCGACATCCTTTTGGTAATTTATAGGTCATCCATTTGGCTAGGTAGTTTGCATAATGACCAGCCAGTCGCGTACATGGATCTGTCGAATATTGTGATTGTTGAGAACAATCCAACAAATTTTTTTCTGTACCTTTGAATGTGTCAAAATTGCCTGGAATAATAGGCCAATTAAAAAGTCTGTTTGAAATACCTGTGAAAAATGCAAAAATAAGCTTGGTAGAGGCCAAAAATCTTGTATATAGATAAACACACATGTGTGGAGCCTGTTCCCACGTGTGAAAATAGTGTACTTGTCATGTACCATAATCATATAGGTTGTACATATGATTTAATTCAAGTTCTAGTGGCTAAAAAGGCCAAAAACTAGTTTTCTAGACATATGACACATGGCATCAATCTATTGCTTGCATGAGCCACATCCTTTGGTTAGGTGTCACATCCCATGTGTAGAGGACAGCTCACATGTGTGGAATAAGCTGAAGTAGACGAATTTTGACTTCTAGAAGATTTTCAAGTAGATCTCCATATAGAAGGAAAATGGACCAAAAGTGCTCAAAATAGAAGGTTTTGTCCAAGTGTCAATTTTGCATGATGAATCATCATATGACAAAGCATCTTCACACATGTGGGATCAAAGGGATGATCAGTACCATGAGCTCCCACTTATTGTATATATAGAGCCACATTTGTGTGAGACACCAATCTTGGTTTTGGAAGCAATTTTGAGTGATTCTCTCCATTTGTCTACATTTGTTTTGATTGTTTTGAGGTTCTATCAATGTGTACTTGATTTTCAGGTTGGAGTCCATACTCAGACAGTGTTTCACATGTGTGAAACCAGAAAGTACACCTACCTTCAATTAATGATTGTTCTTGTTAGGATTTTGTGTCTCGAATTGATCTAGATTGATCTTAATCTCAAGTAGATTGATAGATCAAGTAATCTGACAACCAATCCCTCTTGAGGATCAGATTAGGATCCACTCTTGGTCCTTTTTGTACTTTTTTCACATGGTACCAGAGCCAAGCACAAGAGTTTTTGTTGAAATTGATAGGGTTAATCCAAATCAAAGCCAAAATTAGCAGTTTTTTGGAAACTAGTCAAATTTTGTGTAGCGAGTTGGATTTGATAGCTATCCTCAAAATTTTTGGTCCAGATCTTGTTGTGGGTTGTAGGAACTCTTTTCACACGTGTGAGGCCATACAGCTCCAGTTTTGAGTGAGAAATTTCAAAAAATTGTAGAATTTGACTCACATACTCAATTTGAGTGATTTTTAGTGCAAAATCAAGCATTTTCTATAGAGAATCTAATCCCTTGATTAGTTCTTGGATTAGATCAGCCAAGAAATTAAATTTGAATCTTGAATTAGGTGCATTAATTGATTATATCTGATTTTTTGAGTGCATGTTGAAGTTGAGAGATATTTTGCTAAAAATCATAGATTAAGGAGTGATATGCAAGGTGAGAGGTTGAAATCCATTGTACCATCACTCTAGATTTGTTCAAGAGTGATAGGGTCAAGTTTAGAAGCATCAATTTGCTAGAAAACATCTTTGGATCTGTCCTCCAAGTGAAACCTTTGAGAGTTTCTAGTGCATATAGAGCATCTATGCAAATCTTTTCTAGAATTTGACATAGATTGGCTTAAATTGAGAGTTCTAGAAAAGAGATTGAGATCCAAATGACATTGTTCAACCCTACTCAATTTGTTTGAGTGATTGTTAGGTCTGAAAAGAGTCATTAAGGTGTCTATGACAAATGTGTAGAGAGAGATCCAATTTTCTAAGAGTTCCTTCCTTTGTAGAGGGCAAGATCTAGAAGCTCATTTTGAGTTGTTATTGGTGGAAAATTTGTCTTCTCCTAAGTGATCAAATTTTTCTAAGTGGCATTAGCTCTTTGAAGCACAATATCTTAGTGAGAAGAATCACAACTTTTGATTTTGAATTTCATTCCAAGTCTTAAAAGGTAGAGTAATTGGTGGAATCCAATAGGAGTTATTGAATTCAATTTGTTGAGCCAAAATTGACATAGTATGTATGAAACTCAAATTAGTTCTATTCAAATTTCTTTGTGAGAGTGTGAGGGTCAATTTGTGATCCCATTGGATGTCTAGAATGAGGAGGAGTCCATATTTGAGTATTCATGCATGGTTGAGATCTTTGTGAATATCTAGTTGTCTAATTTTTTAGCTTTGTCAAAAATTGGTGGTATAGTTTGTTTTCAAATCGAATCAAATTCATTCTAAATCTCAAGAGTGAGATTATTTGGGTCAAGAGTGAGTCCAAAAGAAGTGATCAAGTTTGATTTTCATGTGTTTGAAACAAAATCCATCTTTTGTTCAAGAATCTCAAGTGTTGAGAGAACTAGTCAAGTGAAAAGGAAAATCTAAGTGTCAAATCTTTTTCATATCCATTTCAGCTTTCAAAAGAAAGAGTCATTGGTATTTAATGAGTCCAATAGGAGATTGGATCTGATTTCTTTAGTGATTTGATTCAAAGATTGTGTGCTTTTGTCTTAGTGATCAAAGCAAAGTTTCCAAGTGACTAGTCATTACTGTGAAGATTGATTCTTAGGTTTGTGAGCTAGATCTTTTGTAGATCCTTCTAGATTGTTGAAGATGTTCAAATCTAGTCTCTTGGAAGTCACAAATTACATTTGTAGAATCATATCACAGGTTTTTATTCACATGGCATCAATAGATGGCATCCTATTGAAGGAAAGAAAGGATCCTGAGTGCAACCTTTGTGGCAAGGGAGGATATTTTTTCTCAAGATGCTACAAAAAGAAGACCAATCCATCCAAGGAAAACCAAAGCAAGGGGGACGAGGTGAAGGATGGAGCTTCAAGTTCAAAATGCAAATACAAGAAGGACAAGTCCAAGGAAAGGTGTTTCCTTTGTGGAAAGGTGAATGAGGCTTGGAGTCTCACAAGGACTTGCAAGATTTGTCTTCAAGAGTCCATCACAACACATGTCAAATCTTTTGAAATTTTTCATTTGGAAGTGCATTGTTTGGTTCAAGATGCAAAGATAGATGTCACTTTCATGAAAGTAACTTGGATTTATTTTATGTCCTTGGAAAGTATTTTGCTTGGAACTTTAGATAAGTTCAAACTTATTGTTATGATCCAACAGAAATCAATCAAGAATAAGGAGCAGCAATCACAAAATGAAAATAGTTTCATTTATGCTATCATGTCAACTTATGAAGAACCATTTTGCTTTGAAGAGATTTTTGTATCTCAAAGGTGGATTAAGGCAATACTAGTTGAGTGTGATGCCTTAAAAGATAGCAAAATATGTTTTCCTTGTAAGCTTTCATTAGTTATGAAGTCAAGGAAATGGAAATATCTTCATAATGTAGGATCTTTTGGTTTCAATAAGATCATGAATGATGTGTTCATTCATAAAGATGAAAATTGTAAGTTTTCAATCTTAAAGGCAAGTTGTAAACTTCTTATGAGAATAAGTGAAGCATCCAAAGTGGACACTTATATCCATAAGCAAGTAGTTAGCCTTATTGAGATGGAAATGCCTTTTGATTTCAATATTAGAAAAATCATGCCAAGTTGTGGTCATTTTTGGACTTATGTTTCTAGCATAAGTAATTTTGATAATCATAGGAAGTGCATATTGTGTGGTCATAGTTGTTGGGATCATTATGAGACATGGAGGTCTCGGATTTCCATCAAGAAGGAGCACCATGAAGAGGATCTTAAAGAATCATCTCAAGGTTATTTTAGTAAAGCCATATTAGTTGAGTATGAAGTCTCTCTTGAGAACATAGATGATGTTCTTAAAAGGTTGAAATTGATTTTAAATCAATTAGAAAGCAAATGGTTATTTCATCAAATATATGCTCTTGAGTCATGTAAGAGCAAAAGTGATTTTTTCACTCATAGTTTGAAAATTTGTATTGAGGCAGATTGTAAACTCTTTATGAGAGTAAGTGAATCATCTTCTAAAGACACTTATCTCCATAGTAAATTATTTAGCCTCATTGGATCTGAGATCACCGTGGTAAACAAGCATGAAGATATGATGCAAACACTTTGTTATTGTAGCATGCATAGTCCAAATTTGGATAAGTCTAATTCTCTAGATCATGGTAACATGATGTTAGATCTTTGTGATTCTAATAAGTCAAGAAGAAATATTTATTTTCTCATGGAGGAGCATGCACATGAAGAAGGAGCAAGCCTCAAAGTCAAGCATGTACATGAAATTTGGAAGGAATCAATTTTGAAGATGCTAGGATGGTGCAAAGCTCTCAAGTTCATCAAAGATGTCAACATCAAAGAAGCACTATCATGGATATGGTGATTTCAGATCAACATCAAGCTCATTGGCTGATCTTCACACCTTTTGAACCAGCAAAGACCAATTCAGCCCATGGAGTCAAGCTCAAGATCATCATGTTTTCCATCAAGCTAAATTTACCAAGCTAGATTTTTGAGGAGTGTGAAAAATGCAAAAATAAGCTTGGTAGAGGCCAAAAATCTTGTATATAGATAGAAACACATGTGTGGAGCCTGTTCCCACGTGTGAAAATAGTGTACTTGTCATGTACCATAATCATATAGGTTGTACATATGATTTAATTCAAGTTCTAGTGGCTAAAAAGGCCAAAAACTAGTTTTCTAGACATATGACACATGGCATCAATCTATTGCTTGCATGAGCCACATCCTTTGGTTAGGTGTCACATCCCATGTGTAGATGACAGCTCACATGTGTGGAATAAGCTGAAGTAGACGAGTTTTGACTTCTAGAAGATTTTCAAGTAGATCTCCATATAGAAGGAAAATGGACCAAAAGTGCTCAAAATAGAAGGTTTTGTCCAAGTGTCAGTTTTGCATGATGAATCATCATATGACAAAGCATCTTCACACATGTGGGATCAAAGGGATGATCACTTACTGTATATATAGAGCCACATTTGGCCATAATCAGTGTGAGACACCAATCTTGGTTTTGGAAGCAATTTTGAGTGATTCTCTCCATTTGTCTACATTTGTTTTGATTGTTTTGAGGTTCTATCAATGTGTACTTGATTTTCAGGTTGGAGTCCATACTCAAATAGTGTTTCACATGTGTGAAACCAGAAAGTACACCTACCTTCAATTAATGATTGTTCTTGTTAGGATTTTGTGTCTAGAATTGATCTAGATTGATCTTAATCTCAAGTAGATTGATAGATCAAGTAATCTGACAACCAATACTTCTTGAGGATCAGATTAGGATCCACTCTTGGTCCTTTTTGTACTTTTGCACAATACCAACATGCCTGCTTTCAAGTGACATTTCTATGGTTGGATCTTTTTTTGAGGGAATGTAATAGCTGGCAACTGAAGTGTGACTCGTTCTGGCAAAATAGCTCGTCTTTGAAATATAAGAAGTTCTTTCTTGGTAGTTGCATGTTGACTTTGTAGCAGCGTCATTTCATGTTCACATGTATTGCATCGTTTTTGTACTATTTCGAGCGCAGAATCTTTTTTGCCAAGCATACAAATGAACTCCGCTTTTATGGTTGTCAAAGTGCGCTGTGCATCTACAACATTACATTGTAGCAGCTCCAATTTTGTTTGTAACTCTTGGTTTTGGTGCTGAAGTTAACAATCCGCGTTTTAAAGTGCAAGTTTTCTTTTTTAGTTGATGCAGTTTTTTTGGAATGGCACTAGAAAATGGCATGGTTTCGGAGTGGGGGATGGCACTGATACTAGAATGAATCAATTGAAGGGGTGGATTTGTAGGAAGAGGTGTGACCATAAAATTGTTTGTCTGGAATGCGATCAGATCTAGAAGGTACTCAGTTGTCTTCAAGTAAATTGTTTTTGAATTGGATAGAAAATTTTGGCTGTCGCACATGCGTTCATAAGAAACTGCAACAAAATCTGTGAGAACTACTTGGGCTATACATGATGCCCACTTTATGGCAAGAGATTCAACGGTTGGATGATAGCCTTGGTAAATACAAACTGCAATACTTGTCCATTGGATTGAAAAATTAGGAGTGTATGTGCACAAAATTCTATCCACTATACAGAAACATAAAGCTTGGAATGCAGAGTTTTTGATCTCGGGTATATTGAGACAACAATTTAAATCAAAAGGAAGAACTTCATAAATTATGCATGAGCATGCATGTATTGTCAGGGTGTGAAAAGCATGTATATCTACAGTTTGTACAGTATACGAAACATGTCACAAAAATGTTTTGTATCAATATGGCAATGTATGCTTGATTGGGACAAAACCAAATTGCTTGCTTTTTCAAGAAGTAATTTTTTTCCCTCAAGAATCAAACCAGATGAAACATGGGGCACTATTTTAGCAAGATATCTTTGACCTTCTAGTATGAGATTAACAATATGGTGTATCTCATTATATTGATAGTGGTGGAAATAGATGCAACCAAGAAAAGATGATTGAATTATAGGCCCAAATTTTGGGTTCTCAAAAAAAGGTCTATAATCGTGGTAAGGTAGTAGCAACAAACCTGAAAAATCTTTGGAAACGGGTTGGGAAACAATTGCTATGGTCACAAGTTGGTCGTCATCATTTACAACGTTCTTGAAAGGTAGGCATACGTGGGACACAATCATAGTCTTGATTGCTAAGATTACACCAATGCTAATTCAGCAATGCACTGGAAAGCTACAGTACGAATCAAAATTAGTCTGAAGTTATGAAATTGCTTCTAATTAATACACATAACATGTGTACGACTAAAAGGAACATATTGTTTCTAGCATAAAGTACTTCTAATAAACAAAACATACCATGTATAAGATTGAAACGAACATAAGTTATGGAATTACTTCTAATTAGTAAAACATAACATATATAAGATGGAAATGAATATATTGTGTCTAGCATAAATGACGGCTAATAAATAAAACATACCATGTATAAGATTGAAATGAATAGATTGTTTTCTAGCATAAACAAATTGTGTGCTAAATAATTGTGTATTAAAAAACGAATATTACAAACCACCTCATATGGAAAATGGGTTTCGTGTGACAAAGTTTTATTAGTATGATATATATAGTTTACATTTTTCTAGAAGGCCCAACATGTATCTATCGATATTTCTGGTTAAAAAAACTAAAAGAAAATATCTTTTCCACAATGGGGATGTGTTTCCAAATTGCTAAACGTAAATATTTGAAACATGGTATGTAATTAGAATGGATTCATATTAACAACTAATATAAGCACCTTATTCATATGACCCATTTATATCAAAACGTTATCTACATGACACATGTATTTAAAGTTCAATAGTATAGCGACGACAACTGTTCAACCAAGCACGAGTTATGGATGTGTGGATCTTTAGCCAATAGTTCCACACAATCTGTCCCAAAATTTGCGAGGGAAATTTCAGGATAGAAGCTAGTTTTAATATTTAGAGCTGCAGTTTTCTCAATTGTTGTGTTAGGCCGGTAGTCACATACAAAATTTGATGTGCCACAATCATGTTTAGGATTTTTTTTTTCAATATGAAAGTTTGTTAATCGAATACAATCATTAATTGTCAATTGAAGAAAGGGTGTGTAATGTACCTGAGGAATTGACAATGTGATTGTATGATTACCATGAATGTCGGTCAAATCGATTTTTAACACTTTTGGATATGGCAAATCCTGTGAAAAGTTGCCATATTTTAATAGAATTTGGCCTTCAAACATTATATTATTCAAGCCTAACTCGATATCATCTATGTAGAGTTGTCGAATTCCTCTCTGTCGAACACAAGGCAGTGTGGATTGGAACTAAATGCGGGTGGATTGATTTCTAGATTTTGTGGACATGACTCCACACATTGTTCAAACAGCTCATGCGGTGTGATAGAGGTACAAGCGCCATCAGTAGATCTGGTTGCCAGCAGGTCTGTTGTTGCCCGTCTACATATTTTTGGGACTACCGTACGTGTAGACGATTCTTGAACTAGGCCGCGTTTTGTTATTGCAGATGAACTCGCAGCCTCTGCCATCATAAACACGCATAAAATTTATTCTAATAAATGGTAGTCTAACCGGGTTTTTGAAACGAGTACGTTATGTACTTTACTTATAATTGCTGTGAACATCACCTGAAGGTTTGGTTGCTTGTAAACCTTGTTCAAATTGACATAATTCTTTTGCAATGTACAAATACATGTATGTTAAAAATCACTGATATGTATTAAACCAAAAGTAAGCATTTTGATTTTGAAAATGGTAGCTCTTTATGGTACCATTAGGCAGTCGTAATTCCATGTGTGTTGCTATGCCTTGTAGCTCCTTTGTCAAATCCCCAATCGAAAATAGCAACAAAGCTTTGTGAATATTTGATTAAAAAAAGGTTCAGTTATAATGGATTCACATAAAAAATGTAATATTACCATCAGTTAGGAAATCGGCATCGCTATTTATTTGGTGTTTCGAATATGAAATTTCCATTTGCATTTATGAACGGAACCATGCAAATAATTAAACGTACGAATCATGCATGTTTTTAGTGGCCAAAGCACCCACAGTGTTGCAAGAAAACAAACACTCCCATTAATACCTGCTGCCACCATCCCACCGTAGAAAACCGCACATTAGCACATTAGCAAACATGGCCGACCAAAAGTGACCGGTGAACTTTGGATCGCGATCGCTCACAATATCACTTGGTAATCCGTAAAGCCTAAATAGACACTCTACAAATATCTGAGCTAAATCAGAAGCCTTCGTGGTGGTCTTTACCGGAATAAACGTAGCCAATTTGGTAAGACGGTCGACCATAACCATCATGCCAAAATTATGCAAATGTAGTGTATTTTTTAGCAATACAACGTACATGAAATCTGATCAGATATTGCGGTCTAGCACATATAGTACAGTCCACATTTGTACGCAACAAAATGACGACACTGTTTATATATAGTATTCGATGATGTTAATTGATATCTAAATTATGGGCTCAGTTAAAGCTTATCCTTGCAAGCAAATCACATGTAAGTATTGGATTTTTCAACAATATACAAGATGTGTGCCACCATATTCTCCCCGTTACATGACCCCAACTTTACGGTATCAAGTGAAGACAATGCATTTTCTAGCAACACAACTACATGAAACCGGTTCAGGTATCATTGCCTAGCTAATCAACTCCTATGATTTACCACTTCAAGTGCAAGTTAGAGTACTTTGCAACAAAACAATGGCACTGTAATTACAGATTGTGTACTGGTACTAAGTTCTGAGCTCAATTGAATTTTGAAATATATTGCTTGTTACAAACAAACCACATTCGCATTGAATTTGTCTCTACCAAGAATACACAAATTTTTGTGCACCAAGCTTTTCTACATGTTGCATGACCCCAAATCTAGGCATTGAAAACTTTGACAAGATCTTGGGCATGTCAATTAAGAAATGGTCAATGTTACCAGTTTTTTATATATGCATTGTTACAATTTTCACCCATCCATCATTTTAGTGATTGTAACTCCGCGATTTTTGAATGTTCGGAATGGACTATAATATTTGGCTGTTAATTTAGTATATCTTTTTTTTTGTTTGAATTAATGACGGTGATGAATTGCAAGCCTCTGCCCTTGAAATGGCTTTTGGAAATGTCAATACAATGACATGCAAAAGATATCCCAATATTAAACATATCTAAGTAGTTCAATGAGACAAAATCTATGTATTGTAGCTTTAACTAAACCTGGCAACAAATACAATTTACTTGTTTGCACCTGGTTTTAAAAAAACCCATCTACTATGAATCCAAGACAAAAACCTAGGCACGCAATCATATAGCAATATTATGAAATAGGTACATACAACATTGGATTTTTTTTTTGACAAATGTAAGTGGTTTCACTTTGTTGCACCTAACTACCAGTACATGTTAAAGCAAATGGCTTAAAAAGCAAATGGCTTAAAAAAGCTCAGATACATTTGACACATATGGATAAATCATATAACGTGTTCATTTTTTTTTTCATATTAGTAAAGAATGCGAACACCATATTATTATTAACAGTACATTCATTGTAAACTTATTACGAAGTGTTTATTAGTATTAATCATATAAGTCCTGAGCTCAGTTACAGTTTAACATTCACCTACACTTGCAATTCTATTACGTAATAGTGTTGGGTCTTCCACCAACATCAGTACGTAATATTTCATGCATCAGGATTTTCCACCTGATGGATGCCAAAACATAAATTAAGTTCCTATAAATTAACGTATCATGCATAAATTAAGATTCTACAAATTAGCGTACCATGAACTAGTAACCATGAAACATAAATTAGTATACTATGGATTACGGTAGCATGAACTAGCAAGCATGGAACATAAACAAACATACTTACACACACACACACACACACACACACACACACACACACACACACACACACACACACACACACACACACACACACACACACACACACACACACACACACACACACACACACACACACGTAAACCCTAAACCCTCACAAAGAGGGAAAAAAAGAAAGAGCATAACAGAGTGTTAACCAAAACTCTCGAACCGTACGATTATATCCTATGCCAGAATGTCACCACATGCTCCCTCCTTGCGGCGTTTGGCTTTCTTGTGGAATTGATCGTCCAGCAAGAAACATTCGCACCACGCCTTTAACGGAAGAAAACAAGGGCTACATACCTTGTAGAATTGAGAGTTGTGGTTACCTTGAACTCTTTCATGCTCTCTCTCTCTCTCTCTCTCTCTCTCTCTCTCTCTCTCTCTCTCTCTCTCTCTCTCTCTCGCTCTCTCTCTCTCTCTCTCTCTCTCTCTCTCTCTCTCTCTCTCTCTCTCTCTCTCTCTCTCTCTCTAACCATAAAACATAACCAATACATACCACAAAAACTAAGATCCTACAAATAAAAGGAGCATGAATATATTAACATGCTACAAATGAGAGTACCATGTACTAGCAAGCATGAAACATAAATCAAAGGACTTCGAATTAGGGTAGCATGAACCAGTAAGCGTGGAACACCATACCTACAGGCACACGCACACACGCACACCCACACCCTAAACCTTATTAACATAACTGCAATTATAGTACGTGATAGTGTGAGGTTTTCTACCAAAACTACAATATTACGTGCACGATGATTTTCTACTTGATGCATGGCCAAAATTTTGGACTTAAAGAACGTTGACAAGGTCTTGGCAATAACAGTAAAGGAATGAGCAAAACACCATAATCTCATCAATAGTACGTTCAAAGTACCTAATTACAGAATATTTGTTGTGGAATATGTAAGCTGTAAGCCGAATTAAAGTTTACTATCTATCTACAACAATCACATAATAGTGTTGGATTTTCCACCAACAGTACTGTGTAATATTTCAAGCACAAGGGTTTCCCACCCAATGCATGGGCAAAAGCCTGTAGGTTAAAAAGAGTGGCAAAGTTATGGTCATGGCAATCAAATAATGGTCGTTGTTGTTGATTTCGTATGCACGCATTGTTACAGTACTCACGTATTCATTAGACGGCCACAATATATCTAACTATCACAATACGTGCACAAGCAAAAAACCTACAAGGAAAAATACGGTGATGTGCATGAATAAAACATATTTCGGACTCAATTTTTTTTTAATATTTGCAAAGAATATGAACGCCGCAATCTCATCAACAAAGCGTCAAAAGGGAACTGATTACAAACACTTTCAGAATGCTATAATTTTGTAACTGTATGTAGTGCAAGTATATTTCATCCGAGCATCAGAATACACATAAAACTCAGCAAATGACCCAAAGAAGAATGGCTTTACAAACCTCAAAATCGACAATCATGCATAAAGCATATAATTTGCATCATTTTTGTGAAGAATTGAAAAAGATTAGCTATGTTAGATATAGGGGTCTTATGTTTTTTATATCAAGCATCTAGGTGTAGGATGTTGAAAGGAACAAATTTGGCATAGATGGCAAATTATGCATTTCCACTTGTAATGCCACTATTGAGCCAAAATAGAGTAAGAGGCTAAACTCGTGCCAATTAGAGTGTAGACAAGTGTAATGCTTTTGTTTGATGAATTCTAAGAGGTCCAATAGGATTTAGAGGTGGATCCATGTGAGGTCCAATAGGAATTTGAGGTTTGCTTGAAAATAGTCCAATAGAATTAAGAGGTGCATGGATCAATGGTCCAATAGGATTAAGAGGTGACAAAGTGTGGTCCAATCATAGTTAAGCATAGTGGTAGCTCGTGGATCTACTAGTATCATTGTACTCCTCATTTTGGCTCTAGTTGATTTGAAGATTGTGTGGATTTTGAGTGTTATTGGATTTCTAGCTTTCTCTCTCTACCCGAGAGCTCAAGATGATTTTCTCTCTCTACTCGAGGAGAGCAGCTTGTTTTTACTTAGAATAATTTTTTAATACTTCCCACACGTGTGAGTGAGAGTTGGAAGTGATTGAATGCATGTAGTAGTGTGTTTTTGCCATAGAATCAAAGATAGATCTTGAATCTCAATCTAGTCTTGATCTTGGTGCATCTACACACCTTAGGAGATCACAAGTACATGTTGTGGACACTCCACACGTGTGAAATCTACAATTTTTTTTGTATTCGTAAAGAATGTGCAGGCTAAATCTCATTAGACACATCCAAAATACTTGAACAAATCTCACCATAACCCATACAAAATTCTTGCTAGTTCTTGTCTCCAATTTACAAAAAGCAGAAAATTTTCAATCAGACACATGCATTTATCTGAAACACAATCACAAATATTACAATCTAATATTACTACCCAAAGAAATCCCAAAAGGCATCCTTGCAAAGAAATACATATCAAACGACTAACCAATATTAATGACTATTAACATTTCTATACACTTAACATGGAAATTGGTGGCTTGAAAAAAAATTTCAGTTTCATTACAAATTATTTAATGCTCCTAGTTTTGCAATTATATTCCATAGCTGCTGCTCCATGCAAAAAAAAAAAAACCGCTATATGTACAAACAGAGACAACACCTTTGCTTATGTTATTCTTAGATGGTACTAAATTGATACACAAGGTCCGGGCAAAGCTTCGGAAAAGCTGAAATGCTGCTAGTGTGATTGGGAAAACTTCAAATGTTCATGTGAGCTATCTCGAAAATCTTACAATCTAATACCTAACAGGAACGTCTTGGAATGAATGGTTATGTTGTTCTTTCTGATAACGAAATGGATGCGGGTAATGGGAATGCCAAAATTGAGACAATATGAGGAAGGAATCTCAACCCCAACAAAGTATCTTGTTATTGACCTGGGGGCTCATGACGATCATGACTTGAAACTGTCTGGAAATATTGTTCACATAGAACAGTTGCTTGTTTTTAACCATCACCTGGTGTGTTGCATATAGTGTATATTGAATGTTATGTTTGTTGACTGGCAAACTTGGACTGTGGACATGTTTCAAATACTCATACACATGTACAAGAGTATGGCATGGGTGGGGGTATTGTGACAACATTGCAACAGTGAACATTCTTCATGTATGTATACAGGCACCTGTACTGACACCTCATATACGTTTTCCACGAAATGTATTGTAATCTCCAATCTGCACAAGAATTTGCTTGGAACTACAATAAATACATTGAACTAATTTTAAGTGTGATTAAAAAAAGGCAGTGAGATGCATGGTACTGGTGCCAAAGTTCAACGAAGCTATGATGTTTACTAGTAAATAAGTAATGTGTTTTCGAAACAATAGTATGGATATCTATTTGCCTCAGATCATCCTATGATGAGAATGCCTTCTGATTTTCTATGGAGGATTTGGATAGATTCATAGAGATTGCTATAGGATCGACAAAGCTACAGATATAAGTTATCTGCAGGCAGTGATTCTCTCTGAGCTATGGGAAAAGGAGTAGCATATGGATTCTCAGTTCGATAGTCAAATCACGGAACATGTCCAGCTGTACTAGGGTAATGCGATTATGCTGTAATGGGCCAACACCAGGTTGCGGTATGATAGCAGGAAATTATCCGGATGTATATCTTCCTAATCACTCAACCATATACATGACTCTAACTTGGACGTGGAGTACTAGACTCAGTTCGCTTGCTTTGCGTAACGAGGGTTATAATAGCTCCTGCAAACAGCTAGCATTGCTAGTCATATTATAGCTGCTCACTTTAGATCTTTTATTATAAGAACAATCGTATGCAGAATAGGTAACAATTGTAGTGTCAACAGTAGAAATTGTAGTTGGGGCACAATATTGACGTAGTATGTACTACCTCAATTATTAGTTCGATTTAATTGCGCAGAAATACTCCGGTTTGTTCTTTATGCTAACCTCAGGAAAGTGAACGATAGATTCAGAATATATTAGCTACAAAAATATTGTTATTCTTAGCACCAAATAATTCGCATTCAGCCTACAAAAAGACAAATATAAAGTAGACTAGTTATACCAGAATGTTGATTCCACCGAACTGATCTCCAACCCACTTGGACAATCTGATGATTGAGTAAGGCATAAGGCATTGATACACGTTAGCGAATTAATTTTCAAGCATGCATGATGTAATCCTAATGAGTGCAGTGAAAATATTTTGCCTGCATGTCTGAAAATTATGTCCTCGAGTTAAGAATGTCACTTTACTCATCTATTAACACTTAGTTATTCACTCATATGCAAGGTCTAGGCTATTGGCACCTCTGTAAGCAACGATTACTCGTGGATATTATGGAGCATTTGCATTGCTATTATGACATGATGTAGTCTATACCTTGTCATTGTAGTTAAAGATATGTAGATTCTACTTTCACTGATCTATGTCTGAATTTTGACACCTGGGCTTTGAGCTTGCAGCTAATACTTGAAGGACTCGTGGGGACAATGTCCTTCAAGGTGCACTACTGCATGATGCATGAGGCATGCCTGCAATACCTCCTTTCAATATCGTAACTAGCTTCTGTTTCAGCGTTCTAGTTTTCCAATGGAAGGTGTATCAAGCCGGTCTAAATAGAGACGTGGAGACTAAAGATCTTTGGCACTGTGAAATGCTTTCATTGTCCACAATCTAGAGTCTAGAGTATGACATTGTTCCATCTGGACTCTACTTTCATTGATCTATGTCTGAATTTTGAGGCCTGGGCTCTGAGCTTGCAGCTATTACTTGAAGGACTTGTGTGGACAATGTTCTTGGAGGTGCACTGCTGCATGATGCATGAGGCATGCCTGCAATACTTGCCTCCTTCCAATATCGTACTAGCTTCCTTCATGGAATAGATTAAATCAAGATATATTATGCTTGTGAACGATAATGCTTGATATAGATAAACGAAGAATTGAATCCTAAACTGTGTTCAGACCTAATGTGTGCATTGAGCTCCAGCATGGATTTCATGAACAATTCCCTGAGAAATTAAGAATCAGGAGAGTATAGTCCTTGAGAATGACAATCTCTGGTGTTGAAAGCAACGAGCTCCTAGTCTAGTAAGGGTTCATAAATGTAACTCGGCTTAAAAAACAACAAAAGAGACAACCATCAATTTTTTTGCCCTTTTTGTGGAAGAATATTTTGGATCGCATGGGATTCGGGAATCGCATACGAGGAGCCTCGTGAGACATAGTGGAGAGCCGACTCTGAACTCTTGAATTTTGTGCTATGTGCAACACAAGCCTTCCTGCTTGATCAAGAATATAATAAGATCAGATATACATGTATATTTATTGTTGGATCGATCTTCAAACCTTTGGTGTAGATCGTCGCAAGACATTGTGAATGCTTTCATACACATACACAACTTAGATATTTTGCATGACTTCTTGTTTCAACGAATCAAGTCATCGCTTGATAATTGACTAAATATCAGACATTTTATCACTGGCAGATAAAAAAACAACTAGCTCATCAAAGGTTGATCTTCAAAATACATCCAACTGACTGTAAAATAAATCAAGAATAGGGAAGGCTTGTTCGCAGAGTTGTAAAGCAGATTAATTCTTTATGCAGGAAAAGTTTGAAGCACTCAATCTGGCTCTGCTGTCATATAAGCTGCACATCGAACGAGTTTGAGTGCTTTTAAGAAGTAGGGAATGTTTTTGCAGCTAAATGTTGTGACTTTTTCTCCAAAACATTGTTTTCGACACACTTCAATATTTGGCACTCGACTTAAGTGTATAGTTCGAGATCTTGCTATACAATGTCTCGTACGAAGAAAAAAGTTAAATAACGTTTCGTCTTATACATCAGCTTCTAGCTCTAACAATATCCCAAGCAGTATTCTCCTTCATACATTCCGAAGACTACCATTCTGTAACTAGTCTTTTAGCTATTTCGTAACTCTGACTATATAATATACTACGTAGAAGATTAGAAAACATTAAAAGCGACAAAGTACGTACACTTGAAAGAGACAATCTGATGAAATTCTTCAAGGACACGAAGGCAGGTCTCTCTGAAACAGCCACCACAAATCTATGAACCGCAACAACACACAAGTAACAATTCCACAGGTACAGGCACGCACAAGTACAGGGATAGCCAAACCTTTTTACAAAAACAAAATCTGAAACGAGACAGGGACAATCTTTGACATACTATCAAAATACCAGGGAAAATCTTTGGCATACTATGAAATGCTTCCTCTCAGATCGCTTCCTATCACTTATCACCTCTCAGGTAGAAAACGTGCATGCAGGACACGGACGACCCTCGGAAATGGCAAGAAACATGAAAATACGAATCTACGTGTAAACCTGGCTACCTGGCTCTCCAACAAAGTAACAATAGAAGCCAGGTAGACACCCATCGCCCGCTCCTGTCCACCTATTTGTTAGTATGAAAATTAAAAGTAGGTATTCATCAAAAGCACGAAAAGTAATTTTTGGAATGGGAAAAAAATATGTGGCAGCACCCAAAAAAAGTTCAATTTAAATAACAAAATAAAATTAAAAAATCTATAAATAAAAATCACACAAGCATGTCAAATTTGTAGCACGATTACTATGTGCCTCTTCTTGTAAGGCAGGGCCAATAATACCTCTCGCCGCTTTGTCTCTTTTTGTTGTGTGAATATGCTATACTGAAAGGCAGAGACCAACAAGCGAGGTAAATTGAGCAAACTCAATGAAGCAATGATCCAGCATCTTTATATATGCCAAAGTAACAAGGGCGTGTGGCAAGCCACTTGGCCCTGCCTTAGGTTGGTATTTTATTTTATTTTACATGTGTCAGAGTAAATGTAAATGTGACACAAAAAATGGGGAAAGGCATCTCAGTACAAAAAATTGCATGTGGAAAATGTGAATGTTAGAAGGTGGTTTAAATGTTTTATGCAAGTCAGAAGACAGGGCAGTTACAAGGTTGTTTTGATCTTGTCCAAGAATGTGATGACAGTAATACTGCTCTTTATGTTGAGCTCCATGAGAACCAACACCGCTTCCAGCAATAGGAACTCGATGAAGGAGACATATATGATATTTGGGTCACTATATAGGTAATAAATTGGTGAGTGGTCACTCCGGTAACAGTGTGTGACTCCGTAAAAGTTTTTTGAGTTGTGTGCAAGTTGAAATTCCGATAGAATGTAGTGCAGTATGCAGATCACATCACACAATCACCATAGCCACTCCTCACAAGCTCTCATAGATGGCACAACAAAAGTCAAGTCTATTATGAAGAAACACTGTACATATAGCAAAGCCCCAAACTGCATGGGCTCAACAGGTGTCACCAAACTGGCCTACCACCTGCCAAACTAGAGTTAGGCCCAATATGGCCACATATACTGACAAACCCAGGACATGCCCCTGAGTATAGCATAATGAACTCAAAATCACTGTACAGGCTAATTTCTTCCCACGTGTGGCTACCCAGCTAGCCCAAGTAGCCGTCTACGGGATCAGTGCCCGATCAATATATCCTAACGGGTCACGTCCCGAACACAACCATATATAGTAAATTAAATAAACTGTACACCAATTACATCCTCACATTTAGAGCTTACATAAAATGTATATCAGATTAACTCTGATTTCTAACTCTCTCCCTTAAGCTCAAATGTGATAAGAGTGAAAAACAATAATTTGTAGCAATGGCTGGAGTGTCCAAAAGATGTTATGCATATCCTGCTACTCTGTACTTGAATCACACTCAAGCACACCAACAAACCACCAGGTTTGACTCAAAAACTATCATGTAAACACAATGCTCATATAGAGAGTCTACCATACTCTTGACCAACTGACTCGTCCCCATTTCCGACTTGAACACAAGTGGACCACATGAGCGACATGGCTCAAACTGAGGAAATCCCACTGCCACCATGAGACTTACATCCTCCATCTAGCTAGGCTGACATCCTATCAGACCCTTACAAGCACAAACCTGTAAAGTTGACATAAATGAGCGACTGAGGCTCAACTTGAGGAAATCTTACTGCCACCATAAGATTGCACCCTCACCAGATAGACACCTAGTAGACAATGACAAGTCAATGAGCATAAAATGACTACTTTGTTTTACTGTAGCAAATGCACAACCACATACGACTCCGACTCAGATCTAGACTCCCACGACAAGGCAACATGCAAGCCCACACACACTCATGCAAACCAACACGAATGATAAAGCGTCAAATACATGACCAAGGCCTGCCCATAAGCGGTATCCTGTCGTACCAATACTTGTG
The DNA here is from genome assembly GCA_029204225.1 of Diphasiastrum complanatum. Classification (NCBI taxonomy): domain Eukaryota; kingdom Viridiplantae; phylum Streptophyta; class Lycopodiopsida; order Lycopodiales; family Lycopodiaceae; genus Diphasiastrum; species Diphasiastrum complanatum. The sequence continues at coordinate 3,290,124 of CM055106.1, read as the reverse complement.
CCACCTATAGATTTGCTGCTACACCACTGGTCACCAAATCACCTGTAGTAAGATGCTCTCACGTCCAAGCATATCACATAGATGTCCTCATACATCATCCAAGATCAACCATCTCGAACCAATGAGTGCTCCAAGCCTCATCCCTGATGTATCTCCCAAAAAAAGCTATGCACCAAGCCGCTTTGCCCTGACATCTTGTCCAATAAGCCCTTAAAGTTGATACCCATCCATTCCCCATGCTCCAAGGACAAGAGTATACCAAGGACTCAATGAATGAATGTACACAAACCTAACCATAGGCTATACCTGAGTAGCTCACCCACCTCCCAGAGATACTGATGATGATCAGTCTGTCCTACATCCCATGTAGGTTCAACTTTCCATGCTTGACGTTGCCAACTCTTATTTGACCTGTACATAGGCCTCCCACCAAGGAGCCTATCTCCGCACAACATCCATCATAGCGTCCAAGCCAAAGCAAATGCAAACTAGATCCACTATCGTGATGAATAACTCACCCACGATCCATAGCATATCAGGTAGAATAGCTCCAGAAACCTGTACCCTGTACCATCTGATCACCAAGTAACCATTGCTCGCTGATAGCTCCCCAAGAATCTGTCCACCTGTTGTGCAACTAGACTCCAATTGGATCTAACCAAAAACTGCATCCTGCTTACCAAATAATGATGGATAGAAACAACATGTGATGCCAACCTGGAGACTACTGTGCATATAACCCTGCAACTCACCTGATTACTCGCCAAAGTATCAGTTATCACTCCCTGAGCAATGGTTTGCAGCTTCCTGATTCCATCATGAATCCCAACTGTAAGTCCTGTCCAATCCAAAGACTCAAGTCCAATATGAAATAGCTACCCCCTGATGATCATTCCATGTCATCTCGTAGTGCTATCCCTACCAGGTATCTCAATGCCATCCCTGATCACAAAGATCTGAGCATCTATCCTGTAGTGCGCACTTGTATTTCCCCAAGCTAGCTCCTAGTTGCTCTTGTGAATGGTTCCAAACCACTCCTTGAGAATACACTGAGATGTGAACTCCAAAGCCACCATCAAGTCCATCACATGACTATGCATGCCAATATCCCTCCAAGTGAACCTGTGAGATCTTCCATGGCCCAAACCAAATGATCTGCACCTTGTCATCACTAAAATCTGCATCCTTGATGCAATACTGATATGACAAATTGACTTGACTTATCCAAACTAGCAATTGAAGTGTATCTTTTCGATGACAAAACTGATACACTGCTCCACAGCTATAATGGCTTGATCAAAATTGACTTACTGACTGCAAAAACCGTAAAATCATCACACTCACCACTCACCAAGAGCATCCAAAGTGTGATCATTGACCCGTTCTTCATCCTCTACGTGTGCCACACACACAACTCGTCCAATGCAAGTCCGCTATCTTGCCTAATGGCTTTCAACTGTCACCACCTCGCACTTCCATCACATGTGACCACAAAAATGTGTGTACATCCAAGCTAGACTATATTTCCCTCCGAACGAAAAATTTCCAGGCTACAGATGTGTGTGTCAATGCAACTATCACCTGATTCGACAATACCATCGCTGATCATGCCTGTGAGAGCGTTCCCCCAAAATGCCACTTGATGTTGGTTGTTTCTAACTCCAAAACTTGAACCTGATCACAATAATTTTTCGCCCGTAACCGGCATACCATGTCTACCTCTCACTTGCGACTACTTGCCCTCTCAAAATTGTCTCCAATGATGAGTAGTCACATCGCCAAACTGCACTTCCGTCGCCAAAACTAGCTTTCTCCACACAATTTCGCTACCATTCACCCCCATACTGCATTTACCACTTCCAAACACCCTGTTACCCTGTCAGGAGTAAGTAATAATGATTTCAAAGTGATTATGCCTCAATGTACCACCCTGTAGCAGGTTTCACCAGCCAAAAATTGCCCCGAATTTGGCCCTACGGTACCCAAATAGCGAATGTAGCCCATCACGAGATCACCCGCACTCCGATCAATGGAATGGTGACGAAAACTCTCCGAAATGCCTTTCTCCCTGCTCTGTGATGTCGCTCTGTCCGCTGGCTCTGAGAAGCTAGTTTCAGAGTCATTTTGGCCCAAGGATGGCCAAAATAGGTGCCTTTTAGCCAAGGATAGTCCCTTCCAAAGAAATAGCTTGCATTTTGAACTGAAACTTCGGAATGAAGTTTTTTTAATGAAGAATAGCGACTTTAAAAGTCAGGTCCTTTTCAGCCTTTCAGACTGATAATTTTTAATGAAAACGAAAGCCCAATTTGCCTTTCAACTCCATTGGGCCCTTTCAAAGCCCCCTTCAGCCATATCCAATGGCTAATTTAAATCCAATGGCCTACATAGCTCCCCGAGCTTTGAATCACAACCATTGTTTTATGAGATGTTCGATCCTGCAGCATTCAGTTAGAAGTTCCTATTTCGTCTCTGCACAAGAGAGTGTCAAGAAAAAGGTTGATGGACCTGATTGTCGCATCATAGCAAAAACATTTTTTCGTAGGTCATGTTTGTAATCTGGAGAGGTGCAGACATGTTCAAAATCTTTATAACCAATATTTGAATGTAGTAGTTGTTCTATGTTTGAATCTTGCATTATATCAGATGCAGTTAACGTCCGGTGTTGCGAGGTACCTTTTCGTAGACGGATCCATATTGAATTTAGTACTTGGTGAATTGTGACTTTAGCGCTTTGAAAAATAAGTTCGTGGTATGTTGAGCAAATGTGTGTTTGTAATGTTGTAATTCCCATTTGGCAATGGTTTGGTATGTGTAAGTAGCATTTACTGGTGCTTGTCTTGGGTGTCCAAAATAGAGAGTTGGGAAATTTAGCTCTTCCGCATTGGGCTTGGATTCCCTAGATTTGGCCTATGAAGTCTTGTTACATTAGATGCAGTTAACGTTCAGTGTTGCGAGGTACCTTTTCGTAGATGGATCCATATTGAATTTAGTACTTGGTGAATTGTGATTTTTAGCGCTTTGAAAAATAAGTTCGTGGTATGCTGAGCAAATGTGTGTTTGTAATGTTGTAATTCCCATTTGGCAATGGTTTGGTATGTGTAAGTAGCATTTACTGGTGCTTGTCTTGGGTGTCCAAAATAGAGAGTTGGGAAATTTAGCTCTTCCGCATTGGGCTTGGATTCCTTAGATTTGGCCTATGAAGTATTGTTACATCAGATGCAGTTAACGTTCGGTGTTGCGAGGTACCTTTTCGTAGATGGATCCATATTGAATTTAGTACTTCATGAATTGTGATTTTTAGCGCTTTGAAAAATAAGTTCGTGGTATGCTGAGCAAATGTGTGTTTGTAATGTTGTAATTCCCATTTGGCAATGGTTTGGTATGTGTAAGTAGCATAACTGGTGCTTGTCTTGGGTGTCCAAAATAGAGAGCTGGGAAATTTAGCTCTTCCGCATTGGGCTTGGATTCCCTAGATTTGGCCTATGAAGTATTGTTGCACCCGGATTTAGCGTTGGTTTGGGGTCCTGTTGCATTGTGGAACAATCAGACCTTGGTTGAAACTTGCTCGTTGAGGGACAATCATCAACCTTAGTCTTTCCCTTGTCAGTTAGACTTCTCTGATTCCCCGTCCGATATTTCTGCGTTTGAATAGGAGTGATCTACTCTCGTCTTCAAGATAAGATTCTCCATAATGACAACATCTTGACAGATTTGTGGCAATGAAGTGTAGGATGCAAACCAGATTCGATCTTGTCGAGTAATCCAATATAGTAGTTTTGCATTATGGTCTCTGGGCTCAGTAGATCAATACCTTTTACTAGATCGAACATTCGTCTGGGTGTATTGTTGAACTGTCTCATCAAGAAACATCTAAAATGCAACTAATCTCACAAACTCCGTAGTCATGGCTGGAATGCAGTATTATCGTGATGTACGTAGTTGCTTCAAGGGTTGTACAACTGTGGTGTCCCACTCTTTTTTTTTTTTTTGAAGTGAACAAGAGAAGAAAATAAGTAGACCAAAGATTGAGACATTAAAAAACCAAGGACCATCAAAAGGACAGGAGGGAGGTGTGTGAATAAATGGTAATATATTTTTGTTATCTTAGGATACTAATGGAGGAAAAGATAGATGCATGTAATGATATGAAAAAGGATGAAGGTTGAGTTGATGGAGATGGAGATGAAAACACAGATGGAGACGGTATAAAAAAAATGATTTTCAACAAGGCTGGGAATTAACTCTCGTCCCAATCACAATAGTCACATCAAGATCTGATGAAACTTCTCTGAGACCTGCGAGGGTTGGTTTTGAGCTGGCTGTCAAAAATTGAAGATTTTTGCTAAAATCGAGCACTTTTTAGGACTGTTTCTCTAAGATTTCAAGGTCTGAGTGTCTAATCTGAAGCAAAGTCTGATAGTAGCTGAAAAACAATATAATTAAACTATTACCAGTTTGGATTGAGTTTTGAACCGTCAGATTTAGAAAAATTAACAGAACAGAATCATTTTGTGTATTTTAGCCCATTTTTAGCGGTTTTTTGTGGTTTTTCTGAGATTTCTTCAGCTTGGAGTAGATCTAACCTTCACCTTTCCCAATGTAGCTGGATCTAGACTAGATCTAGCTATTATGAGGTCTGCAAAGGTTTTTGATGGACAATTTTTCTATAATCTTGAGAAAACTCAGTTTTTGAGCACTCTTCAGCACTTTTTCTTAGATCTTTCTAGATTTGTCCATTGGATATTCACAGGAATTTCACAGAAGCCAGGTGGGGGTCAGATCTAACTACTAAAAACTCAGAAAAGGTTAATTCAGAGCAAATCTCAAAAAATCAAGAAAAAAGTGTATTTTGGGGTGTTTTTTTTTGCTATTTTTGGCAGTTTTCTCTTAGATCCTAGAGAGAAAACATAGCCAAGCTGATAGTAGCCTTTTTTGATACAGATTTATCTAGATCTAGGTGGGAAAAGGTTATTTCCCAAGGGATGGAGATAAAATACAAATTGTATGGGTTTTCTTTCTATTTTTGGAAGTTTTCTCTCAGATCCTAGAGAGATAACGTTTGCCAAGCTGATAGTAGCCTTTTCTAATACAGGTTTAGCTAAATCCAGGTGGGAAAAGGTTATTTTCCAGGGGATGGAGAGAAAATACAAATTTTATGGCTTTTTTTGCTATTTTGGTAGTTTTCTCTTAGATCATAGAGAGATAACATTTGCCGAGCTGACAGTGGCCTCCTCTAATACAAGTTTAGCTAATTTTAGGTGGGCAAAGGTTATTTCCCAGGGGATGGTGAAAAAATACAAATTCTATGGCTTTTTTTTGCTAGTTTTGGCAGTTTTCTCTCAGATCCTAAAGAGAGAACCTTCGCCGAGCTGACAGTAGCTTTTTTTGATACAGATTTAGCTAAATCCAGGTGGGTAAAGGTTAATTCCCAGGGGATGGAGAGAAAATACAATTTTTATGGGGCTTTTTTTTACTATTTTTAACGGTTTTCTCTCAGATCCTAGAGAGAGAACCTTCGCCGCGTTGAGAGTAGCTTTCTCTGATACAGATTTAGCTAGATCCAGGTGGGCAAAGGTTATTTCCCAGGGGATGGAGAGAAAATACAAATGTGTTTTTTGGCAATGTTTTGCGGTTTTTTCAAAAATGGTTGGGAATTAACCTTTGCCGACTTTTGTGTAGGTTCTGAATAGTGTCCAGAAGGTACTTTCAAAGGGGTGAAGGTTAGCTGCGGAGCAATAAAAAGTTATTGCCTCTAATATGTTTTTCCCGCCTATTTTTCCACCAAAAAAAGATTTTTCATGGTTTTCTGATTTTTTTGTTTGTTTGTTTTTTTTTCTTCTCTTTAGCAAGGGTTGTTCTAATCTACAGTTCTAACACTAATCCACACCCCACTAACTCTAATGCACACTAACTAACACTAATAAGCTAAAAAACTCGACTTTTGTGATGAAAAATGAAGGGAAAAGAAAGAGAAGAGTGAGAGAAGGAGAAGAAAAGTGATGTCTATGCCGGCTAAGGCAAGTGTTGGTGCTCCCCGGTGACGGCGCCACTGTAGTGTCGGTTGTAGTATGGGGTTCGTCGATGGTTGGCAACCTCACCTTCACCTGCATAACACACAAAGAGAGAGAAGAGAGAGAAAATGCCTAGGTTGAGAGAGACTTTGGAGGGCCGAGCACCTTCCCAAAGCTATTCACACCCAACCGAGAGAGAGAGAGAGAGAGAGAGAGAGAGAGAGAGAGAGAGAGAGAGAGAGAGAGAGAGAGAGAGAGAGAGAGAGAGAGAGAGAGAGAGAGAGAGAGAGAGAGAAACCAACAGAGTTTTATTAAGAAAAAGATGGAAAATGCAATACAAAGGAAATGGCTTTCTCTTATAGATTTTAGAGATGAGCCTCCTACACTCCGATTGGCCACTTCATTGGGGCAAGGATTCTAATCCAAGCCATTTAAACTAACACAAAATGAATCTAGTGGTTTTTAGGAAAGCACAAGGGCACTCACATGATTCATATGAGTTCTAATTTGGGCCCTTTTAGCTTTTTATTGGCAACTTGACTTAGGGCCTCTAATGTCATTTTAGAGTTTGAAGCCCCTAGTCGATTATTCCTAAGAATTACAACTTGCTAGTTGTGCTCATGGGGTTGGGCTTATACGCGCAGAATGCCAGTGCCCTCGCACTTATTACTTGTATAGTCCTGTGGTGGGCCCACTTGGCAAGCCTTGGCCAACAATAGTTTTAGTGGGGGGACCCACTAGGTGCCCAACAATGCTTGCCCAAGGAATTTTTCTTTTCCTCTTCAACTCATTAGTTTTATATGAATCAAACTTCCTCGATCTCATCTTCTAAAGTACATATCACCTTGACCAAACATTTTGTTAATGCAATTCATTTTAAAACTTATGCTGGTTTAGGTAGGCAATAGCATCCATATAGATGCTCAAGTAGCTAGAGACATTAATTTCATCCTTGGTAAAGGCCAATTTGATTTCACAATTATGCAACATCATTGTTTAAACATCCAACATTATTGTTTAAACATGCAACATCTAGTGGATCAACAACATTTGTGAAACTACTCCAAGGTCTTGACTTAAGACAACACTCAAATCCACAAGAAGAGCATATACAGGAATGTGAGCAAAACACTTGCCTTGTAAGAGGGGCTTCTTAGATGTACTTATATGACCCAATGTTTTTTTTTTCACTAAGCTTGACTATTTGGGTATCATTGTGGTAATATACCACAATGAAAAGCATGAAAATGATAGAGGAAGGCTTGTACTTGAGTTAAAGTATAGATTCTTTTGACATATGTATAGATAATGATCATATCCTTAGTCACATTAAACTCTATTCAGCCTACTTTTTTGTTTTAGTTCTAGGTTATCGTTCTTGGTAAGAAGATTGACTTCAATATGAGCATAAAGCTCCCCCCGGTTATCATATCCCAATGTTCTTTTGCAAAACGTATTTCATTGAGAAAAAAATATCAGGTTTGACATGCGGTGCATATGTATGTCTCTAAATTGATGCAAATGGAAGCTTTTTGAGCCTTGAAAAAGGGAACCATCACAGTTATCAATAAGTTGTGTTTCATGTATGCATACAATGAAGGTCTCCAATGCCTTGCAAGTTTGTCTGATATATGATTTTCTATGGTAAATGTATTTCCAATCCAAAAATTTATACTTTAACACTCAACTCTATAAACTTACCTAAAAGTCATAAATTTAGCTATTTTGACCGGAGGCCTTGATTCAAGTATGAGACTCTATTGGCCACATAATTTTCACCTTAAAAATTGTAAACAAAAAGATCTCTTTCAGTAACTTGCACAATACCCCAATAGTGTTGTTGCTCACCACATTAGCAAGGTAAGTTGTGCTAGCAAATGTGTTCATCCTTTTCAAGAGCTTATTAACTGATTCAAGAGGGGTCACAATGACACCACAGATTTCCTAGGCGCTAGATATATAGTCTATGTCATAAAACCAATTTTTTAGTTTCAACCAAGGAAAAGATGGCACCTACTCTAGCAAAATTTGTTGAAACGTTTCTTCAAGGCAATTCTTGGGGGGGGCCTTTCGAGGGCATTCATCCATTCAAGAGTGAAAGACCTTCCTGAGGGGCATAACAACTGAAGGGGCCCTTCTTCCAAGTAAAATTAGAATATGATTTTGGTTTTGACCTTTTTTTCTTGTTGTGAAATTGTTCTAAATGCACCTTCCAAGCGAAAGGTGCATGTAAAATTATCAAAAAGAAATGCATGCACTCTCCAACATGCACCTCCGGTTGCGAATATATGCCCATAAAATTTTTTTGCCATAGAAAACTTTGTTTGGCTCACAAATTCGGTTTTGTGAGGGGCCCTCCATTCCTTCACTGAAAATCAAAAGCTCAAAGCATAGGGTGCACTTTTTTTTATATATATTGTGTGTGTGTGTGTGTGTGTGTGTGTGTAAATGTGTACTATACAAAACTTCAGCTTTTTGGCTAAAGAGGAAAAGCTTGAGATTTTTACAGAACAAGTTCTTTATAAATCAAAACTTTATAATGCAAGGTGCAGAATGCATTCAACAGACACTTTTTCTCTCAATATTCAGCAATTTCTAGATTTTTCTGCATCAGACCAAGTCGTAATAAAAGTATGTAATTAATAACGAGTATTACTGATTCCTCTTTAGATGTACATTGTATGCCCATATGACACATAATCTTCCTTTGAAGACAACAGTCAGAGGAAGATATTTAAGTTAATAGTAATAGTTTATAGCACTGTACCGCTTGCTCCATTAGGGAAGAACAAGCTACCCAAAGAGTGAAAGATGGGAGTAGAGAGTTCAAAGAAAGCTTTGTTGGCAGTCGAAAATAAGAGAAAGCCAGGAGGATACATGGGAAATACGAGTGATCTGTAGCAGCTGAACACAGGTAAAAGGTGGGTTCTTCTGAATCAGAATGTATATTAAGGACAGAAGGTGAGGATGTAGGAGCTGCCAACGCAAGTGAATGTGGAGCTGGCATCGTCATATGCATAGCTATATGCACGGGGACATGCAGACTTGAAAGCCTGGCTGAAGGAGGTAGGAAGACATGTAGTGGGTGAACCAAAGTCGCCTGTGCAGCAGTATTCTGGGGTTCCAAAAGCAGAGCAAGCGCTTCGACAGCCCACGACCTGGCCTCCAGAGCCAAGTACCTGCAGTTCGGTAGGACAGTTCTCGTTTAAATCTCCGGTGCAACCAGCAGATCCACAGGAATAGTCGGAAGAGAGCTCTGGATTAATGGGCGGCGTGGTTGGTGCCACTGCAAGAGGAAGGTTGTAGCCATCCACTAAGCTCACATCATAGAAATCCAAACCATCAGCACCAAATAGAGTGAACTCTGCAAGAGTTGCAGGGGGATCTCCTCCAACGCCACTGCATTGCAATTCTCCTCCACAATCGCCTGTCAAGCACGTCCCCTGCCCTGTCGTGGAGTCAAACGTGCAGCCTGTGCGCCCCCAAAAACGGCCTGCCCAACCAGGTGGAGTTGCAACTGTAGCCGACATCCCCGGCTCTAGAGCCACATTAGCATCCCCCAGAACAGGCTGCCCCGCATTTGACTGCGTCCCTACCCATACTGGAATTGTACACTTGTTGTTGAGCTGGAACAATCCCTGAGCACTTGCGCTTTCTGCAACCAAAGAACACAAATATATTTGTCAAGGATTGAATTTGTTAGGAGTTCAGTAGTGCTTCAAATGCCGTGCTTATTACTGAGCGTTCCAGGCAAGAGCAACTAACATGCATCTTTTCTGCAATGCAATAACAGCTTGCCTCTAACCAAAAGACTACTGAGGTTTCTTCTACCACAGAATACTTATAGCAAAACGCTAGTTCTTACCCGAGGAAGTAAAGAAAAGTGTAAAGTAGCATGTTTCCCATCGAGGCCATCAATCTATAATGGGATAATGAAGAAGTCAGTAAACGACCAGTAATAACTAGAGCAAGTCAGGTATATTAAACACCATAAGTTGAGTAAAATAGAGAGTTCGTGACTGTCTTTTTGTAGGCCGCAACAAGGATTTTCATCCCGATTGAGGGAACGATCTGCTAGACTCTGCGTCTAGAATATTTACAGCATTCAAATGGGTTAAAAAATATGCGTACTTTCGATGGAGCATCTCTGAAGGAATGCGAAACAGATTACACTAAAAGGTTTGCGATCAACTCTATACCAAGCTGAGGGCTACATCCACAACTCAGGAGAGTACATTACCAGTTAGCAATAATAAGTATCCCTTTCAATATATACCCTGGTGGCTAATCGCAGTTCATCATCTTGCTTGGGCGCATTCAACGTCATAGGCCAGACTTTCTTTCATTTTCCGCATAGGTTTACATGTGCTGGTATGCTACAGCAGGGGCCGTTAAAGATGGGAACACTCGACTGTAGACGTTGTAAAATAGCTGCGACTAGAAAGGAAGAGCAGATTACAAAACCTCTGTACATTTCGATTATTTGTAACTGTCACAAGTTCAAACTAAACATTTGTATTTCTCTGCTTTAAATGTATCCGAACTCATTCATGTGTGTTACATACTTTCACTTCATCAGAGAAACAGTGCGTTTAAAAGCAACGAAGTGCAGCATCAGAGTCAATTACATAACATTAGAACTCATTTTATAAGAGCAGAAAGAAAACAGTGGTGACCATGGTGAACTAAAATCTCGTGCAGATCTTGACAATGCAAACGAAGACCGGGCGAATGAGTCGTTTGACACAAAGGTAATCCTTTATAACCTACAATGAGAATGCGATCAGTATTATAATTTATTGCTTAGCCTTTTTTTGCAGGTCACGATGCAATAAGCTCACGCGTGTGATACATCTTAGAAAAATTTACCAAACTTTTGCTTTGAGTATTTAACTTATGATATTACCTCTTGATTCTTGCATAACGGCCTTCAATGGTCTTGGTACGAGAAGAATATAATCTTAAACTTGAAGGTCGCTCTCTCGCTCTCTCTCTCTCTCTCTCTCTCTCTCTCTCTCAAGCACACACACAAACACGAAAAAAAAAGGTAATGATGAAAGGATGACTTGCCATAGTTGACAATGGAAATCAGGAACAGCAGCAACTTAATACAATACAGCAAGCACTTTGCTCCTGCATCCATGATGTAGATCATCTAACACACGTCGTTTCGAGATGTAAGACGATAATACAATCAGCTATGCCTTACAGAATTGAGCTATATATTGCTGTAAAAGGAAACCAGAGGCGGACTTTTGTCTCACAGACGTTTATCTAGCAACAGGCAAAAATGCCAGCTACTCCAAAGATTATATCTTTCTCAAATTGCTTGTTATCCCTGTATCACTCTTGCATACTTTTTCCTTTATCACTCTCGGACTCTGCAATTCTCTATCCTGCGACAGAGCCCCACTCTTTCTACACAGCTGGTGGTAAGCGCATCCCCCAAGAATTCTATCAGATCACGCAACAACTGTGGTTGTTTTCCTGCTTCTCAGCCAGCTGGAATTCCCAAAAACCTAGAGTAGTGGACTAGAAAAACCTCAGCTGCAAGCAAACAACAAGACTGATCACCACTCTCAACACTCGAGGATTGCGTCTTACAAACACAGCTATTGAGCTATCCCATCCCAGCCTACGCGATCAAGCAGAGAGAGAGAGAGAGAGAGAGAGAGAGAGAGAGTGATTTGAGTGCAAAATATAAAGGACGAGCTCATGAGAGGAGACGACGATGGACACGAGGGTTTAAGGCTTGCTACCGTTCAGAAGAACGAGAGCAAGCATGAGCCTTTAGTTGAAGCCTGCTCGGTTGGATGCTAGCCACGACTCGAATCTGACACCTGGACGATATTCAACGGTTAGCTATGGAAATATGGCCGAATCCGATTTGTTCGGTGGGGGCCGTAAAGTTAAGGCGTGCCATGAAGATTCGAGAGTACTGGTGGACGGTCGTAGGGTGGTGGTGGGTATAGCTATGGTGGTGGAAAGTTGTAACGGACGAGTTGGGGGGGGGGGGGGGGGGGGGGGAGAGCCCAAAAACCAAAGGCGCCCCCCCACCTTGGATATTATTATTTAGGTTTTTTTTGCCACTTTTCATGAAGCTCCTTTTCGATTGTTTACACCTCATCTCGAAACACGTGGGTGACATCCGAGTGCACGAGTCGCAAGAAGAAGAAGCGAGCCTTCGTCTCAATGTAATGTTAATTCTATGATTTTGTTTAGGATTGAAGTTTTGGGAAAAATCTTCTGTCAAATTTTTTATTTGTCTTGTGCTGATGGAAAATACAAGAGAAACCTAAAAAGTTCACATTACAACATTTATTGAGAAGGGTGGGGTTGCCCCATTAGATAATTGTGAAAAAAGACGAGGATTGTACAGTCTATTGCCCTTCCACCAAGGCACATGTAGAGGAACTTTGATTTTTGCCAAAAGTGTTCACTGCTTTCTACAAACTATAGACTTAGTTAATGTTTGATGTCAATGATTTTACACAAAATATACAATCCACATATTTTACTTTTGGATCTTATGCCTTGGGCATGCATGCCACACATACCCAACCAATATAGTACCACATGGCCAAATTAACTTTTGACTACTTCCTTTTCAAAGATTTGCTTGATTCAAGTAGATTGTTTTTTTGAAGCTTAATTGCAGGGAACGCATTCGGGGGGGGCTGTGTTTTGGACCCCAGAACGCTGTTTCAGAACACTTAATTATAGATATATGTAGATAGAGAGAGAGAGAGAGAGAGAGAGAGAGAGAGAGAGAGAGAGAGAGAGAGAGAGAGAGAGAGAGAGAGAGAAGACTGCACCTAGTTCCTCTTGACAAAGCAAGACTGAAACGTTTGAAGCCTTTATTTATAATCCAACAAGGTAAAATATAGCTGAAAAGTAAAATATAGTACTAAAAAGCACCATAAAGCATAACCACTTTAAAGACGTCCCGGCTGATACCTGCCACCATCCCAAAAAACACAACCGCACAAGTTAGTATAGTAAGGAAGACAGGTGCATAGTGTTTTAGCGATAGGCCAAGCCCTAATATTACCGTATCAAGACGAGTGCCATGTTGATCAATCTATGGGCAATTGGTCTGTATCAATTCGTTTTTAGTCATTAAAAAACGTATGAATAATTTTAACCATTTATTTTTTGTTTAGCCAAAAGACTTGGTGTGGACATGTGCTGGTATTAGGGCAAATCCATGCCATGCTAACCCAAGTGACCCTTGCAGAGCAAGGTATGTCACACACTGTTGTCCATACTCCTGAGCATATCCATGCTTTCTAGTTGTATCTCACAAAAGTCTAAAGTAACACATATTAGGGTAAGGTTAAGTTTTGCCATGATTGATTGTATGATTGTTTCTAAGCAACCATGCTATACAGAAATCATATGTCAACCATGATATACGGACATTACTTTGGATAGACATGATTAATTATTAGTAAGAGATTTCCAATGTTTCTACAAGGTATTAGGGCAGATCTGTGCCATTCTAACCCTTTCATAGAAACTATGTATCTTATGCATATCCATGATGTCTAAGACCGTTTAATTGGATTCCCTACTGTTAGGTTTTTTTGACAAGGATTTCTTTAAGAATCATTTAGTCGATTTTGCTTTATGGATGTAGTATCTTTTTCTTAAGTCGTTTTTTTTTAAAGCGGAATTTTTTTGTTGTTGAAGGAATATAGATATTAAGATATAAAGAATTGCTCATCCCATTCTTGTTCATGCTTTGTAGAATTCGCATAAGAATCGATAACGAGAAGTCATACCTGAATGTTTGTAGACAAGGCTTCTTGAGAGTCTGCCATTATTGTCTTTTTGTAAAGGTTTTCTGTTTATACCATAACGACAAGTGTTGAAATGGAAATGTAATCCATCTTGACTTTAGGCTTGATACAAACATTGTACCATGCAAGTATGTTGTTCCATAAATGCAAATGCCAAGTTTGGCCTAGATAGAACTCGAGCTATATGGATTTGACATATCTAGTTTGATGATTACAACTTGCATATAGATTGTAGACTTAGAATTAGCAAAAATATGCTAGTAGAAACTCATGGCATTTCACATGCATTAATTGTAAGTGATCCATAGTGACATGCAAGGCATGCACAAAGCGAAATGGACAAATGCATGATGATTTGTACAATTCTAGTTAGAACTAGGACACTTGGTAAAAGTAGGTAGAGATACATGCATGAAATGTGACAAATGTCACATAAACTCTAGTTTTCACTTTAGATGTCTTTAAAAGGTGGATGTATGTGGTTCTACCTCGAGCTATCTCAAACTCCATATTTATGTGTAGCTCTTCTCATAATTTTTGATGAAGAACCAAAGCTTTGTAGCTATCTCTTGTCATTCTGGATCCCCACAATTTTTGCTTGATATCTCTCTATCTTTCTCTCTCTAACTCGTGTTCAGGCTAATGCTAATACACTAATTTCTTGTACTTTTGATCATTTATGATTCATTGCTATCATTCTCTGATGCTTAGCATGCTAGATTGTGGTTAAGCCATATCTTCTGTACTAGATCTTGCTATTCAGTCTAGAATCAGGTTATTGTGTTAATTATAAAGCTTAATTAGATCTTTCATACTTGTGGATCTTCCTCACACGTGTTTGAATTATGGAAATTTTGTCATGGTATCAGAGCCAAATTGAGCTTTGCATGCTAACATCTCTGATGTACAAGAATTTGAGAGCTAAATCAAGCAAAAGGGTAGTTATACACTTTTTCTCACCTTTCTCTGAAGTGTGTTTGGATCAAATCGAACTGAAACTGAATTTTTAGGTTTGAAAAGTGGTAGTACGGAATTTTGGAATTCCGCACGTGTGAAAGTCAGAGATTTTCAGTCCCTTCTATCTCCTTGCTTGTAGATCCAAAGATAGTGGTGTTATAGCTTGATGAATAGCTTATGATGTTTACTTTCCATAGAAATTGAAATCAAACAATCTGATGTGCTCTTGAAGAGGGTAGGGAGAGGTCCAAAATCTGAGTGACCACATTTTGATTTGATTCAACCTTGCTTTGTTCTGAGTCCATTGTTTTGAGCATCCTACACAAGAAACTGAAGATCAGGACTAAGTTTGAAGTAATTAAACACCTTTGAGTCTTCTGTGTATCAATAGTGTTGTCTTTTGAAGCATTTCACATGTGCCAAAAGTAGGTATCGAAATTGCCAAAGTGTCTCAAACCACTTTGTGTGTCTGATCTAGATAATCTTGTTTTGCGGAATATTTGAGATCCATCTCAAATACAGTTGCAAGTTTTTTCATATAGGAAAGTAGTACATCCTTGAAAACACCTATAGTGAAAGACAACAACAACATTAAGTCTGATTGGAACAAGCTCAAACATATTGCAGTCCAATAACTAAGAAGTCTTCACAGAATGGCACCTCTAGGAGGATATCATCTAGAAGCAAATGAAAGACTAAATACTTCTAATTACTCAATTTGGAAGTTCAGAATGGAGTCTATTTTGATACTCCAAGATGTTATGGACATTGTGCTTGGTGTTGAGGAGGAGCCTCAAGCACAAGCTGAAATTCCTAAGTATAGGAAGAGAGCTAGAATGGCTCTACATTTCATTAAGATGAATGTATCTAATGAAATTTTGAGAGAGATAGGATCTTGCACCATAGCTAAAGATGCTTGGGATGCACTTAAATCCATCTCTGAAGCAAAGAATACTTCTAGAATACTCACTCTTAGGAATCAAATTTTTTAAAGTTGTCAAAGAAGTGAGGAGAGTGCATCAAACTATGTTCTGAGAGTTAAAGATCTTGTCAAGGACAAGCATAAAGGAAAGAGTAAGAACCAGTTCTCTCAAGCATCCAACAAAGACAAAGCCAAGGATCAAGACAAAGATGGTGAAGAGGATGATTCATCTCATCCTTCTACTTCAAAGACCAAGAAGAAGAAAGTAAAGTGTTTCTTCTGTGGCAAGAAGGGGTACTATGCCTCTAATTGCTTTAAGAAGAAAAATCAATTCAAGAAAGCAAATCTCTCCAAAGATATTGAAGAAGATTTTGTTCCAAGTGATGGAGAAGGATCATCATGGTGTCCAGTTTTTCTTCATCACCTTTCAAGAAAGATGGAGCTTGGTACATAGATAGTGGAGCTTCTTCACATATGTGCTGTTCAAAGGAGTCTTTTGACTCAATTGTACACTACTAATGATCATGAGTGCTCTATAGAAGGAATTGGCAACATTCCATTGAAACTTGCTTCTTCAAAGGTTCTTGCACTTTCTAATGTTCTTTTCATTCCAAAACTTACAAAGAACTTGATTAGTGTGGG
This sequence comes from Diphasiastrum complanatum, assembly GCA_029204225.1. Lineage (NCBI taxonomy): Eukaryota > Viridiplantae > Streptophyta > Lycopodiopsida > Lycopodiales > Lycopodiaceae > Diphasiastrum > Diphasiastrum complanatum. The sequence continues at coordinate 3,273,790 of CM055106.1, read as the reverse complement.
AAAGCTGCCTGATAGTGGTTGTGATGTAAAGTTCAACTCCAATACTTGCTTTATCAATAAAAATGATGAGGTCCTAGCTGATGGATCTAGATATGGTGGAATTTTCAAGTTGAATTCTTATGAGAATGCAAACCTTTGTGAAGTTGTTTTTTTTATCTAAGGAAGAGTTGTGGCATAGAAGGTTGGGACATCCTAGTTAGAATTAAAGTAGAATCACTGTGCTACTGTACTGTGGGTCCTATCGGTTGATAAAAATCAATTGGCCTCTCCACGAGGCAAGTCGACGGGACACGCGTCCCGCCAATGACAACTTGGGTCATGCATGGGTTGCCTGAGTGAACAACTATATGTACAGTGTAATTTCATTTTGAGAAATACAGTTGCTATGTGAGCTTGCTGTGGAGAGTGTTTTCTGTCTGTGTTACTGTGTAGCATGATCTGTGTTCCTGTTGGAAGCAAATTCTAAGTTGGTATCAGAGCCGTACAAGGAGTGTACACAATAATACAACATCACTGTTGAAGAGAGCTTCAGGAGAATTGTCTTCTGAGAGTTCGGGATTTACGGCGGGTTGAAGATGGAAGGAGAAGCACTGGTGCAGAGAGTTTGGCACACAGAAGCTTGGTGATCTTGAGACTGTGTGAGGATTTAGAGACAAGGGTTGTCGGCTGAATCAGAACCTCAGTAAACGGAATTTTGAAATTCCGAAGCAGGCTATTTGGTGTTTGCAGTCAGTGTGCATTCAATCGGACACCTTTTGACAAACGGATTGAAGCATCAGAGTTCTAGCAGTAGGGCGACCTCAGAGCAAGAGGATGGGCATGTCAGAACACTGTGAATTGGAAGCCAAGAAAAGATTTGTGTGAAAAACCCTGGTCTGGGGTTTGGGAGCACAAAATTAGAGATTTCTCTCCATTTTAAACTCAATCTGGATTTATGAAGTGACACAGAGGGGCGCCCTGGTAAGAAGGATTGGCTGCAAAAAGGCCGTGGACAGCCGTGGGTAGTAGAGTGCACTGGATCGGATCTCTGGAGGGCGCAAAAACCCCTTCTCCATAGCCAAAAAGGAAGAAGAAGAGAGAGAGAGGACCCGCGTGGAGGCTCGCGCGTAGCCAGCGAGGAGAGGCGCTTAGCGTCTTGAAGAGAATTGTGTCTGTAGGGCAACGAATCAGCGCGTAGGAGACATTTGGAACATCGGATCAACCATGCCATAAATCAACGGAGGCGATTGATTTCTCAGGGAGTGATCTAGACAGTGGATGTGAAATGACCATTGGATGACAACTTAAAGAGCCCATGAAAGGTTGAAGGGTCTTGAAGTGTATTTTGGCCTTCAACTTCATTAAAAATTTTCATACTGAAATTGGAGTTGGGTCCCTTCACAAGTAAAGAGTGAAGTTTCTTCAAGGTGAAGAAATAGTTCAAAAACAAGGAAAATCCCTATTTTTGGGTCTTGTGCATGTTTTGACCCAAACGAAAGGCTATAATCTCCAAACGAAGGGCACCCAAATTGTACCTGCAAGTACGGTACAACAAAACAGAGTGATTGTAGCGAAGAAAGTGTTCGAAGTGCGCCAAAAGTGATTTCACCATTCCATTGGGCACGTCACTTTGAGGTCAGCAGCTGCAGCATAAGACATGAGCATTCGGATCGACGAATGTTTGACTACTGGACTAAAAGTCTCACTGTAGTCAGCACTCGAAATATGGGTGAATCCTTGTGCTACTAGTCTTGCTTTCCTTCGATCAATTGTTCCGTTGGCATTATATTTGATCTTAAAGATCCATTTGCAATCAATGATATTGCAGCCAATAGGAGCTTCGACTAGTGCATGTCTGGTTCTTGATCAGAGAGGAATACTCTCTGTCCATAGCTTCTCTCTAGAGATCAGAGTCTAGTTGGCTAAGTGCCTCTTTGACTGTCGTCGGTTCCTGTATCAAGAGACAAGCAGACTCTGGAGTATACCTTGTGGGCTATGTGCGCACTCGGCTCGATCTACTGGGAGGATTCAACTGATGAACCATTTCTGGGACCTGTTGCTGGATAGCAGCAATATCTTCATCCGATTCGCTGTCTCAAAGTGGGTCGACAATAGACAAGACTGAGCCAGAATCTCAGACTATCGTGTCAATGGCAAGTGATGAGGGTTCTTCTTGAGCAACATCCTTGCCTTTGAGGTCGACGAACTGATCCTCGATGAAGACTGTATCCCGGCTATACAAGATTTGCTGGGTATCAGGATCATACAGCTTATAACTATTATAAGATGAAGTATATCTAATCAGGATGGTCTTGAGACCTTGGAAGTCCAATTTCTTCCTCGTGTCTTTTGGGATATGCGCGTAGGCAATGCACCCAAACACTCTTAGGTTCTTTAAAGAAGGCTTAGAGCCTGTCCACACCTCGTGGGGTTTCTTGCCTGAGAGGGCCTTGGTCAAACATCTGTTTTGAATGTAAGCTGTAGTGGAGACAACTTCAGCCCAGTAACGATGCATGCGATAGCATACATTTGGCAGATTCAACCAGAGTACGGTTCTTCCCCTCGGCTAAGCCATTAGACTGAGTACTGTAAGGAGTGATGAATTGCTGCTCAATGCCTTGGCTTTGGCAGTACTCCTTAAACTTGATAGAGATATATTCTCCACCGTTGTCTGACCTGAGGGCCTTGATTGTCCTTCCAGTCTCCTTCTCTGCACGCTCCTTGAAAATTCTGAAGCAGTTGAAGGCTTTTGATTTCTTCTTTATAAAATACACCATAGTCCTTCTAGAAAATTCATCAATAAAGGTTATAAAATACTTGACGTCCTTCAACGAAGGATTTTTCATCCTAGTCTGTTTACCAACTAGACAGTTTTGACAGACAAGTAACTCGACTTTTTCGCGAGGATAGTCGAGATCAAGAATAATAGATTGTCTAGACATTCGTTGTACAACAACATGATTAAATGACCAAGTCTATAATGCCAAAGTAAACATTTTTTTGAATGAATAGAAAAACTGAGAGCCTGACTAGAGGCAGAAAAGCAATGACTTAATTTGTACAAGTATCCATGCCTCTTTTTGAGTGCTAGGATCTTGCTTGTCCTATCAATCACTTTACACTGATCACATTCGAATTCTACTCTGTTTCCTAGATCTGTGACTTTGCTTACATAGAGCAGATTCGTAGATAAATTTGGTACATAAAGGACTCTAGAGAGTAGCTTAGAGTGATCATTAGCAAAGTCACAGTGCCTTCACCTTTAATAGCTTGTGTGCTATTGTCACCAAGGTGAACATATTTCTGGGTACCATAAGGTGTATAGGACTCGAAATAGCCAATAAGGCTAGTCATATGCTGAGTGGCTCCGGAATCCAGGAACCAAGAATTGTCGCCAGATGCTCCTTGACGGCTGGTCATGAAGGCATCATGATTCGCTTCTTGAATAGGCTGTGGAGCTTATTCAGCTACATTTGCCACTTGATTTGACTGCCCCTTGTTGTTCTTCTTCTCTTGAAGTATCCATTAGTCTTGTATTTCGTGGTTGTTTCGCTTGCAGTATCTACAGAACAACTTCTTATTTGTCTGCGGATTCGATTGTTCCTTGTGCTGAAAAGATATGAGTCTTCTCCAAGAAATATAGTGTAAGCACTTGTGAATTTTTGATCCACCTTGTCAATAGCAAAATCTGAGTCCGGGTAGGCAACCATTGAAACATTTTCACTTTTGTAGAGTAATCTATAATCATGTGCTGAAGATACATACCTCATGACTCTCTTCGCTGATTTCCAATGATAGATCTTAGGATCTTGCATGGATTGACTTAGCTTGTGCACACAATATCTTAAATCGGGCCTAGTGATTGTCAACCAAATCAAGGAGCCAATAAGACTCCTAAAAAGGGTGATGTTCTCAAAGGATCTTTCATCTCCCTTATTAGAATCTTTTACAATATGCTCCATAGGTGTATCTATTCTCTTACAATTTTCCATATGAAACTATTTCAACATTGATAGAGCATATCTAGATTGACTTATGAAAGCATGATCATGAAAAAGATCAATCTCTAGGCCCTAGAATGTAGTGAAGCTCTCCTAGATCTTGCAATTTGAACTCGCTACCAAATGCACTTTTAGCTTCATCTATTAGCTTCATGCAACTTCCACATAAGATAATGTCATATACATAGATGATAAGAATAACAAGATGACATTTTTCAAACTTGATGTACATGGAAAGATCATACTCACTTAGAACAAATCCAAGTGAGATAAGAAATGAGTTGAGCCTTGCATACCATGATCTTAGGGCTTGCTTAAGCCCATATAGACTTTTGAGAAGTAGGCAAACTTTGGATTATTCACCATGCTTGATGCCTTGTGGTTGCTGCATATATATCTCCTCCTCAAGATATCCATTGAGAAAAGCATTTGAGACAATTGGTTTAAACATTTTCCATTTGAAGTAGCAGGCAATAGAGATGATTATTCCTATATTCACCATCTTTGCAATGGGTGAAAAGGTTTCTTCATAGTCAAGGCCTTGGATTTGAGCAAACCCTTTTGCACATAGTCATGCTTTGAGCTTGTCGATGGAACCATCATTGTTATACTTGATTCTAAACACCCATTTTCAACCAATAATATGTGCAACCTCCCAACCTCCCAAGTGTTGTTGGTAATCAAAGCATCATACTCTTGCTTCATAGCTTCATACCACTCCTTTTAATGAAGTGCATCTTGAACACTTCTTGGTTCTTCATGAGACTTGCTTGCAGTATCAATGTATGAGAGGCTCTCTCTCTCTCTCTCTCTCTCTCTCTCTCTCTCTCTCTCTCTCTCTCTCTCTCTCTCTCTCTCTCTCTCTCTCTCTCTCTCTCTCTCTCTCTCTCTCTCTCTCTCTCTCTCATCTTCTAGGTGAGAATACATGAGGATGATCCTCCTCAAAACTAGACCCCATCATATCTTGATTGTCATCAATAGGGATAATAGAAGATGCATCATGAGATGTCTTGATCTCGCCACCCAAGGTATTCTTTTGCTCTTCATGAAAAATGACATCTCTACTTTCAATAACCTTGGAAGTATAGCGTATGTAGACTCTATAACCCTTCTTGGTAGATGAATATCCAACATTAATGCCTTTGCTTGAGCTAGGATCATCTTTCTTCCTAGTCTTCAAAGGAACATGAGCAAAGCAAACACATCCAAAAATTCTTAGGTGATCGACCTTCGGATTCTCTTTATGTAACATCTCATAAGGTGTCTTTCCTCCAAGAGCAAGATGAGAGAGTCTATTGCATAGATAATTGGCACAGTTGATGGTGTCTGCCCAAAGTCCTTAGGCAAGGATTCTTCAAATCTTAGATCTTTGGCACATTCACATAGAGCTCTATTCTTCCTCTTGGCCACCCCATTTTGAGAAGGGGAATAGGCACAAGAGAATTCTCTTTTGATTCCTTCTTGCTCACAAAAATCATAAAACTTGTTGGAGACATACTCTCCACCACCATCACATCTCAAAGCTTTGATCTTGAAAGAGTATTGCTTTTCAACAACAACTTTTAGGAAATAATCAAACACCATAGCTTTGGAAGATAAAAGATACAACCATGTAGATTTTCTGTAGTCATCAATGAAAATGACAAAACAAGTGGCTCCTCCCTTGCTTGTAGAAGATGAAGAGTGTACATCCAAGTGCACAAGCTCCAATGGATGATATGAGATCCTGGATATCGCCTCCTATGTGACTTTGCAATAGCACATATTTCACAAGGATTGATCTCCTTGGATAGTGTCTTTCGAAAACTAATAGCTTTGGCTTCTTTGACCACAGAGTGCATAGATTTGAAGTTGGGATGGCCCAATATTCTATGCCATAATTCTTCTTTGGAAAACTTGGTCACATATGCAATATCACAAGAGTTAGCATTCTCACTTGGATCCAATTTGTAGATGCCTCCAAATCAAGATTCACATGAAAGAATCTCATCTTCTTTCTTGATTACACAAGTGTCAATATGAAACTTGACATCAAGGCCACTATCAAGCACTTGTCCAACACTAATAAGATTCTTAGTGAGATTTGGAACAAAGAGCACATCTTTGAGAGACAAGGATGCAACTTTCAAGAGAATCCTCCCTGCTCCTTCAATTTTTCATTCACAATCATTTGTAGTACAGATGGATTTCTTAACTCCTTCATAAGGCATAAGAGTAGAAAAAGAATTTTTGGAATTAGACATGTGAGAGCTAGCTTCACATCAATATATCACATACCATCTTTTTTTAAAGGAGTGTCATCAAGGCCTTGGATTTGAGCAAATCCTTTTGCACATAGCCATGCTTTGAGCTTGTTGATGGAACACGCAAACCAGGAGTCAACCTAGAAGGGGGTCCTAAACTAGAGGAAAGATTTAACCAAGCAATCAACTAGGAAACATGGTTGATACTGCTTCATAAGAGGAGTAAAAATACTAGAAGCTTGATTGAGAATGTTGTATCTCTAGCATCTATTTCCGGCAAAGGCTCCTTCTAGTAGGACTATGGTTGTGTCTCCCATCTAGTCGATACTAAGGCTTCTTCCTACTAGCATGAATATGGATGCCAAAGGCAATGCAAGCATACAGTAAGTATTCTTGAGGGTAAGATCCACTCTTCTCTCTTTTCTTTACTTAGCAACTAAACCCAAAATGTCAAAACCCTAAACCAAACATCCTTCTCTAAGGCTTAACCTACTAGAGAATGGAGGGCCTAGATTAACTTAAAACCACAATGATAAAACCCTAAACTAGATCTCCTCCTCTAAGGCTTAACCCACTAGAGAATGGAGGGCCTAGATTAACTTAACTTGTTGCAAGATCAAATAGTGTACAATACAACGTGAAGTAATACAACACATGAAACCACACAAGGGAGAACACTCAAAGAAGAAAAGATAAACATGTATTGCAAATGAGGTTCTTCTCAAAATGGACTCTTCCACTTCTTTATATACTTGGAGTGGTGGTCACTTACAAAATGGCACTATGGGACAAGTAGACCACATAAGCTAACTCAACTTTTAATTGAATTGGTGCCATGGGACCATAAACAACTAAACTAACTTTGACTAACTTAAGTTTCAATGATCTAGACTTAGGCTTAGTACTAAATAACCTTAAGTCGTTACAACATGGCGTAAAGGCCTAAACTTGACTAATCCAGTTGTAGGCTTAAGTCTGTATCCTTTTCAAGATGGCTTGAATATTCCTTGGAATATCAACCTACAAAGAAGGGGGCTTATACTTAAGAATTAAGGGTCAATGGGAGCTAAGAAGTAATTAGCATTGAAAAATGATAGGAGAGTCGAGTGTCACCTAGGTTGTGCCATATCCAAAAGGTGTGGATCAACTAAATACAATTTGTCTTTGAAGGACATTGATAGGACCATCAAGCAACATGATGGAAAAAAGAGTGCACATTGGAGAGAGTGAAATGTTCTAAAAGTTCATGATCATCTCAGAAAGATCATGCTTGAACTGTCGATGCATTGTGATTGAGTTCCAAGAGGAACATAAATCTGGAAAGTGGAACGAAAATAAAACATCGCAGTCACTCATGCTATGTCATATTTAGCTAAGAGAGGATGCTCTTAGAGATTTCACAGTAAACCCTCTAGGTTCTTCAAGGCCAATGTCAAAAAATTGCCATGCTATGTGCACTTGTCACCTAACAACATCATCCAATACGATTGTGATCTATTAGCATGAAACACACCTCAAGTAGAGTGACAAGGTATAGCCTATTACCATTTCTATAACCGACATGTCCATCAGCTTCTTATCCTAGACGATCGATTGTTTCAAATTATACACAGGGTAGATGAAAGCTCTCTTCACATATATGAACTGACTTATAGTTTAACTTGGATTTGTGTAGGCATAGCAATAACGTGATATCCCAAATTGAAAACAACACATCATATTCCCTCATCAACACCATCTACCGACGATTTAACTGCGATCAGTAGAGGAGCTAGCCAAGACCTGTGCTAAGCAACCTTGGAGACATTCAGATAGGAGCTTAGTAAACGCACATGCTACTAGTAACCGCACCACATGCTGGCAACCTAAGAAACAAAGACGTTCAGTCCATGCAAATATTGCCTAGTAATATGCATCCTAGGGCCTGTGCTCTTAGACATCATAGCCTTTAATACCACGGCTCATAAGGTATGATCAAGAGACATTGCTATAGAAGTGAACACCAATGTTATCTTATTCTCGTCACAATATACATTGGTGACCCCATCATTGGATAGTGCAAGCAATCTATGCTCTATGCGTACACAACACATTAGCTGCTCTATCTTTGTTTAGTGGATACGAGAATAACAACATTCTCTTTGTGGTCATACTCTTGAGAGCTTGGAAAACTCTCATTGACCAAGAAGTACTAGGTGATCAATGGGCCCCCCAGGATTGGAAGTGGTCAAATTATGGTCACTCATGTAAGGACAATGTGGGTTCTTCTCTCAATGGGGCATTTTGGCTAAACCAATCCTTGGCTGAAAATAGCCCTAATAGGCCCTTTCAAAGTCATTTTTTCTTATGTCTTATATTCTTATTTTATTCTTTTTGTTTTTTCTAAATAGGCACTACTCAATCTTCTTATGCATTTTTGAAAACCCTCCATCTCTAAATACAAGTTAAAATGGCTACAAAAAAAAAAAAAAAACAAGCCCACTTTCTCTATGATCTTCTATAAGTCTTTTTATTTTCCTTCTCAATTTCTCTCTCATTTTCATCTTCATCTCATCTATTCATGGTGAACTATTTGAGCCATATTATTACATCAATATAACTTATGAGCCATTTAATTTGATTAATCAATGTGTTAAATTATTGCATATAGATTGCATCACATATAAAGAGGAATTAATTATGGTAATTATATCAATAATTGTTTATATTTGTTAATAAATTCTAGGCTATTAGTCAATCAATACAAAATGTAGCATTTCTTAAGGTGCCAAGGGCAATTCAACATCTAATTAAATCTATACTTAACAATAGTGTACCATCTGTTAACATTGAAAGCATGCAATATCTAAAAGAAAAGACATTATAAACAAAGTCCTTGTAAATGTCTTGAAAAATGAGCACAATTGAAATTCAACCTATGATCGTCAATAATAGAAAAGATGATGTATACCAATGCCCCATATGTGAGGAAAGCTATGTTAGGTGCAACAAATTATAACTTGAAGTGGAAGGAAAGGCATTACTTTATTTTATCAATTACTATGAAATCATCACCTTGTAAAGTGCTATTGGTATTTTCAAGTCCTTAATAAATAGAAAGGGAAAATAAGGTGTATCTTATACACCTAAGAAACATCATTATAGTCACCAAAAGCTAGTGGAAGATTATTAAAATGGTTTGTAATGCATTATGACGCGACTTGGTAAAGCCAAGATAAATAAAATGATACCATACAACAATCTCTTTTCAAATCAAATTTATACTATTTCATTTGTTTACACCATTGAATGCCACATCTTATCTTGTTTGTGCAACTAGGCACATTTACAAAAGCATTTACTTTTATGTGTATGCCGACTATTTTCATTTAGTGGAGAACACAAGATGCCCACTATGCATATTAGCTTCTTAACTTATTCACTTAATTTCATAGACTCTACTTGTTTGATTTTTCCTCTGTATCAATGAAATACAACACCTTGCTCAATGGAATTGCTTACTATTCCTTTCATTGTTACAATTCATTTATTTGAAAGTCTAGCTCTTCTTCATGTCACCAACAAATAAAATTAGGCTTGAAATATTTTAAAATGACTCAATGTTTAAAATTTACTATTACATGTGCTATTAGAGTGAGTATTGTTTCATAGAGTGAAATAGCAGTTATGACTAATTGGAACTATTCAATTTTGCATTCCTTTTGTTTATATTTTGCACTGATGTAGTTTGTCTTTTGATGTATACCCATTTTCAACAATTTGTTCTCTACATGTGATGCCATCTTTTGAAAATGAAACCATGTTCTACAAACTTGAATGTCATATCCACTATAAGAACTAGCTGGATCACAAAAACACTAAATAAGAAGAGGGGAGTAATAATGTGCTAGAGAGAAATAAAGCTAATTATAAATTTTGGTAAGAATAATCAACGCAAAACACAAATTATAGAGTTAAGTTCTCATCTTGGAATAGTCTATGATAGTGTTTGTTGTTGCATATAATAATAAGTTCATGGATCTTGTGATGTTTCTCAAGAAATTTCTATGGCAAGGAGGAAGGTGCTTATCAAAGTGGGACATTTTGCACCATCCCTACAAAAGTAGGAGGCTAACACATACACGACATCACTCGTATATGTCTCTTCCTTTGCAAGAAAATCACCAAACTTCAATCCATGAACAACATGCCCTCTTGAATTTCATGTCCTCATGAGTGTCTTTCCCTAATAGATCAACACCCTCTCTTCAATCTTTATTTTGCCCTGTGTAATGGTTTTTTTCAAGCCCAAAAGGTGTCCCATGCTTAAAAATTTGGCTTTCATCCTTATATATTTTCTTCAAAAATAGGGGTAGAAATCCTTTTTGAACATGCCTATAGAATATATATATATATATATATATATATATATATATATATATATATATATATATATATATATATATATATATATATATATATATATATATATATATATATATATATATATATATATATATATATTTTCGGGCGTTTATCATGTTTTAAAAATAATATCATCTTCTCCATTTATTTGAAGCTGGCACCCTCTCTCACTACACAAGGCTTCTTCCTTCCTCACCACTTTTCTTCCAACCTGGCTTAACTCTTCCTCACCCATAGAGAACTATTTCAATGAACAAAGCCTAGATTTTTTTTGAGTAATTTCTCTCCTTTCATCTCCTCTCCCGTCAACCTAGACACTTACTTCTTCAAAATCCCTACCACCCTCTCTTACGTCATATAGTGTCAAGACTATAATTGATTAGAATTATCTTGTTTACTTTGATTAAGAACAAAACCCTTGTTGAATCAATTTGTGGATGCTAAAAGGCTACAATCTTTTTAATTTGTTTTCAAAAGAAGCAATTTATACAAAATTTCATTCACTAAACAAGAATCTGGCAAAAGTGATGAGGGATGCACAATATAAAAAACAGGGAGTGGTGAGAAATCTTACATTCTTACGTTGTGCAAGCTTAGTTACTACAAACATGACTTACGTTATCTAGTTTGTATTTTTGAAGCTTTGGAAGGCATTATTATATCGCCATTGTGTTATTTGATGTTATCACATTTTAAGTGTTTTTTTTTTCTTTTGTAAAACATGATTGTATGCACATGCCTTTATCTGACTAGAGTACCAACTACCTTCTTTTTATGTATTGCGTTTGAGAAACATTTATGATTGCGACAATTATTTATGATACTATGCTAGTTTGGGTTTGTAAGGAGCTATCATGTTTTGCTAGGCAAGTAATCTTAGATCTATTTTTTGAATAACCAAATATGATAACACCACCATGGTGTTACATATGAACTCCTATAGAATATATGTGATCAAATTATTCCCAAAAAGAGGCTCTTTGTCATCCAACAATGATGTATATGTCAAGAAGAGTAATTGCTCTTCTTGAGCCAAATTTGAGTTTGTTGTTTGGATGAAGGTCAACCAAGCCAGATTTATGATTAATTCCATATAATTTGAATTGATTGAAAGAACTAAAAATTAGATAAGCCAAAATGATAATTTACAATGCTTAAGTGTATTATAAGAAAATGATCTATCTTAAAGAAAATGATTCAAGATGCAATTTGAAAAATATTTAGATCATTGATTGGTTTATTAATAAAAAAAATCGATATCAAGAAGTTACTAATCCTATTAAGCATGATTCATGAAATGACAATTGGTTATCAAAAGAAATCTAATACCAATAAGGCCATTTCGATGAATCCAAAATGAAATGAACAACTATTATTGGCAAGATTAGTACACAAGATACGTCTAATTTGAAGAATTCAATTCAACAATAAGTACAAACTTGTCATGGTAAAGATTAAAAGCCACTACCCAAAAATTCAATTCAACAATAAGTACAAACTTATCATTGTAAAGATTAAAAGCCACTACCCAAAAAGAAGATTTGTTAAAATTGTCAAAATACTAGCTTTGATCTATGATTATTTGTGTATAACTTGATATCACAGGTGTGGAGCATGTTCCCACATCTACTATCTATACAATATTCAAAGCTACCTATACAATATTCAAATATTCAAAGCTACGTAGAATGCCAATTTACATAGATTCTGGAAGGATTGCTTGAGTCCGTCCATGATGGAGATCAATTATCCTTTGCAGCCGAACTTTTAAGAATAAAATGAACTGTGTACTTGATGTGGAAGGCTTCTTATGAAAGGAACAGCTTCTAGATAGTGTTTGTTCAACAGGATTCATCAACAGAGTGGAGTTGAGGAGATTGGCCGGCTTGAGGAGCCGATCAAATGCATAAGTGGTTCAGGGTTGCAAATGGCTGCAGGTATCAGGTCAAAGGAGCCACCACACATCCTAAGTCCATACCTTTTGGGCAAGGAAGCCTTTCTTTGTATCTCGTCTGTTTGCTTATGCATGTTTGATCGGCAGTACTGCAACTCATCCACTGGAAATCTAGCTCTCCTCTCAGCCAATTTAAGCTGATGCTGAATCGAATGAAGTTTTTTGATCGCGTTCTTCCTTTGATGCATCGACTCTGAATACTTAGCCCTGTAATTGTTTCCCCGAGGAGATTCTTGGTTTACTTTTCTGTGATTTATTACTTGGTGTGCATAGTTGCTGCTTTTCTCGCATGCTTTTGTGTAGTTCTCATAAGTGCCATGTTCTTCCACTTTCTGGATACAGTGCTCCTTCGGACTTGGACAGAATTCTGGCAGAACTTTTTCCAGACCGTTTCTTCTCGCAAGTACCTGAGCCCGCAATAACTCTATATGATAATCCATTTGTGAATGCTTCCGAGTAGGCTTGGCAAAGGCGCCGATGAGAGGTCCGCTTCTGGAGCCACGAATCTTGGGAGGAGCGTCTTTATTTCTAGCATGGAAGGTACTCAGCGTAGCATCCCGCGTGGGTATGATTTTGGCAGGAGATATATGGTGTTGCCATAGGCATTTCGCCTTCCCAAGCTGTTTACCTTCCAGTGAGGATGAGGGTGATTCAGAAAATGGATCGAATTGGTAGCAGTCACTGGAAGACAAGAAGTAACTTCTTTCCGAGCCAAGATGCTGCAGGCGAGGTGGTAGCTTCAGCGGCATGATTTTTTCGCCATTGATTATCAGCTCCTTTACAGTTGGTTTGAGGGAATTCGTATCTTTGCAGCCAGAAACCCACGGATAAGGTTCAAAATCTCTTTCTATAAGACTTTTTGATTTCCTTGCAGCATCCTTTGGCTTGCCAGGTTTCTCTTCCCAAAGAAAGGGCACTTGCTGGCTCATCTCACACGCCCAATCGAAGATATAAACATCAAAATCATTAGACATCTGGCTCAGGTTGAGCTTGCTAGTCACATCCGTGAATCCTTTTTGTGCAATTGAGCTGCTTTTTGCATCAGCAGCCACTTCTCCATGCAAGAAATCGTTCTGACAATCAGAAGTGCAGTAGAACATCTCTGTCCTTACTGTATCAGGGCCAGAAGACAGGCTATCAAAAGCTCCACAAGCTTCAAAATACTCATATACCCAATCTTCACCTCTGCGTTCCATCAATAAGGCTTGTGTGAGTGCCAGAAAGTTCCACAGATTCTGTAGTTACAGTAACAAGTAAGCTTATATGCCTTCAAGCACCTTGCTAATTCTCTGGTTTGTTTCAAGGAATTTCTCTGACTAGCAGACAAATTGCTGCACCCCAAGATGTGAGCAGCTGCAAGCACCACACACATCCTCGCCTCCCAGCTCGATCGTCTCGAAGCTCTCTCTCCCTCGCCCCCGAATCCCGATCTCGCTCTCGATCTTAGGGGGAGTGAGGGGTCAAGTATGGTCAAATCCGTCCGCCGCCCCAAAAAATCTCTTGCGATATATGTATCATCGGCCAAAGGGACGAGAGCACCCGTCTTTCATGGACATTTATCAACCAATGCTATAGATGCACATACTATTGACATATCCTAAGCATACTATATATGCACATAATATAAGTAGGGAAAGGCATGATAGTTGCTTTGCTAGGGTAGATCTTTAGATGAGAGTCAAAAGATGTGTCAATCTCAATGGGTTGTATGGGTAGAGTTGTTAACTGCATCCAGCTAGGCGCAAGCTCGATTCCCAACTGTCGCGAAATGACATCTTAGGGGCTTTCCCTTGCCAATATACCGTTGCTAAGTTGTATATACGTTTCCAACCGTCGCGAAATGACATCTTAGGGGCTTTCCCTTGTCAATATATCGTTGCTAAGTTGTATATATGTTGTATATAACCGACCATTGTTGCTTAACAGGGAAAAAAAAAAAAGGATGCAAATAAATGTGAAGTTTTGTAGACTTAACGTATTGTGGGTGGATTGGATTGAAATTTGGGGTACCTTTGTCCTTCTTTTTTGCTTCTTTTTTTTCTTTTGGAGTTGGGTGCATACCTAAAGAAATGAGAGAATTTAGTAACTTATACTAATATATATTATAAGATGACATTATGTTGGGGACCTGCTCACACAAAGGTTGTGGGAGCAATTGAAATGACACCTCACATTATGAATACCACATGACTTTGCTTTATGTATAGCATTTTGTTAGTCTTCTTTTGAGAGCTTGTGCAAGCAAAGAGAGTGTGCCAAAGCTTTTCTTTTTTTTAGGATAAGAAAACATTTAGTACGCCCAATGTGCATATATTTTGAACATCCTTAATTACCTTCTCGAATAGGGCATGATAGCCATAAAGGATTAAGCAAGCAAAAATATCTTGTCAAGTAGAGTTTTGGATAGGTTCTTCACGGCTTCCCTCATGCCCTATTGTCCTTGGGGTGCACCCTCAAGCAAAGCACTTAGAGGCATAAAGTCCCTCCTCAGATACATTACCTTATACGTATGTCCATTGGTAGGTCAAGGACATTTATACTCCATGCATAGGCCAAATAGTAGGTCAAGTACATTAATGATATATACATTCATGGATCCAAGCAAGGTTGGATCATGAGGCTAATAGGTATACCTTTTGTACATTACCCAAAATTGAATGTACATTTTAAAAAATGAGACTTGTCCAAAGGATGATCAATGTTTTAAATTCTATGAAAGCAAGAATAGATAATCCTTTTTTCCGATCCAGACAAATTTTCAACCCGATACAAAAAAAAAAAAAAATCTAAAAAACACCATTTACTTCTTTTGGTGCTGAACCCTCCTAGGTCCGAACCAACCTTAATGTGCTTCTACCACTCACGGAGCTCATCTAGAGAGACGTACACCCAAGCTAGATCTACCAAAGTTTGACGGTACTTAGGACCCTCAAAGATTTTTGCAAATCTTTGAGAATGCATGTGATGTGTATGGCGGAACATCTCCCGATGCTATGGTCCAACTGTTTTCAATGACCATGATCGCTAAAGCACGTGATTGATTTTTCAACCTTGATCGTGAAGAAAACATCAAGATGACAAAAGATGAATGTGTACGAGACTATATCGAGCGTTTCAAATGCCTCAAAAGTCAAGTACAAGAATAGCCCTCCAAACGAATGCCCATCATCTGGTTCTTTGCCCATCATCTGGTTCTTAGTCGGCCTTCCAAGATGGATTAAACACGAGCTTAAATCCAATGATGAATATATGAGCCTAAAGTTAGCTATGTTTGATCCCATCAAAGAAGAGGACAAGGGATTAGATGTTCATGAATCTAGGGAAAGAAGAGCACCATGTGCTCCTGTCCATGAGTCGAAGCCGATCGAGGAAACCCGAGATCAGCTTTGAAAATCCCAGTTGGAGTTGCTTAATAAGCAACATCAACTACAGATGGAGAAACTCACCAATGAGTTTCAAGCTACCCTAGAGTCTATCCAAAGTAGTATGCATGGTTAGCCAAACCCTGCACATGTATCTTATAGATGAAAACCAATATGGTGCCCACACTGTCGGGCTACGCATCCTGTTGATGCTTGTCCTTCATATCAGCATACAGTCCAACAATATGAAGAACAACCGTCACAATCTGGAAATTTCTTAACTTCTTATGAATATCCACCAGAAGCTCCAGAACCATTCGCCATACAAGATGGCTATGCAGTTATACAAGGACCATTGAACAACCGATGTTTCATCTGTGGTGAAACCGCCCATTTCATGGTTGATTGCCTAGTCAAGACCAAGTACCATGCCGAGTGTCCCGACTGCGTTAGAAAACACAGTTTCAAAGACTGTCCAAAACAACCCAACAAGGTCCTACCTGCACGCCACGTCCGTTATGACTCACAATAGGATCCTCACGACAATACAACACGAGCACTATAGCAACCAATAGTTCAACTTGTTGCTCACTCGAGAATTTTCTTGCAAACTTCTACATTACCGCACAATACACCAGCTCCAAACATGCAAAAAGACACTGATATGACATGAGTCCTTGTAGGAGGAAAGCGAAACCGATATTCTGTCATCTGCTACAATGTCCAACCAAGAGCAACCTCCACAAAGAATTGACAGTTTTTCCACTTCTGCAACCTCACATCTATTTGTCTTTCCACATGCTGATAAGATCTCCAATGTGCCAATACACAATAAATTTAGGAATCGAAAATCCAGATAGAGATTCGGTTCCGAATCTCTTGCTCAGAGAGGTACTCAGGACATAGTCCCTCACCCATACATGCATCTCAAGGCTATATCTTACAACTTCTACTATCAATGATAGTCGATTTTAGTGTCACCAACCCTGCCTTGTTTTGACAAGGGCATGTACGAGTAAGTCACATTACTCTACAAAATAAATGACATATTGCAACTACCAAAGTAAATCATCAATGTTGATGAATGCAAGTTTTGTTCGACAATTGCTATACAGTTCTCACTCTCTATACAGTTTGTTTATTTCTTTGTTGCTCTTCATTCCTAGTGTGTGATTGATTTTTGCATGAGAAATACCTACTGCATGAGAGTCTTCCGTAGAGCATCTCGAGAACACATTTTCATTCATCTATCCATCTTCAGATCCCCTTGTACAATAGTTTAGGATTTTTGAAAAATATGAGAAATCCATGCCATGTTAGAATTAATTCCTACATCTCATTTTCATATTAATCTTCGAGTCAACTTCAGCAAGATTGAAACAAATTTAGTTAAAATTTGTTCAATCTTTAGTCCAGTCGCATGTTCAACAACGTATTTCAACTACGTGTTCCACACACCGATCCAATCCCGAACATGAACAATTACCAGCAACAACATCTCCACCAACAAATTTTTTGGGGGGGAGAGAGTGGATCTGCTTGGATCCACTAGTGCAGTTACGTTGCTAGCAACAACATCGCAAGATCGACAACGAAGGTCACAAGTCAAATATGAAAATGACAAGGCTAAGAGAACAGATGGGCAATCCAAAGCGACTCAATCAGAAGAAGTATTCCAATCACGACAAAGATCCTTCAGAAAAGGAAAACACAAACATTGGAAAATCAGTCTCCTCTTTTAATCGATCTCTTGCCATACTTCTGTGCCCGTCCTCATGCCTATCGTCCACACCATCTACCGATGTCACCACCTCCACCCTACCTTCCATCTGTTTGTTTATTATCAATTCATTGTTCTTCTGAGAAATTCCTAGTTTTTGATAGTCTTACCGAAGCAGCTGATAGATCATTGCAAGTGTCTTGCAGAGACTAACTGCCACCTACAATGGACGATCAGCCAAACGAAGATCTAAGAAGCAGGCGAAGCATCTAGAAGACATAAGAAATTAAGCAAAGAAGTTGAGGAGGAAAGGACAAAACTTAGGCAACAGATGAGTTAGATCAATCTTGATCAAAAGAAACTCTCTGGGGAAATGATAGTTGAATCCCCTCCTATGAAGCCCAAAGAGATCCAAAAGTAACGGATCACAAGAAAGAGCTGCAGAAAAAGAAAGATGAAGACAACCATAAACCTGCAAAATAAAGTGAGCTCCTCACCTATGCGGAAGCGGAGCGACATCGTCCAATATGAGTTGCAATGGGTCCTGCAACACATTAGGGTGGGATGATGTTGGCTGATTCTGACGAATCCCCAAGATACTTGGACAGAGCAACTCAAGAGCACCTCTCACCTTAGACCGAGGAGGTCTCCTAGAAGACGAGATGAACAAAGACTAAGAGCCGAGTATGAGAGCCGACGAATACTAGTAGTATTGACAAGCAAGAACTGTGTAAGCCTCGTGGTGAATCCCAAAAGATGGAATGACCATGTAGGAACTAGTATTTCTAGGCTAAAGTAATAAATGCAAGTACTTAAAGAAAGTAGAGTGAGTCACCTTTTGATGGTGACCTCTAGTGGAGAGCATTATTCCACTTGTAATTTGTGAAATGTGCAAATTCTACTAGGATGCTACCTAAGGAGCTCTCTTGCTTATTTAAGAGACACCCTATTTGTGAAGAGGAGCTTCTTGTGAAATGTACTTACTCCATGCTGAAATGGGAAGAGCCTCCACGAGTTTTGGTGCATCCATTGAGCTCCTTGATCATGCTTGTTTCTTGAGTGATGCATTTATGATCTTGCCCTTCCCTCCTTTGTGTGTGGTTGTGGATTGTAGAGTGGATTAGATTTGCTGCTTTCCTAGAGTGGATTAGTCTTCTTTTCTTGTTTGTGGATTAATGTAGGAGCCAACATGAGGTAAACTAAATAGGCTAGAAATGTGGTGCAAATATTGCATATCCTCCAACATTTAGTTCTTGATGTTCTTGGGATGTCCAAAAATCAAAAGGTTGGTTGGTTTTTTGATTCTTGGACTTCTAAAATGTTGTAGATTAATTCTTGTTTCAGTTTTGTGGATTAATGCAAGTGTAGCTCAGTTATAGCAAAGTGTAAGATCTGATTCACTTCATTTTTAGAGTAGGTAGTTGTAGAATCTATTGAATATTCATTTGGGCTGCATGCTGATCTATCTATTGAATGTTCATGGCTTGCATCTCTATTTGAATGTGAGTGCTTTCAAGAGAGAACGACCCTGAGTTATTCCCTTATGCCTGATTTTGGGCTTTGAACAAGAACGAATAACTTAAGCAAGAGCCCACTGCCTCTGCTGACAGGCAGAAGAAGATGTAAGTAAAAGAAATTGAAACCAACAGATCCTCTAGGGAAGGGGATCTGTCAATAAGACTCAAAGTGGAAATCGAAGGATGGTAAGACTTTTGTGCTTATTATCCTCAATATATCAGATACCCAGATTGGACACATAGCTAAAGCTAAAATGTCAAAAGACATTTGGGACATCCTAAACTCACTATATGACATGAGGGACGTAACTACTAAGTTACATCTACGAAAGAAATTCTTCACATTCAAGTGTCTAATGGTGATTCTCTCCAGAGTCACATTAACCAGTTTAAGAATCTCTTGCAACAGATGGCCATTGTCGGATCAGTCATAGACGATCAAGACACAATTATGACATTGCTTTCAAGCTTGCCCTCTTGTAACGCAGGCATCCCAAAGGGAGCCGGGAACCACGACTTAGCTTCCCAGCCTTCAACTCTTGCCATCCACACCCACTTGACATACAAGCAGCCAACTCGCCAACAACGATCAGACTTAACCAACTTGAAGTTCCTAAAACCAACATTGAGGTCCAACCTGGCGCCATGCCAGATCGGGGGTCCTGATGTGGGTGACTTCCCTCCAAGCAAGCCGCCAACTCGAAGCTTTGTTACAAACGAGTAACATCCATTCCAAGCAAGCGGTCTGACTTACATCAGACTTAACCAACTAAAAGCTTCGTCACGAGCGCTGGAAGCCAACCTGGCGCCACGCCAGACTGGACAGCCATAAACAGGTAACTTCCACCCAAGCAAGCCATCCAACTCAGCCGACAGGTTAGAGCCCGTTTCCCAAGAGCTTAACCCATTCATGTTCATGCAAGGAACACTCTGAATCACAAGCCGTGACAGATATGGAGACAACCAGTTCCTGGACCAAATGGTCCCGACAGCATACCGCTGGCGCCACAGACCGAATGGTCCCGACGGCATACTGTTGGCGTCCCGGGATACGACCCTTAGCTATGTGCCAACTTAAAAATTTGGAAGCGGCCTTACAACTGGCGCTTTTACCGAACACTATAACTCAGAAGGTAATCAGAGTCAGTTTGAGAAAAATCCCACTTTATTGATAGATTTGAGAAGGTTACATCTCAAGTGTGTGACCGACCCTCGTCTCCGGGGCGCTAGCATGCCAAGGCGAGAGCCATGACAACATTCCAGCAAGGGAGGCTGAGACTTGGTTGGAGCTCGTCCTGAGTCGCAACCCGCACTCTCCTATAGTATTGGTGTGATTCGGCACCCCCCCTCATACCAAGCACTCTACCCAAGCTGGTAAAGCACATTTTTCTCTCTCTAGAATTTTCTCTTTCTAGAAAGTCATTTTCTCTCTCTAGATTCTATTTATCCCTAGGCTTCCTTTAATCATGCCTAGATCGTGTGAGGTGATTGCACATCGATCTGAGCTCTCTAGACTCCGCTAGAATCGATCAAAGATTTTCAGCCATAGGAACTTGGCGCCGGCTGGATTCTGGTCATAGTGGCGCGGGAGCAGTAGGGGCGCTGCTGGCGCCGGGGACATAACTGGCACCAGTGGCGCCGGAAGTAAAGCTGGTAAAGGTAGCTTTACAACATCCACCCCACCTTTATAAAATCTGATGTCCTCATCAAATGTCAGATTAAAGTAAAGGTGTCTCCAAATTAAAATAATAAGCTACTTGGCACAGTACTCAATTTACTGGCCACTTTTTATTAACATTGAAGCTGGCACACCACAAGTCGGAGGCTCAGCTTTTTGTACTGAAAAATTACATAACTTGAAAATATCTCTTTGCCTGGGAAAAACGTAGATTTGATATCGCTTTCGTAAAACCCAAAAATCTTATTAACTGGTGACAGAGGCCTTTCTTTAAAATTTTCGCCCCTGTCGCTTCTGACTTTCGACTTTGGAACTCCTTTGAGCTCCTGATTTGTCCTTGATGCACTTTGTGTTGAGCTCCTTGAGCTCCAGATTTGATCAGTTCCGCACAGGTATCAAGGCTCCCTTAGCCAAAGGATTTATCGTTTGATTGCCCACTTTTGTGGTCCACTCCGTGCCTTGTTGCCTCTGAACCTTGGTTTCTCTCCTTGTCCCAGCCTGATCTTGATACTTTTTCATCTTGGCTCTTTAAGGTAGGCAAAGATTGAGTACTCCGCAATGCACCTCTCACTTAGCTTGAAGCAGTTCTTTGAATCAGCCCAAATGTAACCATTGACCTCGTGGAAAGCCAAAGGGTCACACCAGTTTGATCCGCATCCGAACTATCTTTTCGCGTTTGTTTGAAGCACCATGTCCGTCGCGCAAAACTTGACTTTCACAATTCTATCACTGGTCAGTTGCCTCACAGTCAAAACAAGAAGTGTACATCGAGCTTGGCTTCAAGTAGCTCTCTTGAATCAAACACATGCACCCAAAGTTTGCACTAGTCCGATCTCAACGCGAACTGTCCCTTAGCGTCCGTTCAAAATACCAAGTCTCTCATGCAAGACTCAACTTTCACAGTTCCTTCATTGATCAGCTGCCTTACACATAACACAAGCCAGTGTACTCATATGTTTCCTCATCATTGCTGGTCCAAAGAAAGCCTATAACAAGCTTTTCTTTCCACAACAAAAAACTTGTCAACTTATTAGGTCCAAAGTTCGCCAGTCTCCTCGTGTGAGTATGGCTAGGTCACCTTGAATTTGCCCCCGTTTCGATCAACTTTCATTCAAAATTTGCCCCAAGAGAGAGGTGTGTGTGACAGTTCTCCTCCACTTATAAAATCAGCTGATCGGACTTAGAGTAGAGTTCTTCGGACAAAAAGCCTTTCCAACACTTTGCTTCCCATCTGCTAGGATTTTGGCTCGATCCAACTTGTTGCCAATATCTGAAGAGGATCCTAGTCTTTCCCCTTTGAGGAGAAACCCAACTGATACTGGATATCACCCATGCTCAGTGAGTTTCAGTTTCGAAGGTGGCAGTCCCAAAATGAAGACCAACTACTCCATAGAAGATCTCCCCTGAAATTGCCCTTTCCAACTTTTGACTTCCTGCTTGCGTCCGGTGGGCATTGTCGCAAATGAAACTAACCCAAGGAACATGCTAGCCATCCATCCTTTGCAAACATTGAGTCGTTTCGTTGCCATTCACGTGCGAGTACTTGAGCTGCAAATCTGCCCCACAGATTCTGTAGTCCTCTTTGTTTGATGATATCAGCCTTCAAAAGAAAGGTTCCTTCTTGAGCCATCAACTCCTTGTATCACAAGCAATCATGCAAACCAGGCAAAGCACGAGTACTAAGACTCACCACGAATACATACAAGTAAGACACTCAGACATGTTTACTAACAAGTAACAAAGACAAGGTCCCCCTTTGAGATGGTCCTGCCAACGGACCTTTGCCTGGTCGTGCCCATACAAATCAATCACAGAATTAGCCCACATAGGACACCCCTCCAACTGTCCATGCTCTCACCATTAAGCAGCACATTGCCTCAGTCACGCCCCACCACTTTTTGGCCGATAGCCCTTATAGCTAAACGATCGGCAACTATCCTTGAATATACCACCCCCGTGGACGCACCCGTGCTTTCACCGTTAGGCAGCACATTGCCTCAATAACGCCCCCACCAAATCTAGTCGATAGCCCTTATAGCTAAATGATTGGCAACATACCCCCCAATCGTGGACGCACCCGTGCTTTCACCGTTAGGTAGCACATTGCCTCAGTAATGCTCCCACCAAATTTGGTCGATAGCCCTTGTAGCTAAACGAATGACAGCTATCCTTGAATATACCACCCCCGTGGAAGCACCCGTGCTTTCACCATTAGGCAGCACATTGCCTCAGTAACGCCCCACCAAAACTAGTCGATATCCTTATAGCTAAACGATCGGCAGCATACCACCCAAATCGTGGACGCACCCGTGCTTTTACCGTTAGGCAGCACATTGCCTCAGTAACGCCCCCACCAAATTTGGTCGATAGCCCTTATAGCTAAACGAATGGTGGCTATCACGAATATGTCACCCCACACCCCACAAGGCACAGACCGTGCTTACACCAACCTCATGGCAGCACATTGCCTCATTTGTCCTAAGTGCAGATGGCGTCATGCCCGAACCGCGGAAACTGACCGTGATTACACCTCAAGGGCAGCACCTTGACTCATCAAGCCCCCGTTCTGCCGACACCCCGACCGTGGACGCACCCGTGCTTACACTATGGGCAGCATCTTGCACAACAGTTGTCTTGATGAACCCCAAACAGTGGCCATTTCCGTGAGATCCGCATAGCTGACCGGCCAGTCGGCTCTGATACCACATGTAGCGCAGGCATCCCAAAGGGAGCCGAGAACCACGACTTAGCTTCCTAGCCTTCAACTCTTGCCATCCAAACCCACTTGACATACAAGCAGCCAACTCGCCAACAACGATCAGATTTAACCAACTTGAAGTTCCGAAAACCAACATTGAGATCAAACCTGGCGCCATGCCAGATCGGGGGTCCTGATGTGGGTGACTTCCCTCCAAGCAAGCCGCCTGACATACATCAAACTTAACCAACTCGAAGCTTCGTTACAAACGAGTAACATCCATTCCAAGCAAGCGGTCTGTCTTACATCAGACTTAACCAACTAAAAGCTTCGTCACGAGCGCTGGAAGCCAACCTGGCGCCATGCTAGACTGGACAGCCATAAACAGGTAACTTCCACCCAAGCAAGCCATCCAACTCAGCCGACAGGTTAGAGCCCGTTCCCCAAGAGCTTAACCCATTCACGTTGATGCAAGAAACACTCAGAACCACAAGCCGCGACAGATATGGAGACAACCAGTTCTGGACCAAATGGTCTCGACAGCATACCACTGGCGCCATGGACCGAATGGTCCTGACGGCATACCGCTAGCGTCCCGGGATACGACCCTCAGCTATGTGCCAGCTTAAAAATTTGGAAGCGGCCTTACAACTGGCGCTTTTACCGAACACTGAAACCCGTAATCAGAGTCAGTTTGAGAAAAATCCCACTTTATTGATAAATCTGAGAAGGTTACATTTCAAGTGTGTGACCGACCCTAGTCTCCGGGGCGCTAGCATGCCAAGGCGAGAGCCATGACAACATTTTAACAAGGGAGGCTGAGACTTGGTTGGAGCTCGCCCTGAGTCGCAACCTGCACTCCCCTATAGTATTGGTGTGATTCGACACCCCCCTCATACCAAGCACTCTACCAAAGCTGGTAAAGCACGTTTTTCTCTCTCTATAATTTTCTCTTTCTAGAAAGTCATTTTCTCTCTCTAGATTTTATTGATCCCCAGGCTTTCTTTAATCATGCCTAGATCGTGTGAGGTGATTGCACATCGATCTGAGCTCTCTGGACTCCGCTAGAACCGATCAAAGATTTTCAGCCATAGGAACTTGGCGCCGGTCTTCGAGTTTTGCTTCACTTCATGTCTTAGGATTTTCGAGGTACGGTGACTTTTGCGAATCGTTCGCCATTTGACCTTCGCTTCGTGCCACTTCACTTCACATCGCGGCAAAGTTGCAAGAGTTCACAATTTTTGACACAAACTTTGAAAGATTTGTCTCCTAAGAGTAAGCACTCTTGATGTAGACTTGGATTCATAAAGCTTCTTCAAAGCTTTCCAAGCCTCCAAAGATGATGTGCACTTACCAACTTCCTTGAGAAGTTCATTGGTAACATTCATCTTAATCATGTGTAGAGCCCTTTTGGCCCTCTTATCATACCTCATTTTATCTTGTTGATTTGCTGGTCTCTCCTCAAACCTACAACAATATCCAAAACATCATTCATTTCAAGAAGTGACTCCATCCTCACTTTCCACAATGAATAGATACTTGAGGTAAGCCTATTGTTGGATTTACTCCTTCTACTGTCCTAAATCCCATTTTTTTTCTGCCTCCATAATTGCTGCATATTTACTAATGTTGTCACGCAGCCTGCATATTTACATGTAAATTCGCACGGACGAATAAAGGGCAAAAGAATCGCGAACACTGTGTTTTTACATAGGTTATGGTGACAGGCAAAAAGGGGACACTACAAAATGTCGAAGTGCCCTAAAAGCTAAGGCACCCTGTAAATCTTATCCTAAGGCCATTTGTAAGAGTGACCCACTTTTTGCATCATCACCAGCGTTCACTTCAGCACTGGCTGACGTCGCACCCTTTTTATGCTCACTCCATGCAGTTGCGCTGACAGATTGGACAACAATTGCAGCCACCCACGATCTCCTACAGACAGCACATCCACTCTGTACTTTCACATCTGCACACCTGTAATATTATGTATGTATACATATTTTGGACACCATTATGAGTGAAGAAGAGACTAAGAGAAGAGGTTTCATTCCTCATTACAGACAAAATAAGCCTCGTAGGACACGCGGTTTTGACCGCTATTGTATTGTGCTCTACCGCATTATTAACTTGTATACATGATATACTTAATTTGATACAACTCTTTGTTCTGCATTCAGATCTGTGTTAATATTGTTATGCCTGTTCTTCATTTTGTCTGATCTTTCTAGCTGCTCTTTCTGGTAATAGATGATCAACTTTTAGTCTTGTCTTTCGTGAACAATTCGCGACTAATTATCAGTCGAGCACAGTCTAGCTCTTTGTGAATCATTCGCGACAGATAATATGTCTTGCAATTTGCGACAAATTATTCATCTAGCGCTTCATTCATTAAATGTTTGGCTACGTAATCTAGAATGACTGTGATTTCTATCACTAAAATTCTCTTCATTCTGATAGGCGTAGTCATGCTTACGGTGAGAGTCAAATAATTCATTTTGTTGTGCACAAACATTTTCTGTTCGAGTTCGCTTCTCGTTCATGTTCGTCATTTATTCTCCCCCTCTCTCCAACATGGTATCAGAGCTATCTTCATAGCTTGATTTGCTTCCACAGTACAAGACTCTACTAGCCGATAGAGTAATTGTTTTCTTATTCTTTAAATATCAGATTTTCATACTTAAGTCACTAATAGTTTCTCCTATCACTTAGACTAATTCTTCCACATGGATTTCCAAGGGAAAGCCATACCTATCATGGACAAGCTTGATGGAGCCAATTACCATCTGTGGAAATTTAAGATGAAAACTATACTAATGGCAAAAGAATTGTACGACGTTGTTATAGGTGCAGAAGGGAAACCCGAAGCGGACGACGCGGCAATCGCTAGATGGAAGTTGAAGGATGGAAAAGCTTTCGCGCTGATCATCCTCAACATCACGGATACCCAAATTGGCCATGTATCTGAGGCTCAGACATCGAAAGAAGTCCGGATTATCTTGAGCACACTATACAAAGTGTGAGATATAGCTTCCAAGCTACATCTTCGAAAGAAATTCTACTCCCTCAAGATGACGAATCGTGATTCTCTGCAGAATCACATTAATCAATTCAAGAACCTGCTAAGACAAATGGCCGCTGTCGGATCTGTCATAGACGATCAGACGCAGTGATGCAACTGCTTGTGAAAAATTGTCAACTAGTAGTATTTTCCTAACTTGAGATTTTGTAGGCCTATGGCCAAATAAAAGTTAGAGATAGGTTCATACATGTATGTAGAGGCCCAAAGTATGTGTACACTACTTTTGAGGTCACATTAATTAGAGGAGGTCGAGTGTGGAGCTCTTCTATTGGCTCATAATTTGGTGCATTCCTATTTGACCAAATTTCTAGGTATATGGGTGAATCCTATTGGACCCCAATTTTAGCCTATCATAAGACAAGTGGCCAAGAGGCACTATGGCTGCTATAAATAGCCATCTCCACGAGTATGTACACATCTCATTTTCATTCTATTGAATGAATGTTATGCTCTTTGAAGGTCCATCTTCTTCTCTCTCACTTTTTTGTTCATATCTTGCATTCTAGCCACTAGAATTGTGATTTCTTTGTTGCTATGGCTTCACACGTGTGAAATGCAGGTTGTAGGCTCTGAAGTACGGACAGGGACAGCAAGTTTCTGTTTGTGGAAGCTTATGATCAGATTTTGATGTTTAGTTGATGTTTAGTATGCTTAACATCACAATTTCTATCATTTTTTCAATCTAGATGTGCATAACTTCCATGGCCAAGATCTTTATGAAACTTTAGCATCTTTTGGATCTGAGTTTTTCACATGGTATCAGAGCATTAGGCGGCCAAATGTGCAGGTTTTGCCAGATTTAGAAGAGATTTGTGGGCGAGTTTGCTTTTGTAGCATTCCAATCAAGTTTCTAGCTAAAAATCTTGTTGATTTATGTGTAGAAATTGGATCTTTGTGATCAAAACATCATTTGTATGCATTTCAATTGAAGTAGGGCGAATTCCCTCTGTACTTATCAGAATAAGGAGACAAAAATTGTTTTGGAAAGAGGGAGATGCAAGATCCAACAAGATCCTATTAGTTTTCCATTCTAGCATATAGTTTTTTGATTCAATTTCTTGCTTCTTCATGTCAAAAACTTCAAAATTGATGTAACCCTCTGATTTTCAGTTTGCTGAATGATTCAAGAGTGTATTTCAATCTTAGGAGTGAGGGAAAAGCAAGTATATTGAGGTTTGGTCTTGGTTTGATCAAGAAATCATAAAACTAGTGGCTAAAATTAAGGAAAAAGTGAGGAAAAGAGAGAAAAAGTAAGGTTTTAGGTTCCAAATCTTTGTGATTTCTTCTTGTGTTTCATTTGTTGATTCAAGAGAGTGCTTAGTGCATTGGAACAGGTCAAAGATCAGAGATCAATCATTGCAACATGGCTACAAATGGAGGCTACATGTTGGAAAGCAATGATAGGCTTACCTCCCTCAACTATTCTACTTGGAAAGTAAGGATGGAGTCTTTGCTTGAGATGAATGAGTTGATGGATATTGTTGTAGGTGTGGAGGAGAGACCTTTGGCACCTCAAGAACAATTGAGGTATGACAAGAGGGCAAAGAAAGCCCTTCACATGATCAAGATGAATGTGACAAATGAGCTTATCAAAGAGGTTGGTAAGTGCACATCATCTAGTGAAGCTTGGGAAGCCTTGAAGAAGGTTTATGAATCCAAGTCTACTTCTAGAGTGTTGACTTTAAGAAGGCAAATCTTTTCTTGTATGCAAAAGAAGAGTGAGAATGGACATGCTTTTGTTTTGAGAGTTAAAGCATTGAATGATGAGTTAGCATGCATTAATGATGGCATAAATAATGAGGAGCTTGTTCAAGTGATTCTCAATGGCTTGTTGGATGATCATGCTAATCTTGTTCAAAGTTATGCTATCCAAAAATGTTTACCAAGTGTTGGAGACTTGCAAGAGGTCTTGTTGGCTGAAGAATTCAGGTTGCAAGCAAGAGTGGGAGCATCTTCTACATCTCAAGGAGGAGAAGAGGAGGCAATGTTCTCTAAAGGCAAGTTCAAGGGCAAAGGTAAAAGCAATTGGTCTAAAGGGCAAGACCAAGGTGAGCACTCTACTTTTGGCAAAAAGAAGGATAGATCTAAGCTAAAATGTTTCTATTGTGGAGTCAAAGGGCATTTTGCTAGTGATTGTTTTAAGAAAAAGAGGGATCAAGGGGAAAAGCAAACCAATCTAACTATTGATGAGGGTGGGGATGAGCTTCTTTCAAATGATGCTTTTGTTATGTCATCTTGCTTGTTGGCTAATCATGGAGACATTGATCCTTGGTGGATTGATAGTGGAGCCACTTCTCATATGACATATCATAAAGAGTATTTTTCATCTTTAATGGCATTTGATGGTGATAGGAAGGTAATCTATACCGCAAATGATGGTGAGTGTGCAATCAAGGGGATTGGCACAATTCCTATTTCACTTTCTACAAATAGGAATATAGAATTGAAAGATGTTTTGCTCATTCCATCCATTACCAAGAACTTACTTAGTGTAAGCCAAATGCTTGACAAAGGATTCAAAGTTGAGTTTGATGGTGATGCTTGCTTGATCAAAAAGGGGTGTAGTATCATTGCAAAAGGGAAAAGGCAAGGGAAATTGTTCAAGCTTGATGCATGTGTTGTTGCTAACCAAGTTGGATGCATGGCAAATGAACAAATGTCAATTCAAGAGGTATGGCATAAAAGGATGGGACATCTCAACTACAAGGCCTTGGAGGTAATAGCCAAAAAGGAGGTAGTAAGGGGACTTCCCAAGTCTCTTACTTGCTTGAATCATGTTTGTGAAGAATGTGCTTTGTCTAAATCACATAGATTGCCATATACTAGATCTATATCTAGATCTAAGATGCCTTTTTCTCTCTTGCATTCGGATATTCATGGTGTTACTACAATTAGCAATGGAGGTGCTAAGATGTATGTAACTTTCATTGATGATTTTAGTAGATTTTGTTGGGTTTATCTACTAAAGAGCAAGGATGAGGTGTTTGATGTGTTTGTCAAGTTCAAAGTTGCTATTGAGACTCAATTTACAACCACAATCAAATGCTTGAGGAGCGACAATGGTGGTGAATACATTTCTAACAAATTCAAAGCCTTTTGCGATGAGCATGGGATCAAGAGGGAGTACACATGTCCAAGAACACCACAACAAAATGGAGTGGCCGAGAGGAAGAATAGAACCTTGTGTGAGAGTGCAAAGGCAATGAGATTGAATGCTAATCTTCCTAAACCTTTTTGGAGTGATGCTTTGTTGTGTGCAAATTTCCTATGCAATAGATGGCCAAGTGTTGTATTGGAAGGAAAAACCCCTTTTGAAGCTTTGTTTGGTACGAAGCCTAATGTCAAGTTTCTAAGAACTTTTGGATGCATTTGCTACTTCAACATTACTCTTGATGATAGAACTAAGGAGGATCCATCTTCAAGAAAGGGCATTTTTGTTGGTTATAGTGAAGTAAGCAAAGCATATAGGATTTATGTTCCTTCAATCAAGAAAGTGTTCACAAGTAGGGATGTCATTTTTGATGAAGGTAACATTCCAAAAGTTGTTTCAAGTGATGATGGTGTTGTTGCAACTAATGTGCTTGATGACAATGGAGTTGATGACACATTGGATGTGGATGTTGAAGAAGCCTCTTCAAGTCAAATTCCAAGGAGAACTCCAAGGCATAAAGTGAAACCCTCAAGGCTCACTTATGATGGCAAAGGTAAGCAAGTGGTGGATGGATCCAACTATGCTTTCCTAACTTCTTTTGATGTACCTTCATGTGTAGATGAAGCAAGGCAAGAAGAGGAATGGATCCAAGCAATGGATCTTGAGTTTGAAGCACTTATGAAGAACAACACATGGAGATTGGTGGAGCTTCCAAAGGGCAAAAGTGCAATTGGATGCAAATGGATCTTCAAGGTAAAGACAAATCAAGATGGATCTATCAACAAGTTGAAGGCAAGGTTGGTGGCTAAAGGTTATGCTCAAGAGCATGGCATTGACTATGAGGAAACCTTTGCACCCGTGGCAAAGATGGTGAGCATAAGAGTAATCATTTCCCTTGCAACTCTTTATGGATGGGATCTTTGGAAATTAGACATTTCTAATGCTTTCTTGAATGGTGATCTTGAAGAGGAAGTCTACATGGAGCAACCCGAGAGCTATGTTTCTCATAGCAAGCCTAATCATGTGTGTTTTCTACAAAAAAGTTTGTATGGTCTTAAGCAAGCACCAAGGAGTTGGTATGCTAGGCTTAACTCTTTTCTACTTTCTCAAAACTTCACTATGAGTGAGTATGATCATTCACTTTACTTTAGAATTAGTGCTAATGATGTTACAATCCTTCTAATTTATGTGGATGACATTATTTTAAGTGGAGGGAACAAGGAAGATATAGAAGATATCAAGAAAGCACTAAAAAAGGAATTTGAAGTGCATGATCTTGGTCTTTTGAGCTATATCTTAGGAATAGAAGTAATTAGAACTTCTCAAATCACTTTTATTTCACAAGAGAAGTATGCTATTTCTATTCTCAATAGATTTCATATGGTAGATGCAAATCCTATTGATACACCTATGGAATCACATGTAAAGCTAACTATAAGAGGTAATGAAAGATCCTTCGAGGACATTACTCTCTATAGGAAGCTAATAGGTTCTCTTATATATCTAACCATCACAAGACCTGATTTATCTTATTGTGTTGGTAGATTAAGCCAATTCATGCAAGATCCTAGCATAGAACATTGGAAACTAGGAAAGAGGATCTTGAGATACATCTCGGGAACAAAAGATTTTGGCATTGTTTATAGAGGCTCATCACCTAACTTATTTGGTTTTTCAGATTCAGATTTTGCAGGAGACCTTATGGATAGAAAATCCATAAATGCACATGCTATTTTCATAGGTGATGGAGCTATCTCATGGATGTCGAAGAAACAAGCAACTATATCACTTTCTTCTAGTGAGGCCGAGTACAAAGCTTTGACATCATGCACAAAGGAGATGGTGTGGATCAAGAGGATGATTATGGAGCTTCATTTGCTGGATTTTTCAGAGAGTCCAATCATCTTTTGTGACAACCTTTCAGCCCAAAGTCTAGCAAGCAATCCGGTTTTCCATGCAAGGAGCAAACATATCGAGGTGGCTTACCATTTTGTGAGAGAACAAGTGTTGGCAAAAGAGATCAAGCTTGAACATGTCCCATCAAAGGAATGTGTGGCTGATATCTTTACCAAAGCATTGGGAAAGGACTTATTTTTCAAGCATAGAACAAGTCTTGGTGTACTTTCTAAATCTATGCTAAAACTAGTTGAAGAGGGAGTGTGAAAAATTGTCAACTAGTAGTATTTTCCTAACTTGAGATTTTGTAGGCCTATGGCCAAATAAAAGTTAGAGATAGGTTCATACATGTATGTAGAGGCCCAAAGTATGTGTACACTACTTTTGAGGTCACATTAATTAGAGGAGGTCGAGTGTGGAGCTCTTCTATTGGCTCATAATTTGGTGCATTCCTATTTGACCAAATTTCTAGGTATATGGGTGAATCCTATTGGACCCCAATTTTAGCCTATCATAAGACAAGTGGCCAAGAGGCACTATGGCTGCTATAAATAGCCATCTCCACGAGTATGTACACATCTCATTTTCATTCTATTGAATGAATGTTATGCTCTTTGAAGGTCCATCTTCTTCTCTCTCACTTTTTTGTTCATATCTTGCATTCTAGCCACTAGAATTGTGATTTCTTTGTTGCTATGGCTTCACACGTGTGAAATGCAGGTTGTAGGCTCTGAAGTACGGACAGGGACAGCAAGTTTCTGTTTGTGGAAGCTTATGATCAGATTTTGATGTTTAGTTGATGTTTAGTATGCTTAACATCACAATTTCTATCATTTTTTCAATCTAGATGTGCATAACTTCCATGGCCAAGATCTTTATGAAACTTTAGCATCTTTTGGATCTGAGTTTTTCACACTGCTTACAAGCTTGCCAAGTTCTTACGACAACTGGGTGATGATCATCACGACTCATCCAGAATTGACTCTTTCAAGAGTCATTACTATGTTGTTGCAGGAAGACACGCGAAGGAATGAAGCCTCGAGTTCCTCAACTAATTCTCACGCCTTGTACACCAACAAGAGCACGACAAAGCAGAAGAAGAAGAAAGGCCCGAAGCAATCAAAGCCAAACTAGAAATTAGCTCAACACAAGGAACAGTCGAATCCGTAGACAAAGAAGAAGCTGTTCTACAGATACTGCAAACAAAACAACCATGAAATTCAAGACTGCCAAATACTTCAAGCGAAGAACAATAGCAAGGGACAGTCGAATCAAGTGACAAATGCAGCTGCAGAAGTTCCATAGCCTATTCGAGAAGCAGATCATGATGCCTTCATGACCAACCATCAAGAAGCATCTGGCGACAGTTCCTGGTTACTGGATTTTGGAGCCACTCAGCACATGACTAGTTTCATTGGTTGTTTTAAATCCTATAAACCTTATAATACCTAGAAGTTTGTTCACCTTGGCGACAATAGCACACAAGCTATTAAAGGTGAAGGCATTGTAAGATTATGCTTTGCGAATGATCAGTCTAAGCTACTCTCTAAAGTCCTGTATGTACCAAACTTATCTACGAATTTGCTCTCTTTAAGCAGAATCACAGATCTAGGACACAGAGTAAAATTTGAATGTGATCAATGTAAAGTAGTTGATATGATAGGCAAGATCCTAGCACTTGAAAAGAGGCATGGATACTTGTATAAATCAAGTCATTGCTTTTCTGCCTCTAGTCAGGCTCTCAGTACTTCAATTCATACAATAAAGGTTTACTTTGGCATTATAGACTTAGTCATTTGAATCATGCTATTGTACAGCGAATGTCTAGACAATCTATTGTTCTTGATCTCGACTATCCTCACAAAAAAGTTGAGTTACCTGTCTATAAAGACTGTCTAGTTGGTAAACAGACTAGGAAACCATTTAAGTCAAGCCATCAGCATATTGCTAGATGTTGTACATTCAGATATTTGTGGCTCGATGAAAAATCCTTCGTTGAAGGATGCCAAGTATTCTATAACCTTTATTGACAAATTCTCCAGAAGGACGATGGTGTGTTTCATAAAGAAGAAATTAGAAGCTTTCAACTACTTCAGAATCTTCAAGGAGCGTGGTGAAAAGGCTTCGTCTGATAACACCTACAACCTGTACGATCCTGACACCCAGCAAATCTTTTATAGCTGGGATACAGTCTTTATCGAGGATCAGTTCATCGACTTCAAAGGCAAGGATATTTCTCAAGAAGAACCTACATCTCCTACCATTGACACGACAGTCCGAGCTTCTGGCTCAGATGTGTCTATTGTTGACCCACTTCGAGACAACGAATCAGACAAAGATGTTGCTGCTACCAAGCAACAAGTCCCAGGAGTGGTTCATCAGTCGAATCCTCTCAGAAGATCAAGCCGAATGTGCACACAGCCCACAAGGTATACTCTTGAGTTTGCCTATCTCCTAATGCAGGAATCGACGACAGTCGAAGAGGCACTTAGCCAACTAGACTCTGATCTCTGGAGAGAAGCCATGGAAAGAGAGTATTCCTCTCTAATCAAAAATCAGACATGGTCATTAGTCAAAGCTCCTATTGGCTACAATATTATTGATTGCAAGTGGATCTTTAAGATCAAATATAATGCCAACGGAGCAATTGATTAAAGGAAGGCTAGACTAGTAGCATAAGGATTCACCCAGATCCCGAATGTCGACTACAGTGAGACTTTTACTCCAGTCGTCAAGCATACATCAATCCAAATGCTCTTGTCTTATGCTGCAGTTGTCGACCTCGAAGTACATCAACTTGATGTACAAACAGCCTATCTGAATGGAGTAATACAAGAAGATATCTATATGATCCAGCCCGAAGGATACGTTCTGGAAGGCATGAAGAATCATGTCTGTAAACTCCACAAAGCATTGTACGGCTTGAAACAGTCTACCAAAGCTTGGTTTCAGAGGATCAACACATTCCTCATTGAACAAGGATTCAAACCAAGCATTGCTGATTGTAACATTTATTCAAGGTTAGTGCAGCAATCCTTCATTATCATCACCTTGTACATTGATAATACGTTGCTCTTCAGCAACAATACCGAAATGGTCAAGGATGCAAAACATATGCTGTTCTCAAAATTCGACATGACTGATCTGGGCGAAGCTCATTTCTATCTTGGAATTTAAATCCACAGAGACAGAGCAAATCGACTGATTTACATCACTCAACAAAGGTATCTTCACAATGTTCTTAGCAGATACAATTTTATGAATTGTAAATTAGCTCACTCACCAATGGATCCAGGCCTGCATCTGTTACCAATGTCTCCAGACCAAGCAGAAAGAGGGCAGATAAGAGAATATCTGTATCGATCGATACTTGAATCTCTCATGTACGCAATGGTCCGTACAAGACCATATATCTCTTTTGATGTAAGCTCACTTAGCCAATATATGGCTAATCCTGACATTACCCATTGGAAGGCTCTTATCCGAGTCATGAGATATATTCGAGCTACCATGGACCAGTGCATCTGCTATGGAGATGTCAACAACAACAGTCTTCATTAGCTCAGTGGCTATTCTGATGCAAGCTAGGGAGGAGATGCAAACAATCGTAAATCCAGATCTGGATTTACGTTCTTCTTCAACGACGGTCCTATTCCATTTAACAGTCATAAGCAAACCTCTATCGCACTTTCTTCTACTGAAGTAAAATACATTGCTGCTTCCCAATCTATTAAGGAAGCATTTTGGTTGAGAAATTTGCTATCAGACATCAATCTGTATCAGTACAGCCCCACAATTTTGTTTTGTGATAACCAAAGTGCTATTGCCTTATCGACCAATCCTAGATTTCATTCTAGGAGTAAGCACATTGAGATCAGATATCACTACATCAAGGGCAAGGTTCTCGACAGGGAGATAAGCTTAACGTACTGCAGAACGCAGGACATGGTTGCAGACATTTTCATGAAAGAACTCAATATTAATGCACACAACAGATTTTATGCATTGCTCAGTCTGAAGATCAAGGCATTTACAGATCCAGATGTGCGACGTCAGCCAGTACTGAAGTGAACGTTGGTGATGATGCAAAAAGTGGGTCACTCTTACGAATGGCCTTAGGATAAGATTTACAAAGTGCCTTAGCTTTTAGGGCACCTTCTACATTTTGTAGGATAGTGTCCCCTTTTTGCCTATCACCATAACTTGTGTAAAAACACAGTGTTCGTGATTTTTTTGCCCTTTATTTGTCTGTGCGAATTTGCGTGTAAATATGCAGGCTGCATGACAACGTTAGTAAATATACAACAAGAATGGAGGCAGACTAAAAATGGGATTTAGGACAGACAACACATCCACTCTGACATGTGCACACCTGTAATATTATGTATATATACATATTCTGGACACCATTATGATGATCAGATGATCAAGTGAGTGAAGAAGAGACTAAGAGAAGAGGTTTCATTCCTCATTACAGACAAAATAAGCTTTGTAGGACAGGCGGTTTCGTCCGCTATTGTATTGTGTTCTGCCGCATTATTAACTTGTATACATAATATACTTAATTTGATACAGCTCTTTGTTCTGCATTCATATCTATGTTAAAATTGCTATGCCTGTTCTTCATTTTGGCTGATCTTTCTAGCTGCTCTTTCTGGTAATAGATGATCAACTTTTAGTCTTGTCTTTCTCAAACAATCCGCGACTAATTATCAGTCGAGCACAGTCTAGCTCTTCGCGAATCATTCGCAACAGATAATTTGTCTTGCAATTTGTGAAAAATTATTCATCTAGCGCTTCATCCATTAAATGTTTGGCTACGTAATCTAGAATGACTGTGATTTCTATCACTAGAGTTCTCTTCATTCTGATAGGCGTAGTCATGCTTATGGAGATAGTCAAATAATTCATTCTGTTGCACATTTTTTGTTCAAGTATGCTTCTCGTTTGTTTCTTGTTCAAGTTCGTGATGTGTCTCTCCATGAGTTACATCCTTTTAAAGCAGGTCCAAACCCTATTTGGCCACTTGGCTTTCCTTCCAAAATGTAAACCCTACTATTTTTGGGTCTAGATTCAAAGTACCCAACATTCAAATTTGAATCTCTCTCAAACTTGACTACCAACTTTCTCACACTTTCAAAAAGTGTTTATTGAATGTATTTTAAACTAATAAAGCTTCAAAAAGTTTATCTCTAAGTCTAAAATGAGTTTTGGCCTCATATTGACAATTTACCAAAATATGACTAAACTAGACTAAACTAGTTGAAATCTCTTACATCAAGCTCTTATAAAGAATGAAACATGGAGATTGGCGGAGTTACCAAAGGACAAGAAAGCTATTGGGTGATGCAAATGGATCTTCAAGGTGAAGAAAAACCAAGATGGATCTATCAATAAGCATAAGGGAAGGTTGGAGGCAAAATGATATGCTCAAGAACATGGTATTGACTCTGATGAAGCCTAAGTGTTACATACCTATGCAACTAGTAGTACTTTAACCCCTATTTTCCCATTTAGTGTTTGGGGGGATAATTGGCGAATCACGCTTGGGTAAGGGGTACCCTTAGGATTAAGGGTATGGATCTCACAGACATTCTCACAAGGTAAGTTATTTTACTTGTGGAGAGATTAATTAATCTAGTGGATGCTATTTTACTGCAATTTATGGTCTGCAGATGCTTGTGTACAGTTCTTTTGATTGGATCTCCAGTTATCATAGGGGGTAGACAAATCTATTAAGATAAACGATTGTTATTTTCTTGTATTTGATGCTAGAAACAGGGGCATTTAACTCAAGAAAATATCTAGGATACTCATAGTTGAGTTTTAATCATTCTATGTCTTAATGATTCTCTTAGAGATTCTAGTTGAATGAATAATTATATTTTAGAATTATGGATTCTAAGGATATTTGTACCTGGAAGCTTTATGAATTGTCTGCTAGAGTTTCTGGATAATTTCAGACTATAATAATTTAACTTTAATCTCCTAAGTTAGGTAATATTTCACTCCGTGTTTCATGTAAGTGTTTTACATGAAGGAGGTGTTACTAACTTGTGATGAGTGTCACCCAGATGAGAAATTTATTGTTTAGTGTGCTTTCCAAACCTGAGTTTGTACTCCAAAATAGAGGTTAACAGTTGAAACCCAATTTTAACTTTGAGTACTTGTTTCATAAGAAAGTCAGACTAAGGATAATGATTTTCAAAATTATTGCAGAAAGTTAAAGCAATTGTTTCTGTAATTCTTTTTTGTTTCGAAGACAAAACTAGATTTAAAGAGGACGAATATTATGTCCAGGATTCAGTATACTCCTAGTCTTGGATACACGATACTCCAATAAAGCAAGTTGTTAGTTATGCCACATCATACTGGACATGATCCGAAAGTAACTAATATCGGTGTGAGGCTCAGAACACACTTAAAGGGAGTTAGTACAAGGTTTGGGACCGTATGTACATGTCTAGAGTTATCAATAACAATTCTATGAATAGAGGATCCATGCATAGAGACTCTATTCTAGATGAATCTACGTATAGGGGAGTTGGGACCTTGCATGACTAAGTGATCATTTGGTTCTAGGCTCTATATATAAAGGCTAAACTCGCCCTACTACACCACCATTTGGTTGATTCATTGCCAGGCTCTCACTCTATTTTCATGCTTCCTATTCCTTGGCTTGGGTATGAAGCTTCTAGAGTTTGATTGGTTTCTTCTACTTGGTTGGGTGGTTTCTCCATAGTGTGTTCTCCATTGTGTTTGTATTGTAAGTAGGATCTTGAGGAGCGTTTCCCTATACCAATGGTGCTAATTGTGTTGTCATTCATAATTAAAAATCAAGAGATGATTTTGGATCTTAGTGATTAATGAAATCTTGTCATGGTATCAAAGCTATTGTGGTAGGTTATGAATAAATCAGCCATATTTAACAAGGATTTGGAGAAGTTACCAATTCTAGAGTGTGCTAGATTGATTTCTACTCAAAATTCAAGCATCTTGCATATGTAGAATTGATCTATTGTAGGTCAAAACTCAATTTAGGTTGTTGATGTTGAAGTAGGCCATTTTTCACTCTTCACTTACTGGATTTGGGTGACTTTAATTGCATTAGAAAGGTCTCATTGGAGGCTACAAGACTGTATATCAAGTTTTTGGCAATTGCATGTAGAATTTGATTCAATTTTTTAAGAGTTAATGAACTATTCTTCAAGGACATTACTCTCTATAGGAAGCTAGTTGGTTCGCTCATCTATACAACCATCACAAGACCAGATCTAAGCTATTGTGTTGGTAGATTGAGCCAATTCATCAAGATCCTAGCAAAGAGCATTGGAAGCTAGGAAAACGAGTTTTGAGGTATGTCATTGGAACTTGAGATTTTGGCATATTGTATGAGGGATCATCACCTAGCTTATTTGGATTTTCAAATTCTGACTTTGTTGGAGATAAAATGGATAGGAAATCCATAAGTGCTCATTGTGAAAGATTCAACTAGTTTCATCACATTTTGCAATATTTCCATATTTGGCATATTGAGGCCAAAACTTGTTTTAGACTTAGAGGTTGACTTTTCAAAGTTCATTAGTGTGAAAAATTGTCAACTAGTAGTATTTTCCTAACTTGAGATTTTGTAGGCCTATGGCCAAATAAAAGTTAGAGATAGGTTCATACATGTATGTAGAGGCCCAAAGTATGTGTACACTACTTTTGAGGTCACATTAATTAGAGGAGGTCGAGTGTGGAGCTCTTCTATTGGCTCATAATTTGGTGCATTCCTATTTGACCAAATTTCTAGGTATATGGGTGAATCCTATTGGACCCCAATTTTAGCCTATCATAAGACAAGTGGCCAAGAGGCACTATGGCTGCTATAAATAGCCATCTCCACGAGTATGTACACATCTCATTTTCATTCTATTGAATGAATGTTATGCTCTTTGAAGGTCCATCTTCTTCTCTCTCACTTTTTTGTTCATATCTTGCATTCTAGCCACTAGAATTGTGATTTCTTTGTTGCTATGGCTTCACACGTGTGAAATGCAGGTTGTAGGCTCTGAAGTACGGACAGGGACAGCAAGTTTCTGTTTGTGGAAGCTTATGATCAGATTTTGATGTTTAGTTGATGTTTAGTATGCTTAACATCACAATTTCTATCATTTTTTCAATCTAGATGTGCATAACTTCCATGGCCAAGATCTTTATGAAACTTTAGCATCTTTTGGATCTGAGTTTTTCACAATTAGTCTAAATTTCATTTGAATAAACACTTTTTGAAAGTGTGGGAAAGATAGAATGCGAGTTTGAGTAGATTCAATTTGAATAAGTTGGGTACATTGAATCTAGACCTAAAATTGGTAGGGTTAGCATTTTGGTGGGAAAGCCAAGTGGCCAAATAGGGTTTGGACCTGCTATAAAAGGATGTAACTCATGGAGAGAGTCATCTTCTCTCTTCTCTATCTCATTTCATGGGTTCTACTATCCATTGGTGCACTATCTTGGTGATTGCTTGCAATTCTATGTGTAGAATGATCTATATTTGTTATTTTTGGATCCACACGTATGAAATAAAGTAGCTTGCTGGTTTTGTATGGACAGGAACAGTACATAATCATTTCATTCAAGTTTGATCAAGTTCTATTAGTGTTTGCATCTCAAATTGTGTGTAGATGCTGATTTTTCTACATTGGTGACATTGATAGTGTATTTCTCTTTCTAACCAAAGATCATTCAAGTAGATTGGATCTTAAGGATCTGAAATCTTTCACATGGTATCAGAGCTTGTGTTTCAGGTTATGAAGGAGGAAATCAGATCTATCAATGATTTGGTGAAGATATCAAGTCTAGAGCATGCTAGAGAGGATTCTACACCAAAATCAGATTTTTTGCTTTTGTAGATTGGATCTTTTGTAGATCAAAACACTAATTAGGTCAATATACTTGTTCAATTCCATTTTTTGAATTCACATGCTGGATTTGGCCGAATTTTGGATCATTGGTTCAGCCTAAGTGGTGGCTTATAGATTGCATATCAAATTTTCAGCATTTGCATGTAGATTTGGAATAGTCAATTTTTTGTGATTTTGTCAAAACCCTAATTTTGATTGGATCTCTAGATAGTGAGGTTGCTGGACTTCATTTGAGTGTGTTTCAATCTTAGGAAGTGGCAAAAGTCATTAGATTGAGAAAAGATCATAGGCTGATCAAGATTCCATGATTCTATGTGTTGATTTGCTTGGATAAGTGCTAGAAGAGAATTTGTGAGATAGTTTCAAATCTTGGTGATCTCTTTTGAAAGCATTTGTTGTTGTTCAAAGGAGTGCTTTGTGCATTGAAATAGGTTGAAAGAGAAGATCAGGTCATTGCTACATGGCAACCTCAATTGGAGTCATGTTGGAAGCCAATGATAGACTTACCTCAAGTAGCTATTCATTATGGAAAGTGAGGATGGAGTCACTTCTTGAGATGAATGATGTTTTGGATATTGTTGTAGGTTTGGAGGAGAGACCAACAACACAACAAGATCAATTGAGGTATGACAAGAGGGCCAAGAAGGTTGTACACATGATAAAGATGAATGTTCCAATGAACTTCTCAAGGAAGTTGGTAAGTGCACATCATCTTTGGAAGCTTGGAATTCATTGAAGAAGCTTTATGAATCCAAGTCTACTTCTAGAGTGTTGACTCTAAGAAGGCAAATCTTTTCTTGTTTGCAAAAGAATGAAGAAAGTCCAAGTACTTTTGTTTTGAGAATGAAAGTATTGAACGATGAGTTAGCTTGCATAGATGAAAGCATTAAGGAAGGAGAGCTTATTCAAGTGATTCTTAATGGCTTGTTGGATGCTCATGCTAACATTGTTCAAAGTATTGCTATTCAAAAGACTTTGCCAAGTTTGATGGATCTTCAAGAGATCCTGACCAATGAGGAATATAGGCTTCAAGCAAGAGGTGGATCTATATCGACACTTCAAGAGGATGCTATGTTCACAAAGGGCAAATTCAAGGGCAAAACCAAAAGCAAGTGGTCTAAAGGGCAAGATCAAATGGATGCTTCTTCAAGTGGCAAAAAGAAGGATAGATCAAAGCTCAAGTGCTTCTATTGTGGCATCAAAGGACACTTTGCAAGTGAGTGCTACAAGAAGAAGAGAGATCAAGGAGACAAGCAAGGTAATCTTACTCTTGATGAGGATGGTTTGGATGTTCAACATGCAAATGATGATGCTTTTGTGATGTCTTCATGTATGCTTGCTAATGATGGAGATCTAGATCCTTGGTGGATTGATAGTGGATCAAGTTCACACACGACCTTTCACAAAGAGTACTTCACTTCTTTTTTGGCATATGGAGATGACAAGAGGATGATCTACACGACCAATGATGGTGAGTGTGCAATCAAAGGGATTGGCACAATTCCTATTTCTCTCTCTACAAATAGGAATGTTCATTTTGAGGATGTCTTGTTTATTCCATCTATTACCAAGAATTTGCTTAGTGTGAGTCAAATGCTAAGTAAGGGCCTCAAGGTGGAGTTTGATAAAAAAGAAGGATGTCTTGATTGGAAAAGGTAAAAGGCAAGAGAAGTTGTTTAAACTTGATGCCTAACCAAGTTCGATGTGTTGCAAGGGAGCAAATTTCTATTCAAGAGGTTTGGCACAAAAGGATGGGACACCTCAACTTCAAGTCATTGGAGGTAATGGCAAGGAAGAAGGTTGTGATTGGTCTTCCAAGTTCCTTAAGTAATGA
This sequence comes from Diphasiastrum complanatum, assembly GCA_029204225.1. NCBI lineage: Eukaryota > Viridiplantae > Streptophyta > Lycopodiopsida > Lycopodiales > Lycopodiaceae > Diphasiastrum > Diphasiastrum complanatum. The sequence goes on along the minus strand of CM055106.1, from coordinate 3,231,365 downwards.
CAAGCATGTTTGTGAGTCTTGTGCTTTGTCTAAGTCACATAGACTACCTTATACTAGATCTATTTCTAGATCTACAAAGCCTTTTCAACTTGTACATTCGGATATTCATGGATTTACTACAATTAGCAATAGTGGATCTAAGATGTATGTAACATTCATTGATGATTTTAGTAGATTTTGTTGGATCTATCTACTAAAGAGCAAGGACGAAGTGTATGATGTCTTTGTCAAGTTCAAGAATGCAAGGGAGAACCAATTTTCCACAAATATCAAGTGGTTGAGAGGTGACAATGGTGGTGAGTACCTATCTAACAAGTTCAAGGCCTTTTGTGATGAGCATGGGATCAAGAGGGAGTATACAACATCAAGGATTCCACAACAAAATGGAGTGACTGAAAGGAAGAATAGGACTTTATGTGAAAGTGCTAAAGCTATGAGGTTAAGTGCTAATCTTGACAAACCATTTTGGGATCAAGCTTTGTTGTGTGCCAATTTCTTGTGCAATAGGTGGCCGAGTGCTATTTTGGATGGAAGGACACCTTTTGAGATGCTATTCAAGAGGAGGCCGATTGTCAACCTTTAAGAACCTTTGGATGCACATGCTATGTCAACATTACTCTTGATGATAGGACCAAGGAGGATCCATCTTCAAGAAGAGGTATTTTTGTTGGATATAGTGAGGTGAGTAAAGCCTACAAGGCTTACATTCCTTCTACTCACAAAGTAATTGTTGGTAGAGATGTCATTTTTGATGAGGGGAACATTACAAAGGTGTCTTCAAGCATGATTGATGGTAAAGTATATGGTTCTAACATTCTTGATGTTGATGAGAAGGATCCTACTTTGGATGGTGGTGATGATGGACCTTCATCAAGTCAAACGCCAAGGAGAACATCAAGAGAAAGAGAAGTACCTTCAAGGCTCACATATGATCAAAAGGGTAAGCAAGTAGTTTCTGGAAATTATGTTGCTTTCCTAACCTCTTTGGATGAGCCTACAAGTGTAGATCAAGCAAGGAAAGAAGAGGAGTGGATCCAAGCAATGGATCTTGAGTATCAATCTCTTATGAAGAGTGGAACATCTTTTGGAAGATCTTCTTGTGTAAATGGAGCTATGCAAGTGGATGGATGTTGTCTTGCTGTAAAATCAAGTAATGGATCTGGAAAACAAATTTTGTTCAATGACTTTGATGATCAAGTTGAAGATCAAGAGGTTGATCTCGAAGCGCTTCAACTAGTCAAAAGGGAAGTTGGCAATTTGGAGCTAGTCAAGAGCATCAAAGGAGAGGTAATTGGCAAAGTTGTTATGGATCTATTTTTGCAGCATATTGAAGACTCAAGTAAGGTCATAGAAGCAGCAAGGAAGTGTTGTTCAAGTTTACTTTACTTTTTCTATCTCATGTTTGAGCAATTTCATGTGGATGTGTGCAAATTGTCAAGATATGGTAAAACTAGCTACATTGGTGAGCATTGTTTTGATGTTGGATTTGTACTAGCATTCTTGGCTAATTTTGCTGATGGAAATGAAGCTATTGGAGGTTCATTATGTCACTCATCCATGGCTAAGCTCTCAAGTGTTGAGCTACTTGGTGCCAATACTTGGAGATTGTCAATTTTTGGTGAATTCATGGTCATTTTCTTGTGTCAAGTAGATCGTGAAGATGAACTAGTGCAAACTACTGTAAAAATTACAGCAAATAAGGATCCTAAAACACTTGAAATGATGAGGGAAACAATAGATTATGATTTCATAAGATTAGCACAAGTTGAACCATCAAAATCCATCAAAAATCTATGCTTGAACCTCACTAAATGGCCCAAATCCTTGAAGAAGGCTTCACACGTGTGAAAGTACGGCCTCCCACAGTCTGAGTACTATACACCAGACCTACATTCAATCCTATAATCATTAGTAATCACAAGTACTCAAACAATTATGAACATAGAGAGCAATTGCACCATTATGAGAGAAAAAACATGAAATTGCTTGATTGATTTTGGTGAGATATCATCACCTATATATACATGATCCATCACGGTTTTGGGCAGATATGAGTAGCCCTAAACCTATCCCTAATGCTAATTTTGGTGGATCTTTCATCCCTACCAAGTTAGGGTTGGAATCTTGGAGATCCCTCAACAATGCAAAAATTACCAAAAATAGCTCCTATTTTTTCTCCCTTGTATCTAAGCATAATTTGGACTCATTCCAAAGGTTATAACACTTAGGTCTACTTGAGAACATCCTTGTGAATGGAATACTATGCTATTTGGCACGTGTGACAAGCCACATCATGACCATCTAACTATTTACAAGTCATATGACCAAAGCTAGTCAAGCTAGAACTGTGAATTTTTAACACTCCTCCTCACTATCTAGCTTGGTTCAATCATTGCTTTACTAATCACTCCAAGTGATGATCTGAACTTCATAAAAGGTGTCTTTTGAAGTGGTTTAGTAAGTAGATCAGCTACACATTCATTGCTTGGAACATGCTCCAAAGCAATCTCCTTGGCTTGCACATTTCTCTCACAAAGTGATGGCATATCTCAATGTGCTTAGATCTTGCATGGAAGATTGGGTTAGATGCAAGGTGTTGGGCTGATATATTGTCATTGTAGATGATTGGTGCCTCCTCTGAATCCATGATCTTTAGTTCCACCAATAATCTCTTGATCCAAAGTACCTCCTTTGTAGTGGTTGTCAAAGCTTTGTACTTGGCCTCGGTTGAAGATAGAGATATAGTTTCTTGCTTTTTTGAAAGCCATGAAACCACACCTTCTCCTATGAAAGTTGAATAGGCACTTGTTGATTTCCTATCCCTCTTGTCCCCTGCAAAATCTGAATCACTAAATGCATGAAGGTTAATCACATCTCCTCTATATAGAATCCCAAAATCCAATGTACCCGAGATGTATCTTAGAATCCTCTTAGCCTTTTTCCAATGGATATTCAATGGCTTTTGCATGGATTGGCTCAACCTACATACACTAAAGCTAAGATCTAGTCTAGTTATAGTGATCCACATTAAGGAACCTATAAGTTGCCTAAACAAAGTGATGTCCATGAAGGATCTTTCATCATCTTCATTTGGCACTTTTACATCTTGTTCCATTGGTGTGTCAACACTTTTGCATACTTCCATCTTAAACTTCTTCAAAAGACTTTGAGCATAGTTTACTTGACTTATAAAGATAAAATCAGACCCTCTAAGTACTTCTATGCCTAAGATGAAGTGAAGACACCCTAGATCTACCATCTTGAACTCTAAGGATAGATCTATCTTGATTTTTTCAATACCATCAACACTATTTCCACTAATGATGATGTCATCTACATAAATGAGTAAAAGTACAATACCAACATCATCAAACCTAATGTAAAGAGTGGGATCATATTCACTTTGAACAAAAGAAAGTGAAATAAGATAGCAATGTAGTCTTGAATTCCAAGATCTCGAGGCTTGCTTCAAGCCATAGATGCTTCTTTGGAGATGGCATACTTTGTTCTCCATTCCATGCTTGATGAACCCTTGTGGCTGCTCCATATAGATATCCTCTTCCAAAATACCATTCAAGAAAGCATTAGAGACATCCATTTGACATAGAATCCATCCAAAATGTGATGCAAGTGCAATGATTAGCCTTATTGTGACCATCTTGGCCACGGGTGCAAAAGTTTCCTCATAGTCTATCCCTCTCTCTTGAGCATAACCTTTTGCAACTAATCTTGCTTTATGTTTGTTAACACTCCCATTTGCATTCAATTTAAGCTTGAAGACCCACTTGCATCCTATTACATTCCTTTGAGGTCTCTCAACAAGCAACCAAGTTTCATTCTCAATCAAGGCATCATACTCATCCAACATAGCTTTATACCATTCTTTGGAGTTCAATGCATCTTCAACATTAGCCGGTTCTTCAAAACTAGATAAAGCATAAGAAGTGGATGAGATACCCTCAACTTGCTGTCCTTTGCCTTGATATGTGAGCCTTGATGGCTCCACTTTTGCCCTTGAAGATCTCCTTGGTGTGATAGATGGGTTTGGTGCTTGCTCCTCCATGAGCTCCTCCTCAAAACCAAGATCTTGCTCCTCGGCCATCTTCTTCTTGATTGTTGGAGCACTTGAGCCTTCTTCAAGCATATGCATATGATGTTCATCAAATATGACATCCCTTGAAACAACAAATTTGTTCAAGGATGGGAGATAGACTTTGTAGCCCTTGCTTGAGCTTGCATATCCAAGCATGATCCCTCTTGTGGAAGATGGATCCTCCTTGGTTCTTGTTTCCAATGGCACATGCACATAACATATACACCCAAAAACTTTCAAGTGATTAAGATTGGGTTTCTTTCCATACAACATCTCATAAGGAGTTTTGCCTTCAATTGCTTTGCAAGACACCCTATTCATCAAGTACTTTGCACATACAAGAGACTCACCCCAAAAGGATTTGGGCAAACAAGCATCTAATCTTAAAGCCTTAGAACATTCACATAATGTTCTATTCCTTATTTCAGCAACTCCATTTTGTTGAGGAGTGTAAGGACAAGAAGTCTCTTTCTTGATCCCTTCCTCCTCACAAAAGGCCTTGAACTCATTGGAGATGAATTCTCCACCATTGTCACTTCTAAGAATCTTGATGCTATGATTATGATGCTTTTCCACAAACAACTTGAACTTTACAAAAGTATCAAATACTTGAGACTTGAAGGAAAGTAAGAACACCCAACAATATCTTGAGTAGTCATCAATGAAGGTTAAAAACATGGATGAACCTCCATTAGATTTGGTGCTAGCAATGTGCACATCTGAGTGTATGAGTTCAAGAGGATGAGATGACTTTGTGATGGAGTTAGGAAACACCTTCTTATGTGCCTTGGATAAGGCACAAGCTTCACAAACCTTGTCTTCCTTCCCAATAGACCTTGGTAGGCCTAAAGCATACTCCTCCTTGATCATAGCCTCCATGGAACCCGAGTTGACATGTCCAAGTCTTTTGTGCCATAAAGTAAAAGTAGATATCTTGCTCTTCTCGGCCAACATGACAACATTAGTATCCACAAATGCATCCAACTTATAAAATTTTCCAAGTCTAGTGCCCTTAGCCACTATCTTACCCTTCTTCTTGATGAAACATTCATTTGAAGCAAAGTCAACATTGAAACCATTGTCTACCATTTGGCCAACACTTAGTAGATTCTTTGTTATTGTAGGAATGTACAAAACACCTTCTATGTTGATCTTTTTGGAAGATCCTAAGCAAAGGGGAATTCTACCAACTCCTTCAATCTTACAAGCTTCATCATTTGCTGTATAGATAGACTTTATAGGTCCATCATAAGATAAGAGAGAAGAGAAAAACTCCCTTTTACTAGTCATGTGTGAACTAGCACCCGAGTCAATCCACCAAGGATCTTCTCCTTTGAAGCTTGTTGAAGAAAATATGGACATCATGAGAGAGTCCTCATGTGAACTCTCCTCCTCCTCCTCTTTGCTCATGTTGGCTTGGCTTTGATCTTGCTTCCTCTTGAAGCATTCCGAGGCATAATGCCCCATCTTGCTACAATAGTAGCACTTCACCTTTGATTTGTCCTTCTTGACTTTGGTGGTTGATGGAGATGCCTTTGAGGGTCCTTCTTGATCCTCAAGCTTTGTATACTTCTTGAATGTTGATACTTTGCCTTTGGACTTGCCTTTGCCTTTGGTGAAGAGAGCTTGGTCATCTCCACCTTGGATGGAAAGCCTATCCATCCTCTCTTGCATTTGGCTCCTTCTTGATTCCTCGGCCATGAGTGTGCCTTGGAGTTCTTCAAGTATGGGTAGCTTACCCATAATTGCATATCCCTGAACCAAATTGTCAAATTCAAAGCTTAGTCCATTCAATATGAGTTGAACAAGCTCTTCATCCTTGATAGGATCACCTATAAAGGCTAGCTCTTTGTTCAATTCCTTTACTCTTAGGACAAAAGTATGTGCACTCTCTCCTTTCTTTTGATAGCTTCTATAGATTTGATTCTTCAAAGCTAACATTATAGTTTGGTTCTTGGATTCATAGACCTTTTGCAAAGTCTCCCAAGCATCTTGAGCTGAAGTGCAATCTCCTACCTCTCTTAAGAGTTCATTTGCAACATTCATTTTTATGCAATGTAGTGCAACATTGCACCTCTTGATGTATTTGGCTTTTTCTTGAGGATGAATAGGTTCACCCTCCTTACCATTTACAATTTCCATCAGATCTTGCATGATCATGATAGATTCCATTCTAACTTTCCATATGGAATAGTTAGTTTTGTTGAGCCTTTCATTAGTATCCAAAAGATATGCATTTATAGATGCCATCTAGTCTCCTAATCAAGGACTTGACACAAATGAAGGTTACTATCTATTGATTTGATTGAAGGTCTACCTTATCCCACTTCTTAGGGACCTGAAAAGATCAGTAATAGACTTCCTATAAAGATCTAAGAATGATCTCTAACAAAATCAAATTATAGAATACTAGAAACAATGCACTTGCTTGATTGAAGTAGACAATACTAGTAGAATTGCCCCTCTTTCTATAAAGAACATTAAAGCTTCCAAATGATCTGATCAAGAGTGAATTTCAGCAACCTAATATACTTCCAAAATCACTTGTAAAAGATCTAAATGGAACTTAATGAGGATGCAACACAATCTACTATCCAATCACAAGCAAAAAATGATCAAAATTGATGAAAAATTGATCTAATTTGGTGCATAAGTCAAGCAATGGTTGGACTGAACCTAAATCACTTTAGGAGGGGTCTACTACACCTTAGAACAGCCTTGAAGAGTCCCCAAAACTCTGATCTTCCCTCTCCTTGAATGCTAGAAAGCCTCCTCTATGAAATCACCTCCAAAACTTGCTTAGAAATCAATGCTTGGAGCAAGCAAAACTTGCTATCTTGGTAATGTGAATTGAATTCAACTTTGCCTCTGGTTTTAGACACCTAAACACCTGCAAATGAAGTCACACAACACCAATCTCCAATGTATTTGACTCACTTTGAGTTCTAGAATCAATACTAGATGCTAAGATCCAATCTACACAAGATTTAGATCAAAAATTGTGATCAAATTGAATGAAAACCAAGGATTTAGCTCATTTCAGCCTTTAGGCTCTGATACCATGTAAAAATTACAGCAAATAAGGATCCTAAAACACTTGAAATGATGAGGGAAACAATAGATTATGATTTCATAAGATTAGCACAAGTTGAACCATCAAAATCCATCAAAAATCTATGCTTGAACCTCACTAAATGGCCCAAATCCTTGAAGAAGGCTGCACACGTGTGAAAGTACGGCCTCCCACAGTCTGAGTACTGTACACCAGACCTACATTCAATCCTATAATCATTAGTAATCACAAGTACTCAAACAATTATGAACATAGAGAGCAATTGCACCATTATGAGAGAAAAAACATGAAATTGCTTGATTGATTTTGGTGAGATTTCATCACCTATATATACATGATCCATCACGGTTTTGGGCAGATATGAGTAGCCCTAAACCTATCCCTAATGCTAATTTTGGTGGATCTTTCATCCCTACCAAGTTAGGGTTGGAATCTTGGAGATCCCTCAACAATGCAAAAATTACCAAAAATAGCTCCTATTTTTTCTCCCTTGTATCTAAGCATAATTTGGACTCATTCCAAAGGTTCTAACACTTAGGTCTACTTGAGAACATCCTTGTGAATGGAATACTATGCTATTTGGCACGTGTGACAAGCCACATCATGACCATCTAACTATTTACAAGTCATATGACCAAAGCTAGTCAAGCTAGAATTGTGAATTTTTAACAACTACTTGGTTTATGGAGTCATGTGGTGCTGGATTTGCATCATCTATGTACTCACCTACTCATGGATTTCCAAGGTTTGATGGTTTCTTGTGGCAAGATGAAGATGGAGGCTCATTCATGGAGTATCATGGTGGATACAAGGCAACAAAGGACAAAGAAGGAGGAGACATGCAAGCAAAAGTTGATCACTCACATTTATTGTTTGTTTGCTGTATTTTTCCAGAGAGTTCAGAGTTGGAAGCATGGTGGAATCATTTCATTTACATTCTATTTGATTCTTCATGTTCTAGTCACATTTTTACATGTAAAATTGATGTAAGAAATAGTGAAGCATCCCAAGTGGACACTATTCTGTAGAGGTGTTGTAAAGCTACCTTTACAAGCTCTACTTCCGGCGCCACTGGCGCCAGCTATGTCCCCGGCGCCAGCAGCGCCCCTGCTGCTCCCGGCGCCGGCGTCGCTCCCGGCGCCACTGTGATTCGTGAAACCAGGACCAAAAGACATGACATGACACAAAACGAAAAGAAAATGAAGGAAAGCCTTTCGCGCTGCCAACTGGCAGCTTAACGGGCATGGAGTCTTGAACTTCATGCTCAGTTGAAACAATCAGCAATAATAGAAATTAACTAACTAGTCTATGATCTATAGTCACATTAGGATTTTGCAAGCTTCCGGGTAACTTGTGATCATCCTCCTTTGAAAGCTTGGATTCATAAGCAACATCAAGAGATTTTGCACTCTCTCTTGGATCCAATTTGTAGATGCCTTCATATCTTGATCCACGAGCAAGGATCTCATCATCCTTCTTGATCACACAATTGTCAATATGGAAATTGACATCAAGGCCACCATCAAGTAATTGGCCAACACTTATAAGATTCTTTGTAAGCTTGGGAACAAAAAGATCCTTGGGAAGAGATAGAACTTTGAAGATGCAAGCTTCAAGGGAATAGTCCCTACTCCTTCAATTTTGCACTCTTGATCACTTGCAATTTTATTTATTTAAGCTTCTACCCATGGACTTACAAAACACATGCCATGATAGAAGTTTATTAACTTTTACTCATACGTGGACTTACAATACACATGCCATGGAGTTTTATTTCTTTTTTTATATTTTTCACTTTGTTGCTAACATTATCCCCTTCCTTATTAGATTGGTGGTCCCACAGTAATTGAAGCTTTTTCGTCCTAGACCTTTTGAGCTTCCTGGAGGCGAGATTGTTGTTGGCAGAATTGGTAAATCTTGTTATTGATGTCTTCCATCATTTTCCAGTGCAATTTAATAAGGAGCAAGATTGGTTTGTAACAGTGGAGCGTATTCGAAAGAAATTTGTGAGTTTTCCACAACTCCACCATATCAACATGAAGCATAGAAGCGAGGGCTGTCGGTAATAACGCTGCGCTATGTTGATGTGGTCGTCTTGAGTCTTCAAAGGCTTACTGATATCTATGGCAATATATGGGACCCCTCGATCCCAATAATCTTTCAGTTTTGCCAAAAACGCCACCAGGCCTCAATTATCAATAAAGTAACGCACATCGTGATCATGGTTGCCATGGTGCTTTTGGTAGAATACACTACAATTTGTGACCGTGTCATCAGTTGGGTTGCCGATATCCACTCCTATGAGCATGGGCCAAAAAATCTTATTCTTTATCTTGGTGGCAGGAAACGGTTCTCATCGCACTACCAGATAATAATATGGATCGGTGTGCATGTAGGTGGGTGCTCCAAGATACCATGCCATGGAGGTTTTTCTCTATAAAAATAGCTGATGGCGCCAGGCTGGTTGTGGATCTAGGAGCTTGACTACTTTCTTATGAGTTTTGCAATGGTTGAGGTTTGGCAGAACATAGCTACCTCACTCCTTACTAGTTTGATACTTCTTGAAAAACTCTTGAGATATAAGCAATTCCTTACTAGGTACCTTAGGCATGATCTTGTGCCTTATTGTGGGTGCTTCAGCTGCCAAGGCATGTTCTTGTTGTGGATCAGGTTGAGGGGAGAGAGGTTGTGAAGGGTTAGATTCAGCAATACACTCTGTCACGACCGATCAAGCTTTCCAGAAATGGAGGATTGATTATGTTGGACCAATTATTGTTCACCACCTCTTGGAGGCGTTCTAATGATTCTAAGTCGTCGTTGTCTACCTCAGGTAGTACTGAGTGGTTCAACTTGCGCGTTCTTTTCTCAACTCTAGGTGATATGGCTTTTGGATCGTGCTAGACAATACACAATATTTCTACCTTGACTGGGAATGGACTTCCAAGCATATGACGACTCAACTTCAGGTAGGCATTCATCCACAGTGATGTACCTTCTTGCTTAAGGTTTGTATAATATACGTTCGGTCGGTGATTTCTTGAGATGGGTGTCAAGTCTAGAAATTTTTCCCTTTCCAATATGGTCCTAGTTAATTGTGTGTATCCTAGGATCCCTTTCTAAGTGAATACTGATATTGCTCTATTATGGTGTGGAGTAATGCTATGATTGGTAGATGGTGCACATGCTCGAATTTCTTACATGAGTAATTTTTTTCTATTCCCCACATTTAAACAATACATTTCACGATACTCCTCGTTCCCGTTGTAATGTCTCAACCCAACCTTTTCTAATACTCATTTAATTTTTATGTCTATTGTTGGTCAGAACACCTTTCGTAGTATCGGGGGGGTGGGTTTGAAATTCACGTTGTAATCCCATGGCTTGAATCATAGTCTAAGGCACATTACTGCATGGGGGAGCCGACATACAGATTTTGTTATTTATTTTCAAGGTAGGCTCATCAACAAGTGCTGACTTGTAGTAAATTTTTCCCGTACAATTAGTCCCAAATATCTTCCTCTTGTTAGGCCCAACATATCATGATTGAAAGTACAAGTTTGGTATGATTTCTAGTTCGTTCCATATAAATCTTGCCAAGGAAGATCCCTAGTATTGTTAATGGCGAATTCAGTATATGATTTAAGCAACATTCAGACCATTAACATTGAACTTTTTGAATATTTGTGGTTTTGTAGTTATCTATTATCCTTTTCGTGCTCATGGGATCGACACACCTTGGGTGTTAGGCATTCGAGTGCTCACCTCCCAAGGCCCGTATGTTTCAACGGGTGACCTGGGCGGGGTGTTCTAGATGCAAACTTTTCACTGTAACACTCAGTGCTTTCCTAGCCCGGGAGGTGTGTTTCACCCTCGCCAGGTATTAAAATTGCCTCTATGTTTCAAGATGGTCGGCTCATGTTTTTTTTTCTGTTAGTAGCAAAACAATGGATCACTTAGATACATAGCACAATAATTCAGCAAATTGACATATCATATGATCCTGTTATGACAGGTATACCCATTCAAAATATCAATTCATGTCAATTTTCAGAGAGAAAGGACAAATATGATTGTACTATCAATCATTAAGAGCTATTGGTTGCTTAATCCAAAGATCTATCAAGTTCTAGGTGTTAGATCTTGATCTAGATGCGTTACACTATGATTTAGGCAAGAGCAATGGATCAAATGATCAAAGACATGGATGGGCGGCCTCACACACATGGAGGACAGTACCAGTACAGCTTGTTTACAGAGAGTAACATACATTAGCTTACAAATGCAATTCAATCATAGAAACTCAAGACATAATGTGGAAATCACAACAAAACTAGAATTTGCCAATGTCACATCAACTTGTTATTGATTTGGTTGACCCCTTTATAGATCAAGTACATCCACGAGCTGTGTATTGTCCAGCAAGCCTTCGCACATGTGAAGAGTGCCTAGTCATCCAGATCCACCAATGGGAGCCATATGTGCTCATTTCCCAAAGTTGACTATTCTCTTTGGCTAGAAAACAAAAAGCTAGTCTTCCACATTTATAGGAATATTCCCTATAAAATAGAATCTAATGGAATATTCCTATCTTATCCTCTAGAATCTTATCCACACGTGTGAATGGTATCTTGACATGTGTGAGTAATAACTCATTCACATGGAAGTCCAATCTATTTACACAAAGTTTGACCAATTTGACCATTTTCAAGATTCTACTCAAAGGTCAATTTCACACTAGTGTAGGTCAAGCTAAAATCAATCTAACTTTATAAAAGTGACTTATGTACATTATTTCACATGTAGGAATAGACTCCACACGTATGAGATCCTATGAAGATCAATTAACTTGAGATCTACAAGGTACATCAAGTTGGAAGGGATATTTTTAACGATTCAGACAAACACACATGTCAAATATCTATCCCACAACTTACTAGCCTATATTGATACAAAATTTAGACCTTATACTCAGCATTCGGAACAAACAATCCCTATTAAAATAAATGCCAGGTAGTTTGCTACTATGTATCAACAACATCTATGAAATCATTATTATTTTACTTAAGATTCACTCAACGTGCTAGCGGCAATCACTTCAACCGTATTTCTTATCCAAGTAGCCATGACCTTCCTAGCAGCATCGAATATCCACGACTTCCTCTGTACATTCTCATAACATAAAAGTCCATAGGGATTGTCCTTCCTACTACAGTGATGAAAATGTCTCGTAATTCCCCTTCAGGCTTGATTACCACATTGTTAGCTAATTTTAGAGTAGTGAGAGTGGCTGGTGCGAGTGTAAAACCCAAACAATTGGCTAACTGCGGATCTGGCATCGACAATGGCTTCCAAAACTACTAATCCATCGATCACGACATCTACTATTGTTCGCTCTTTCCCTCGTCCAAACACTAGAACTCTGGCTAGTATGTCCACAATGCAGTTACATAATCGTAGCCACGGCCTTCCTAGCAGCATCGAATATTGACGACTTCCTCTGTACATTCTGATAACATAAAAGTCCATAGGGATTGTCCTTCCTACTACAGTGATGAGAAAGTCTCGTAGTTCTCCTTCAGGCTTGATTACCACATTGTTAGCTAACTTTAGTGTAGTGAGAGTGGCTGGTGCGAGTGTAAAACCCAAACAATTGGCTAACTGCGGATTCGACGTCCACAATGGCTTCCAAAACTACTCATCCATCGATCATGACATCTATCTTTGGACACTGTCGATCCACAACACTGGCATCTAAGGCCCCTGCTGTGGGTAGTCCTATATGTGGTGCTAACTAAGCACGGATCATTTGTTTGACTTTGCTTTTTGCTATAGGTGATATGTGTATCAACTGCCACAACCCCACATCTAAGCTCAGGTTAGCAAGATTCTCCTGTATGTCTTGTAATCCCATGGTTTTGTGTAGATCTATTTGTCTTCTAGGTTGTCGTGTTTTGAATTTCACCACTTTTGGGGACAACCAATTGTTGTAAGTTCTAGTTTCTGGTACCTTCCGAATGAGTTTCTTACCTTCTATCTCAGCAGTACTTATCTTGTTTCTCGTTCCTCTAGATCATGATTTTTATCCTCAGGAGTAGAAGTTGTAATTGGTGTGGTTTCCACTTTAGTAGTCTTTTTGATGCTGGGTATGGGTTTGTCAACTACTCTAGGAGTTTCTACTAGTATTGCAACAAGTTTTTGGGTCTATGTTCCACTATGCAGTGGATCCTTCTGGAAGGCACGCATTATTGACTTTTCATGATTGAAAATAATTTTATGGGTCATCTCTCCAACTAACTTTTGTAGAATTTGAATTTTTTTTTAAAAAAGAGAGGGTGAAGTGATAGGATAGATTCTATTGTAACTTGCAAAATAAAGAAGTGCGAGTAACAAACTTGTCAAAAATGAGCAAAAATGGCAAAAAAATACAAACGAAATTGACTTCCAAAAATAGTTTAACACCCTCTCCTTGGCAAAAATGCCAAAACAAATGTTGTACTCTTTATGTGCCTCCTTATGGATGTGAATTTAGAGGGAAAAGAAGGGGTTTATGGATCTACAATTGGGTGAGTATCGCGTGTAGTATCGAGTATTGATCCAATGGGGAGGGGGTAAAGTACATAATGGGAGGGAGAACCTAGGCTTGCTAAGGTTGTCAAGCTCAACTTGAGATCTAAATGTGGAATAGGCCTAGATTTGGAGTGTTGTTCATCCTTTTTCCTCTTTCTTTTTGTTCTTTTCTATATTGGTTTCTCTTTCTCTTGCTTTGGCTTTGTCCATCACTGGTTTTCCCTAGCAGTCCAAGTTGCACTATTAGACGGGATCCCTCGAGCAGCCTTAGCGTTCATATGATGGACCTAGAATACCAGTTCCTACCCCTACTGGGTGACAGTGCCAACTAGTCAGATGAGAAATTCCAAGATGCCATTTCTATACACCAGATTTTTACCACAACCTGCAACCCTGGGATATCTTTTTCCAAATACAACATCACGAGGATCACAGCTATTTAGAAATATACAAACTAAGACTAGACGGGTCATGGAGATTAACTGACGCCACATCTACTCATTACGCAGAAGTATCGCAAACCCCCCGAATACCCCTTACGTTGATCCATCTAAACAATATCCCAAATCACCTAGGACTGCTAGTAGCACAAACGTAAATCCAAAAAATAGACCCATGTTTAAAAATCAAAGAGCGTTGTAGCAACACCCTGAACTAGTCATGAATATTTCAAGTGATGGACTATCTAAAGATCTTGTTGATAGTCTCAGCCTAGAGGTGAGGACCATTTAAGTCGTTCGGATTGGATCTAAGTTGAATCTCATGAGACTCTTTGCTAGAAATCTCTTTGAGACCCTAGAATGATTTCTATCCCAGATTCTCTAAGATTCAGTTAGATCCTACCTAGGGTCCATACTCAGCTTTACCAAAATCCTACGTCGATATCATGAATGGTTGCACCTCTTAAATATTGCCCAGTTCTACGCATAGAAGGATGGATGACCATAAGATTTGGTATTCTTGATACC
>CM055106.1:3029518-3206664 GCA_029204225.1 Diphasiastrum complanatum | reverse complement strand
AAATCATAATGAATCCAAGAATAATAACTAAATTGATTTTCAGTAGGACTTTGGGTATCTAGATGTGATTCTGAATTGTAATCTAAAGTTTTTGTAATTGAAGATGATTTTCATTTTGATATGCGTTCAGTGTTTAATTACCAGTTGTTTATAGAACTTGAATCTTGCACTTCAGTTAAAGAATCATGTTTTGAAAGTATTCCTAAATCCAGTATTTTCTTAATGAAAAGATTTTGGAATGACTCTTACTTTTCCTGTGTTATGTTAGACATATACTCTAGTATCCTGTAAATGATTAAGTATGGTTTGGATTTCAGGAAATTATGATTGACGAATCATATGAATCTAAATATTTATGGTTGACGAATCATAAATAGATACTTAGTTATTGTCAGAGGATTATAAGAAATGGTGATGAATCTTAAGTGTGATGATAATTCTTGACCTATTATTTGAGTAAGAATTTAGATCGGTATTTTGAATCTCTCTACTTCAGTGTTATATTTGAGGACCTATGGCTTTAACAAACTTTCTCTCAAGATAAGTATTTTATTTGTGGAGAATTTAATTTATCTAGTGGATGTTATTCTACTATAGTTTATGGCTTGCAGATGCTTGAGTACAGTTCTTCATTAAATTGGATCTCCAGTTATCATAGGAGATAGACAAGTCTATTAAGATGAATAAATGCTATTTTCTTGCATTTGGTGCTAAAAACAGAAGTATTTAACTCAAAAGGGTATCTGGCATACTCAAAGTTGAGTTTTAATCATTCTATATTTTAATGTTTCTCCTAGAGATTCTAATTGAATGAATTATCATATCTTAGAATTTAGATTTTAAGGATATTTGTACTTGAAAGCTTATGAATTATCTGCCAAAGTTGTGGATGATTTCAAACTGTAATTAATATCTTTTCTTTAAACTTAATCTCCTAAGTTAGTTAATATTTCACTCAGTTGTTTCATGTAAGTGCTTTACATGAAGATGATATTACTAACTTATGGTGAATATAACCCAGATGGGAAATTTATCGCTCAGTGTACTTTTTCAAACCTGAGTTGTACTCCAGTGCAGAGATTATCACTTGGAAAATAGAATTATCTCTGAGTACTTGTTTGATGTGAAAGTTAGACTAGAAATAATGATTTTCTAGATTGATATTTAAAGTTTTCTGTTATTCTTTCCTGTTTAGAGAACTTCTAAGGATAGAAGCAGTTTAAGGAGGAAAGAATGTTATGTCCATGGCCAGTAAGTAGGATTCAGTATACTCCTAGTCTTGGATGCACACGGTACTCCAGTAAATCAAGCTGTTAGTTATGCCACATCATACTGGATGTGACCTGAAAGTAACTAATATCCTTGTGAGGCCCAGAACACACTAAATGGAGTTTAGACAAGGTATGAGACAGTGTATGCATGTGCAGAGTTATCAATAGCAATTCTATGAATAGTTGGTCCATGCTTGGGACTCTATTCTAGGTGAATCTATGTATAGGAAACTTAGGGCTATGCATGGCTATGTGCCCAGGTTGTTTTTGGCTCTATATATTGAGGCCAAACTCGCTCTATTCCTCATTGTGATCACTGATTCATTGCCAGGGTTTCACTCTACCTTCATGCTTCTTATTCCTTGGCTTGGGGGTGAAGCTTCTAGAGTTGATTGGTTGCTTCTACTTGGTTGGGTGGTTGCTCCATAGTGTGTTTTCCATTGTGTTTTGTCTTGTAAGCAGGATCTTGATGGAGCTTCCCTTACAAGAATGTACATATTAAGGAAGAGTTAAATCCATTGAGCAGTCCCCCAACTCGATCCATTGTCGTTCCCATTCCCATTTCCACCTCACCTATCCTTTTTGATACAGTAACCACCACCACCTCACTTTCTACCACCACTACCTTATCATCAGACCCACAATTTTGCTTCCCACCCTCACATTATTTACCTTCTCAATTCCCTTTATTCAAAGATGTCAACAATCTGTCGAAAACTGTCAAGCAAACTCTAGAACCCTATGCTGAGACGTCCGACTATAAGAAGATACTAACTAGATGGAAATTTTTTATGGACTGCAATGTAAACAAACATGTTGCTTGTGAGGACCTGAATGTGAGACAACTTTGAAAAATAAATTTCGGGCTATTTTGCTTGGCCCATTGAGGTGTCATCTTTGGAGGCTGCAAATTATTTTTTTGTTAAATCGTGGCAAGAAAAAAAACTCTCAAAATGCCAAGGCCCCTCTAGCAACCTCATATTGTTGCTTGAATCTTGTTGGGTTCTCTTGAAACTCTTTATTGGAAAACTTCCAATTTTATTTATGTACGTGGGTTGGCTTGGCTCTTCCAACTCTCACTGCATATCGGATGTCTAATTTGTGTTGGCTCATCACCGCTCCCATGCGACACAACATGGGTAAATGGGAAAGACTAGAAAACCATGTGTGCAAATGGTCAATAACATTTTGTTGCTAGACTCATCTTATTTATGTCAATCTTAAGTTTTTTTTGGAAAAATACCACTTGAATAAGTCACCTCATGTGAGTGATGACGCGCAGTCATCCTCAATCATATGTCTCTTTGCATCTACATCATATGGCAAGACATTAGCAGCTAGTGGAAGAGAAGCGAGGGGAGGTACCAAAGGGAGAAGCAAAGGAAATGAGAGGAGTAGAGGGAATGAGAGAAGTGATGGGAGGAGTTGGATTAAGAGGAGAGGAATTGCCTGGAGTGTCCTGGTAAGAGGGGCCTAGAGTGGCCTGATAAGAGGACCATGTTGCCATGGAGTCCCAAAATAATAAGCAAAATCTAGAGCAGTGGGTCCATAAAAAAGAGAAGAGACGAGGAGTGAATATGAGAATACCAGAAAAACTAGGAGTAACAAATATTGGAGTGTCAGTATCAACAACCCTACATGTTGTCTCCTGAGTAAGGGGCTCTCGAAGTAAGTACTCCCTATGACAAGGCCTAGTGAAAGGAGCTCGAGAGGATGCCTCGAGAGCAATATCTTCATCGTCACAAGGCTTCAGAACAACTCACACTGACTTTCACTTGGCATACATGGCCACTATTAATAAGGTCCCAATTTGATTGAAAATATTACCAACTGTTAAGTAGGATTTTTGCGGCCTTAGAGTTGGCTTGTGAATTGGTCACAATCAATAGTTTGTAAATTGTTGAAAAGAATTGACATATTCCACCATGTACTTTTTTTTTGGACATATCAATATAACAAAACGCCTAGGTGTTTCAGAGATCCTTTTCTCAAGGGCTACCTTTAAATCACATCTAATAGACAAACATCAATGTTTAGAGAGCAATAAAAGAAGAGAAAGTGAATTGACAAAGCCAAAATGTTGAGTGTAAACCAAAAATTTCTCCTCAGCCCGAGACATCTATAATATGGAAAATAATTGGTAAAACCATGTGGTCCACTTAAAATTGGTAAAACCATGTGGGCCCCTCATCGCTTTTTAGCACGGAGCCGATTACTCCTGGAACACTTCGTTGGTCACCACATGTCCCAAGCTCCCTCCAATAGTACTTGCATGGATCGGATAGGGCTAGGGAAGTTGCGCCATGTGTCACACAAGCACTTGAATGGGAGGTACCTCCTGTGCCAATAAGGACTTCGCTTGAAACCATTGGGTGCCACCTAAGAAAGAGAGAAGGCCCGGGCCTCTCTTTCCCCATATCCTTATTGATTGGACTAAGTAATTTTTTCCAAAATGCATATGTCTCCAGACTACAACTAGAAAGCGCAGATACACTTCTATTGTAGCTAACAATCAGGAACACTCTTTATTGTTCAGTGAAGCCTGCGCAGAAATAGATTTGACGTTCTTACAAATAGATCTGCAACTCATTATGCAGTGCAGCTCTATACCCGAAACAAAGTTATGAGAATAACAAATACATCGTATAGCTTTCAAAAAGCGGATCAGAGATACTACAGGCTTGCAACTGCCCAGATTACATAGCTTTCTGGAAGACGAAATCGCTGATGTTATCTAAGTAGACAGTGGCATGGTGTGATAGGGTGGCTGATGCATTGAACGGTCCAAAAAGATTGACAACCTCTTCCGTGAGAATTCCCCTTGCAAGGAGAAAATCTCCTGTTCCTCCTACAATAGCATATTTTTTTATTGATATGGAATATTGGTAACCTCCGAGTATGTTGAGAGTGCTGCCAGTGTACTTTCCCGTTCGGATACTAACTGTGTAGCTCACGTAACCAACATATTCCTCTCTGGAGACAAATGAATAAGTTCCTTGAGCTCTGCCAAAAGTTGCTGATGTTAAAGACGGATGCTGGGTTAGCGGATCATCAATCACGTATATCTGTCCAAATAGTTTGTTCTTCACTTCAGTCTGAAAGTCGCTTGGATTATAGGCTGTAACGGGTATGGAAGATGGAGTCAGCCCATTAAAAGGTGTGTCGTGCATGTACCAATGGAGATGCACTACCTTCGCTGACTCCGTGACATGATCCTGCAGCACACAGGTGCTAGTAAATAAGAACACGATCGAAAGAGCTGAATGGAGCTGCATTGTGATAAATTGAAAATAGCGTATTATGCAACCAGTGTGCTGAATTCGCTCCAATGCATAGATTATATTCGCATGCTGGTTGTGATATAAAACTATTACTTACAAAATGACAGCCGAAAGTGAGCTGTGCAATATACAGGAGTAGAAGAAATTCCTTGAATATTGAGTCCTAGTGGTCTGTAGATGATGAGTACTGTCAGGCAGCGACAAATTCTTATGATTAGTTGCATGAACGTCATGTCAGTTGAAGACTCATACAGTGAGCTGTATGGTGTAGGAAGACTGATACAGTGCAGGCAGACTTGATCCGGTAAACTGTACGGTGCAAGAAGAGTGATGCATTGAAGACTACAGTGAGCTGTATGGGTTGTAGCAGTGTACGACACAGCCCACTGAAAATTGACAAATACAAACAGTTCAATTGTTGAAGTTCAATTGTTGAAATTCATTTACTGTTTGATTTTAGGTTTTCTATATGGCTTAAAATGAGATGCTTTTAGTTATAAATGTTAAGTTTTAAGGTTTTATTTTAACTTTTTATCGATTTTATAATAGGTTTTTGAGTTTTTTATAAGGTTAGCTTGATTTTAGAATAGGTTTGTGAGTTTTTATTAAGGTTAGCTGAAACCTTGTTACTGGCATTGATGCAGTTTAACCTTTTACCTAGTTCATAATAGGTTTGTGAGTTTTTTATATGGTGTAGGAAGACTGATACAGTGCAGGCAGACTTGATCCGGTAAACTGTACGGTGCAAGAAGAGTGATGCATTGAAGACTACAGTGAGCTGTATGGGTTGTAGCACTGTACGACACAGCTCACTGAAAATTGACAAATACAAACAGTTCAATTGTTGAAATTCATTTACTGTTTGATTTATAGGTTTTTTATATGGCTTAAAATGAGATGCTTTTAGTTATAAATGTTAAGTTTTAAGGTTTTATTTTAACTTTTTATCAATTTTATAATAGGTTTTTGAGTTTTTTATAAGGTTAGCTTGATTTTAGAATAGGTTTGTGAGTTTTTATTAAGGTTAGCTGAAACCTTGTTACTGGCATTGATGCAGTTTAACCTTTTACCTAGTTCATAATAGGTTTGTGAGTTTTTTATAAGGTTAGCTTGAAACTTTGTTAAGAGCATTGATGCATGAGGCTGAATCCTAATAGATGATATGATTCATCTTTTTGGAGAAAGCCTCAAGAAGGAAGTGTACTATCATTTTCAAATATTTTTCTTAAAAAGTTCAAAGAATTAAGTATTGGCATACTCCTATTGGTAAGAGGACTCAATTTACATAACATTATTGATTGGAACTTGGAGATTGGTCGTAAAGTAGAGAAGCCGTTAGGTCATTGGGAGGGTCATTACCACAAATAATTTGGGATTTGGAGAGCGAGCGGTGGAGTCCAATGGTTGTCCGAGGACCAAACTATGTGTGTAATGACCCAATCAATTGACCATTACTACATGTTATTGTCATTCACATGATTTTTACGTTTTTTTAAAGTCTCTACAAACAGTGGAAATAATTTTTTTTATTCTAGTAGTAAATTCTTTTGTATTTTTATTTCTTTTGTCAAAACTTGATGTTTCCAATTGTTTTTAGTAACTTTTTAACTGGGCCCTAGACTTAGGAGTAGATCCAGAGCATTTTGGAGCTTCGAGTTGCAACATTCTTTAGCGTGGGGTCTAGAGCGTAGAATCTAGATTTTGAGGATTTTGGACAAGGCTAAAGCATCTGTCTAAAATCTTCTAGAGCCTTACCTTTGACAATCTCAAGTGTTGGGTCTCTCTCTCTCTCTCTCTCTCTCTCTCTCTCTCTCTCTCTCTCTCTCTCTCTCTCTCTCTCTCTCTCTCTCAAAGGGGAAAGTATTTTAAGAGTGGCAAAATAATGGAGGCCCTATATTATGTAAAATAGTATACACCCCAAAAATGGCTAAAAATGAGTATTTTTTTTCAAAGTAATGTGTCGATCTTGAGAAATGGCAATAATAACCATGGGAGGTACTTATTGGATTTCAATGCTCAAGCCCAAATCCATTCAGTAATGAGCATTCTAAAAGCTCTATATACTTCTACCAAAAAACTAGAAAAAGGAAAGGCTCGAATTCTTCCAACCCTAGATCGGATCGGATTGGATCGCGTTGTAATTATCCGACCCTGGATCGACTCGAATCGAGTCATTATTTTTCGATACCGGATTGACTCAATCTTTTTTTTATAAAATTCGAATCAAATCTCTGCTGTCGAGATACACCAGTCAAGATACATTCAGAAGATCATGGATGATTTCGACATGACAGATTGCAAGGGAGTGAACACTCCTATGGTACCTGGCACAATACTAACAAGTGAAGACTATCCCAGAGACAATGCAGACCGAGAAGCTATGCGACATAAGCCTTATTGGTTTTTTGATGTACTTGGCAGACAATACAAGGCCAGAAATTGCCTATGCAGTGTTCAGATTGAGCCAATTCAATATCAATCCAGGTCCGACACACTGGAAAATTGTCAAAAGAATCCTACAATACCTATAGAGCACAAAGAACTATGGACTATGCTATAGTCGAGATGCAGGATTCGAGATTTAGTCCTACAGTGATGCAAGCTAGGCATCAATCAAAGATGATTCCAAAAATGTCTCAAGAAAATGTACAATAGCACCCAATGCAGCTGTTATATGGATTAGCAGAAAGCAGACCATAATTCTCCAATCATCATGTGAGGCATAATATGTTGCTGCAGCCAAAATGGCTAATGACCTGACATGGCTCAGACAATTTCGAGATGGTTTCAGAGAGAGCACCAATGGGCCACTAATCCTACACATGGACAACACATCTGCAATACATCTGACAAAGGATCCTATGTTTCACTCAAGAACGAAACACATTGCTATTAAGTATCATTTGATCAACGATCTGGTTGAGAGAAACGAGTTGCAGATAGTTTTTATTCCAACCAAGCAGATGGTGGCCGATTACAAAGCCTCTGGATAAGGCAATGTTTGAAAGACAGAGAGCTAGCCTGGGAATCACAAGGCTACCACTCTTTGAGAGGGAGCTAAAGAAACTCAATTTTTCTACCCACAAAGTGCTTTTAGCTTGTGAGCCATTACCTACAGAAATACACGAGATTTCTACACATGTAGCAACCGACTCAATCGAAGTCATCGACTCAATCGAAGTCCCCGACATCGATAAATTTCCAAGGCACCAATCTCAACTGAAGTCATCGACGACGCCGAAGTCAAGACTCAACCAAAGTGGTCGAAGGTCGAAGTCCCCAAAGGCAACGAAGACAATGAAGGCAACGAAGGCAAACCAGCCAAAGGTTGAAGTCTCTGACTCGGTTGAAGTGTCCGATGTCGAAGTCAAGGACTCAATCCCAGCTATGTGCCAAAGCCAAAAGTTGAGCAAGTCGACTTCGAGACCAGCCACGTCAAACGTGGACTTCGAGATCAAGGCTCGACGAGCATGACAATTTGAATATCATGACTCAGCCGTTAAGCCCTTGTAGTTAAGCAAAGTAGCAAGATGTAGTTAGCTGATGTTTTAGCTTAAACTATCTTGTAATGCTTAGCTAATCAAATTTTGTAATCACATAGTAGGATATATACTGGAAGTCGAATACAAATACAGAGAGAGATATACAAAGAGTGCATGTGGAAGTAGTCAATGAATGCAGTCTTGTAGTAGCAAACACATATTATCAGACCAACGATTTAAGTGCTAGCAGTAGATAGTTCATGGTAAGGGAGAATACTTCTCTTACCTCCATGCACTGATCTGTGAAACAGACACGCTCAAAAGATCATTGTTGTATACTTGATTTTGGTAATATAGACAAGTAACAGTTCTTTTGCTCAATGTATGCAATCTCTAAATGTTATGATGATTGCTTAATTCATAAGTAGATATACTTCCATTGTCATTTGACACTATCTACTACTCACAAATTAGTATCAGATTAGTAGTAGCTATCTATCGTTCGGAGGATGTCTGATCGCGGAATGAAGCAGTAGCTTCCCCAGAGCTCATATCAGTTAATTCCAATTGCATGACTTCGAAGTGTTCAAAGTCACCAATCCCACATCAGTGGTATCAAAGCTGCTTGGAGATCCGAAGTCGAATGATTCACATCACATGGAGATTCGAAGTAGAAGGATTCACATCATTGGTATCAAAACATTCGACAATCGTCCAGGATTCACAACACTTCTAATGTTGATTTCTCTCACTTGTCATCAACACTTGCTTAGAACTAGAATTTGCCATTTAAAAATCCTATGACTTCTATTCAAATTAACCAAAAATACTTGCTATTCACAACCTATCCCTTTCCATCAACATTTCCACAAAGATTGGAACATGGCAAGAAGGAATTAACCATCTAACTCTTAAGCATTCAACATCATAACTCGGGCCTGTCACTTTGGTTAACTATAGATAAAATGTACTCACTTATTGTGCTTCTTACAAGATTACTACTCAAACCGCAAATCTATAATCTCTTACTTACTTGATATAAAACTCTTGCTCACAGGCAACAAAATAGTACATAGAAATGATAAGAAATACTCCAAGGATTCTCATTCCAATGACAATAGCTTCTTACAAGATTCCATGCCCAAGATGTGCGCCCCTTGTCAATTCTGCTAGTCACAAACACTGATCATCAACACATCAAATCGACTACCCTCCCTTGGATTGCCCGATCTCGATCAACTGCCTAATCCTTTCTTCTTCGACCTCCCGCCTTTTTATTTTCTACTTATTACCCACCCTCGAGCTTCTTGGTAGTCACTTTCAATAACTGAATATTGTTGAACTCTCCACTACCAGACACTGTTGTCAAAGACCATGTATTTCTGTAGACTGTGTAAAAATATTGTAAATCTGCAGACTGTATAAAGACTTGGAAAAATCTGCAGAATGGATAAACAATGGATGAGGATTAAAACCGATTAGTCGATTAGTAAGAAGGAGAATAATCCAACAGAGGCTAGAGTGTAGAGAGCATTTTTGTTGCCAGGTAACTCTTGTGAGGATCTCCATCTTTGGTATGGGACTTAGATGGGGGTAGGATCTTGAGTATGCTTGTGCCTGTGATGGTGGTTATGTGAATGATAGTGGTGTAGCAAGGGAGTGCTAGATTGGCTTGATTATGCATGGATCTAGCTATGGTTGGGTGGTGATTTCTTGAGGCCATTTGATTGTCTTCTTTAGAAGGATCTTAGGGACATTGGAAGAAAGGCACCTTGGAGGGCTCTTTGGAGGCATTGGTGGACATCGACCAAAAAGCTTAAAAGGCAACCCTTTCTTGTTGTAAAAGAGGACCAATACACTATCTACTCAGTATTTAGATCCTTTGAGATAAAAAAAGGAATACATTCTTTTTAAGCCAATAGAGGCATTTGCACAACATTATTGAAAAATTTAGAATGCTTGAACCAAAACCAATTGATTCGCCAATGGATCCAAGATTCAAGCATAGTAAGGATGTGTGTCCTTCGACACACGATGAGACTTTTGATATGAAAAAAATTTCATACTCTTTAATTGTTTCATTAATGTACACAATGGTGTGCACCAGACCTGATCTGGCATATACTATCAGCACACTATCTCAATTCATGTCTAATCTAGAATTTTAACATTGGAAAGCACTCGAAAGAGAGATGAAGTACATTCAATCGACAAAGAACCAAGTTCTTTGTTATTCTAGTAACTCCGCTACATCATTATGCTTGTTCGACTATTCTAATTCAAATTGGAGAGGAGATTTAGACACCAGGAAGTCTACTTCTAGATATTGTTTCTACTTATTGTCCACACCTGTTTCTTGGAACAATAGAAAACAGAAATCAGTCTCACCGACTTAAGTCGAATATGTAGCAGCAACACAAGCAAGTAAGGGAGCTATCTGGTTGAGGCTTCTTCTACAGGATCTAAACTTCAATTAGAGCAATCTGACTACCATCTACTATGACAATGTCTGTTGCATTCAACTTACTCTCAATCTATATTTCATTCCAGGATGAAACACATAGAAATTCAATTTCCTTTTGTTCGAGAGAAAGTACACTTAAAATGTGTAGAGCTGACTTATTGTTGACAAATCTCATGGTAACCGATATCTTTACAAAAGTTTTGTCTAAAGAAAAGCATCTTCTATTCAAAAAGATGTTAAATTTAAAAATTATCTAAATGTTTGAAGTCAAATTAAGGGGGAGTGTTGAAAATCTAATTTCGCTTCAATCATTTAATCCAGTTGCCATTGTATTAGCTACCAACTATGTCTTTCAGGTATCTACAACAGAGTTCCAGATCTGATTATTTACACGAGAACCTGCTATAGAGAAGAACCTACAGATTTACACACAAGTTCCAAGACAAGGTTCATGATACTATTGCAAGGTCTACCAAATGGGTAGAGTCATTCAGTAGTCGACTATTAATCGTTAGTCCATCCCTTCCCAGTCCCATGACTCGAACACTCCGAACTATCGAACACTATTTGGAAGACTGTTGGAGGGTTTGCGTATCTCGAGGCAACCCTAACCATAGTCAATAAGTGAGAGGGATGCACCCTGCGTAAGTCAACTCGATGATCACATAGTTATTTGATTAGTTAAAAGTTAATAAAAGGACTTTAGGTCTTTTTGCGAGAAGGGAGCATGAAGTTCCCAATAGTCCTTTGGTGTGCAGCTCAGAGCTTGTTCAGTAGATTGGAAACTCAAGGGGATCAGTGAGTTATTTAAGTGTAGCATCTCTACGGTGAACCATTTTCACAGTATTTTAGAATGGCTTAAAAGCTCAGTCATTTCTATGTAAGTTAAAGAAATTCAATCAGTTTCATGAATAAATAAAATCCAGAGTTTTTTAGTAAAATCATTTGTTTCTTGGTACAAAAAAACTGTACATAATAAAAAATGCAATGATTTACCAACATCCATAAGGATCAGCAGGTAAAGTAAAGAAACATGGGATTATGGGTCAATTACCTTTATAAGTTTCCCGTGAGTAAGCCTTAATATAACTCAGAAGACAAGCCAAGGATATGGTGAGTCACAGTGAAAACTCTCACTACGCTTCGACAACTCAAATAAATCCTCAGAGCCGTGTCTAGGGTCGTATTTTAGCAATAAACCAAAATCACAATAATTTGAGCTTATTGCCTAACATCAAATCAATTAACCATCAAGTCATGTTATCTCTTTCGATGAAATTAGCATGCACTTAATATGATAAGACTAGTTGTTACTGTAATAACACTATCTGATAGATCGATGGTATGGGACATCGGCCTATAAGTGTTATCATAGGATTATTCAGTTGTTTGCATGTCCATTAGTTCTGGAAGGTAAGTCGGTGGTATGGGACGCCGATTTATTTAAAGTATCAATGGCCAAAATAGATTGAATATTGTCTTATTCATGTGAATCTGATAAGATATCAAATACAGATCAGACTTTGTTGTTTGTAAGTCTTTGTAGATGCCAAAAATCAAATTAGTGTTCAAACTTGACTTGACACAATTCACAAGCTACAATTGTACTTAGATTTAGAATAGGTACAAGGATTTGTATTCAAGTATAATTCTTGGACTGATTAAACATGTTGAATATATTGATATTGTTGGCTCACAACCTGAATTTGTCTCAAAAAAAGAGAATGACACAAAGTTGGTTGTGTTACCAACAATTGAGAAAAAAAGTTGCATGGCATTTTAATTTTGAACCATGTGCTGAGCCATTAATTGGGTTGGGACCAATGTTGGCTAGGTATCAAAATTTTCGATACCAACCAGGTTCGGATATTGCAATTTTTTCACAAAATTAATACCAATCAAGTAAGAGGTATATGAGTGGTGGACCGGTATAAACTAGGTTGGTATCACAAGGGTAATAATACCAACAGGCTATCAACCTGAATATAAGGATTTACAAATTGCTAAAAATACTTTTAAAAAAGAGTAATATGTAATTTGAGATATCAAATTTCTTTAATAAAAATACTAGGGCAAAAAATGACCTTATAAAAAAATGACTCGATAACACAAAATCTAACCGATTCGCAGTAAAATGACAAGAAAGGGGAAACGATGTTTGGAAAAAACTTATACCCTGCTCATTATTAGCAGTATTTTGGAAGGTAAGCGGAATTGCATTTTATGTGAAATCATTCAAATAGCAATATGATGAAGAGCAATGGCGGCAACTCCATGGTGCAGCATCGATCCCCTTGCGACGCTCTCTGACGACGATCAAGACTCTTCTGACGAGGAGCATGAGGACTCGATATCCAATTTTGAGCAGGAAGACAATGAGCACCACACTCCAAGAAATGCTTCTCAAAAAGAGCATGCCACAGTGAAGCCTACAGGTGGTGGGATAAGTAAAAAATCAAAGCTAGATTTTGAGGTTCTGAGTAGACATGAGTATTTGGGTTGCCCATCAATCCTCTATGTTCTTGCGCCACGACAACAACAGATTGGTAATTCGGATTGGTCTTGGTATGATGGCAACCAGAAACAGAGTGACATGAATGAGGGTGAGGAATCTGCAAAAAGCTAATGCTATTGCTGAGCAAAGAGCTCTTTCTTTCTCCAAAAAGGAAAAAAGGAAGAGAGATCTTGGACAGTCTAGTAGAGGTAAGAATTACGTGGAAGAGGAGAAACGATTGCTTCCAGATCAAGGTGTGTAATTCTGGATTGAGAGAGAGAGAGAGAGAGAGAGAGAGAGAGAGAGAGAGAGAGAGAGAGAGAGAGAGAGAGAGAGAGTGCGAAAAGAGGGCGCGTATCATCAATACGGGAGAGCGCGAGAGAGTCTCACTAAGTGAAAAACAATCGGGCGAAGGTCAATTACGTCAGGTAATGGCCAATTGGTCGGGCCATTACCATAACCAGGCAGCTCGTGGCCTCCACCACTCGGTGCTCAGGTGCCAAATTATTTATGGTAATGGCCCTCCCAATGGCCATTACCTAATACATTGTTGATACTAGCTAGACACCTAGATACCTGTTTAACATTGGTTATGTTCTATGATACCATTGTTGATAATAGCAAGGCACCTATATAGCTGTCCAATATTGTTTGGAACTCCAACTCTCTAATTGCCCAACACAATTTACATACCACAATCAACTCCTACTTGCCATAACACTTGTTTGTGGGTTTTTTCTTGTATCATGGAGAAGAGATGGATCTTGATGGTCTATACTCTTTACTCCCCCATAAATAAAAGTGCATGTGAAATTAATGGCAGGATGGGAGGGAATGAGGAGAGCAAAGCATTACGTCAAAAATAGAGTGCGAGCTTAAGGAGAGCAGCAAGCAGCAGCAGCAGCAGCAGCCATGGCAATGACAACAGCAAAAGGAGAATTAGGTCTAAGAAGAGCAGCAGCAGCAGCTATGGCAGTAACAACAGGACGAGGAGGATTATTAGGCCTTTGTTTCAACCCCAACGAGCATCAATATCTACTCCTTTTCTGCCCCAGCCTCATCATCATCAGACCCACAAATGAATACGCCCTCTCATCTTCTTCTACTTCCCTCGCTTGTGCTGCTCTTCTTCCTCCTCCTTGTAGGGATCGTCCTCAGATGGACATGACCAGAAAGGAGGCACTGTGGATCAACAATCGGTTTAATCCTCGTTGGGTTCATGCGAGGCTGCCTGTCATGCTACAATTTCAAGAGCAGGAGCCATCCGCTTTCTCAACACTTCAGAGCTCAGGTATGCTTATATTTATGTCATACTCTTTTCAATTCGCCAGCATTACCTGGCTTAGGGGGGATATGAATTTGCAGAGATATTTAAAGCCACATCTACAATCCTTGATCATGGTTTGTCAAAGTTCTGATGCATTCTGGTTTACCCTTAGGGCATGCAGGCAGACTAGTTAGAATGGAACAGCTCTGGCAGGAGTTTTTCTCAGATCCATCGCAGTGGTGGGACAACAGATTTACTAAGGTGTGATTTTTGGACTTATTTCAGGCTGCACTTACTTTGGCTAATCACCTCTGACCTGAAAAGTTTTCATTGCTGCTATGATATTACGTGTACGAGGCCGATTGGTTATTGTAGTCAATTTCCTTGAATTGAAGCTATGTCTGTGATCTGTATAATGCTATGCAGAAAAGTCCAAAGTACCCGGACTTTAAACATAAGCGCACACTTGAGGGCCTATGGGTTGATGGTTGGCTGAATCCGACCTGGGTAAAAGAAAAGATGGCTTCTATGGCATTGGGTCATATACAATGTGGTGATGGATTGAGATCACGGTATGTGTTTAATCTGAGTGTGGAATGTGCAGCTCTAGGAATACAACATGTCCTCCTTTTTCTTTTCTTTCAAAATTTACACTTGTTCATATTTCTTTATGATCATTATATGAAGCATGCAGGATGCCCGACTCCTTTTGCAATGGTGATAAGGTGAGCAAACTCTGTCAGGAGGGACGGTTGAAAGAGGCCCTACATATGGTGGAGCTTATGGTCCAGCAAACTAGTAAAGCTCCAATGGACGCCTATGTTTGCCTTTTGAAGGGATGTTCCAGAAGGAAAGCCTTGGCGGAGGGCAAGCAAGTGCATGCCCTTATAGACCAAAATGTACTCGATTCAAATATTTTCTTAGCAAACACCCTTGTTCACATGTACTCCAAGTGCGGTAGTGTGCTGGATGCACACAAAGTATTCAGCAACATGCCTCAGCACAATGTGTATTCATGGACTGCTATCATCTCAGCATATGCTGACAGCGGACAAGGTGAGGAGGCTTTTAATTTATTCCAGCAAATGCAAGAGACAGGCTTAGCACCAGACAAAGTTCTGTTTGTAGTTGTCCTAAAAGCATGTGCCAGGCTAGCAGCCCTGAAACAGGGCAAACAGCTCCACTCCGACATCATAAAGAGAGGCTTTCACTCGGATGTGATTGTAGGAAACACCCTTGTTGACATGTATGCAAAATGTGGTTGCACAAAGGACGCTCGTGAACTGTTCAACAACATGAGTGAACGAGATGTGGTTTCATGGAATGCGATGATTACGGGATATGCACAGAATGGGCTTGGCAAGGAGGCCCTTGCTCTGTATGAGCAAATGGAAAAGGAAGGCGTGCAGCCAGACGATGTCACGTTTGTTCTTCTCCTAAAAGCATGTGCCAGCCTAGCAATCCTGGAAAAGGGCAAACAGCTCCACTCCGACATCATAAAAAGAGGCTTTCATTCGGATGTGGTTGTAGTAAGCACTCTTGTTGACATGTATTCAAAATGCGGGTGCACAGAGGACGCCCGTGAACTGTTCAACAGCATGAGTGAACGAGATGTGGTTTCATGGAATGCGATGATTGCAGGATATGCACAGAATGGGCTTGGGAAGGAGGCCCTCGCTCTGTATGAGCAAATGAAACAGGAAGGCGTGCATCCAGACAAAGTCACGTTTGGTCTTCTCCTTAAAGCATGTGCCAGTCTAGCAGCCCTGGAACAGGGCAAACAGCTCCACTCCGACATCATAAAAAGAGGCTTTCAGTCGGATGTGATTGTAGGGAACACACTTGTTGACATGTATGCGAAGTGTGGGCGCACAGAGGACGCCCGTGAACTGTTCAACAACATGAGTGAAAGAGATGTAGTTTCATGGAATGCGATGATCACGGGATATGCACAGAATGGGCTTGGCAAGGAGGCCCTTGATCTGTATGAGCAAATGATACAGGAAGGCGTGAAGCCAAACAAGGTCACGTTTGTTCTTCTCCTAAAAGCATGTGCCGGCCTAGAAGCCCTGGAACAGGGCAAACAGCTTCAGTCCGACATTATAAAAAGAGGCTTTCAGTCGGATGTGATTGTAGGAAGCACCCTTGTTGACATGTATGCAAAATGTGGGTGCACAGAGGATGCCCGTGAACTGTTCAACAACATGAGTGAACGAAATGTGGTTTCATGGAATGCGATGATTGCAGGATATGCACAGAATGAGCTTGGCAAGGAGGCCCTTGCTCTTTATGAGCAAATGAAACAGGAAGGCGTGCAGCCAGCCAATGTCACGTTTGTTCTTCTCCTAAAAGCATGTGCCAGCCTAGCAGCCCTGGAACAGGGCAAACAGCTCCATTCCGACATTATAAAAAGAGGCTGCCAGTCGGATGTGATTGTAGCAAGCACCCTTGTTGACATGTACTCAAAATGCGGGTGCACAAAAGAGGCCCGTGAAGTGTTCAACAACATGAGTGAACGAGATGTGGTTTCCTGGACTACGATGATTGCAGGATATGGGCAGAATGGGCTTGGCAAGGAAGCCCTTGCTCTTTATGAGCAAATGAAACATGAAGGGGTGCAGCCAGACAATGTCACATTTGCTCTTCTCCTAAAAGCGTGTGCCAGCCTAGCAGCCCTGGAACAGGGCAAACAGCTCCACTCCGACATCATAAAAAGAGGCTTTCAATCGGATGTGATTGTTGGAAGCACCCTTGTTGACATGTATGCAAAATGCGGTTGCACAGAGGATGCCCGTGAAGTGTTCAACAACATGAGCGAACGAGATGTGGTTTCATGGAATGCAATGATTGCGGGATATGCACAGAACGGGCTTGGCGAGGAGGCCCTTGCTCTGTATGAGCAAATGAAAGAGGAAGGTGTGCAGCCAGACAATGTCACCTTTGTTCTTCTCCTAAAAGGATGTGCCAGGCTAGCAGCCCTGGCACAGGGCAGACAGCTCCACTCCGACATCATAAAAAGAGGCTTTCAGTCGGATGTGATTGTTGGCAGCACCCTTGTTGACATGTATGCAAAATGTGGGTGCACAGAGGAAGCCCGTGAACTGTTGAACAATATGAGTGTTCGAAATGTGGTTTCATGGAATGCGATGATTGCGGGATACACACAGAATGGGCTTGGCAAGGAGGCCCTTGCTCTGTTTGAGCAAATGCAGAGAGAAGGCACAAAACCTAACGAGGTCACATATATTTGTGTTCTCTCTGCATGTGCCCATTCTCGCCTAGTAGATGAAGGTCGTTATGTCTTTGATTCCATGTGTAAAAATCATGGTGTGACACCAACCAGGGAACACTATGCATGTATGGTCGATCTTCTAGGGCGTGCAGGGTGCTTGGCGGATGCTGAGCTCTTTATCAACAAAATGCCTATTCAGCCTGATAGTGTGGTTTGGATGACTTTGCTTGGTGCTGCTAGTAACCACGGCCATGTGGAAATAGGAAGACGTGCCTTTGATCGTATCGTGAAGTTGGAACCAAAAAATGATGCACCTTACGTGCTGCTATCAAACATCTATGCAGCTGCTGGTAGGGAGGATGAGTTAGCAAAGATCAGAAATGAAATGAAGGATGCAGGTATGAAAAAAATGCCTGGGTGCAGCTGGATGGAAGTTGATAACGTGCCTATGCTGTAGGTGATGCAACTCAATTGCAAAGCAAGGAGATTCTGGCTGAACAGGATAGTTGATGGAGGCAGGGTATGTACCTGATTTAAGCTTTGCGCTGGATGATGTGGAGGACGAGGAGGAGAATGTTTTGTGTCAACACCTAGAAGAGCTGGCCTTTGCTTTGGCTCATCAACACGCTTCCTGGGACACCTATTCGCATCAAGAAGAATCTTCGGGTGTGTGGTGACTGTCACAATGCCACAAAGATCGTCTAATCGGGCTTGAGATCAGTGTGATGGATGCGAACAGATCCCACCATTTTAAGGATGGCTTCTGTTTCTGTGGAGATTATTGGTGATGGTGATGGTAAGTAAAAAAAGCACTAGCTTATTTGGACAGGCAGCAGGCTCGGATTGGGAGTTGTTTGGCAGCCTTGGTTGTCACACAGTTTTTAACTTCACAAAGGTTTGTGGATGATGGTCATGGTTGATGAGTGTATTCTGTTTGGTCTTTTGAACATGATACAAGTCTTCTGACTTCCACTTTCTCTCCATTTTTGCTTTGGAAGGTTTGTGTTGATGTTTGCAATGGACTAACTTTATTGTAAGACTAATCATCATTGTTTCTTGGTTGGCTTTCTTAGACTATGGTCAATGCAAACAATTAGTCATGGGCCCTTAGTTTGGGAAATAGTATACCTTGATCTCAAAATGATAGTTATAAATCATTTAGCTTGATTTTCAAATCTCTAATGTGTGCTCAATAACATCTAATAGGTTAAAAAACACACACAGACTCACCCTTGAAATGCGTATTCAATTTTAGAGTGATACTCATAAATTAGTTTGATTTCCAAATCTTTTGGTGCTCCACAACATCTAATAGGTCTAACACACACACACACACACACACACACACACACACACACACGCACACACACATTACTATATTTTCTATTGATGGACTAAGTACTATTCTTAACACTCGCTGTCCTGCAATTTTTTTCCTGAACATGGATTAATGCTGTTATGGGTTTCAGCCTTTCAGGTATATGCTGGACACAGATTGTCATTTTGTACTTTAATATAGTATGCAGTTTGTTGTACACTGTGCTATATTTACATCACTATCGTGGATGCTTCCCCTAAACCTGAGACTTGACGATATATAAGATTGTTTTTGCTTGGTATTTTAGTAGCTTTGAAATCTGGATTATTTTCACTGTTTGCTTTTTGTTGGATTAAATTTTTCTGAAACAAATACAAGCACTTACTCTTTGGCCAGTAATTTTTTATCTCTACGACTTGTTTTTATTTTTGTTCTGTGGTATTTTCTTGGTGCTCTACTTTTGTATTGTCTTTGCTTTGTGCCCCAAGTCTTTTATGGTTCTGTGCCTGGGCTTAGTTTTTTTTGGCTTCTTTTGATGGTTTTTTTGGGTTTGTTTTTGGACCGTAGGGCTTGTTCTTCCCCTTGATTCACCCCTGGCCTCGTGTCCTTGTTCTCACATGCTCCTTTGGTACTGTCGTCGCCTCTCCCCTGGTTTTATGGCTGCTCCTACTTCATGGCCATGCTGTGCTGGTTGGTGTGCTCTTAGTCCTTCTGTCCGGGTGTGTGCCGTAGTTTGCTGTGTCCGTCCTTGCTGCCTCTGTGGTCCTGCTCTCCTCCTTGCTGCTGGCTTATTATTACAATTAAGTCTTTGCATGTGATATTGTTGCTTTTGCATACGATGTGTTTGTTTCTAAATAAAGTGCATCTGTTTATCATGCGAAGTACACATGTTTTTGGGTACATGTTTGGTATCAGAATCACAATCAGTTTTGGAGAGAGGAGTGATCAGTATGCAGACAGATCTGCGGCTGTTTTTTTTCAGTGTGCAGGCAGATGTACAGTGTTTTTCTTCAAAACGTTTATGCTACGAGGCCAGCGACCAGTTTTCGGCACAACAGCGATCAGTCTGCAGGCGCATTTTGTGTAGGCAGCAATTTGTTTCTCTACGAGCAGTAGCAAAGAGAAGCCGTATCTGTAGCAGGGCAGAGTAGCGACCAGCAGCAAAGTAGAGAAGGGGCATCTGCAGCAGGGCAGAGTAGCGACCAGCATAGACTAGAACACATCAAAGTAGAACGTACATCAGCAAAGAGCAGAGTAGCGACCAGCACAGACTAGAACGTAGGAAAGTAGCACGTGCATCAGTAAGAAGAAAAGTCTTGGCGCATTTGCAGTAGTTTGACCGCTAATTTGGTGACAATATAGGTGCATCCTGCTGGTGATCACTTTGCAGCAGAGTAGTGACCAGTTTGGAGTTGGATTTGCGTGGCTAGATCTTGAAAAGATCTAGCAAGTCCAGCGAACAGCTTCCAGTGTTTTAGATCACGATTTTGAAAGTTTTCAAGGTATTTTCATGAATCTCGAGATTGGCTTCTTCTAATGGCTTCATCTCCACTTTTGCTGGATGGATATGTTTTCAGGCAAGGTGCAACAATCTTCTGCGAACTTAAATCTGGTTTTTTCAAGTGTATTTGTTTTTGCATGCATTGTCCTTGTACGAACTCAATGATCATCTTTTGAGATACTTTGCATGCAGGTGCATAGTTTCCTACGACATTTGCATACAGATAGGGAAGGAAGTTCTGTGGACGTGAGCAGAAAAGTAACGCTATACAAAGCGGCACCATAGCGTGGCATTGAATTATCTTTTGCAGTTCCTTTTCAAACTAGAAATATAGCCTTCATTTTAGAAAGTATAACTAGAAAGCAAAGACATTCATTTGATGGCCTATAATTTGGATACATCAATCCAGTTTCGAGTGTGTTGAGTTTCAGTTGTGAGCAGGAAATCAGCGCCAAACAAAAAAGCAGTGGACTTTTCTTCTGTTTTTGCATTCGTTATCACAATTTTTGAAATTTTCCAGGTATTGTGCGGTCACCTTGCATATAGATATTTGATCCAAAAATATAATTCGATAGTTTAGTTGGTTGATATTGTTTTGTGATCGTTTTGTTGATTGCATCCGACTTTTTCGTTTTTGAAAATATTAAATCCTGTTTTTTTTAACAAGAACAAATTGAATAGAAAAACAAATTGGAATGAAATTAAGTGGAAAATATATTACGCGTTTGATATTCTGAATGAAGTCCAATTATCACATCTTATCTGCTTACCGTGTATGTCGATACAAGGCCTTCTTCTCGTACTATCTTAGGTAATAGTGGACACTTCTAACTCATGCACAAAAAATTCGGTAGCCCGCTCACTTGCGCTTTATTAACTATTCATAAATAACGCAATTATACAATTTCTCGGCCTTCTTCACCATTTTAATTATGGTGTTAATGAAGCAAAGACTTGTATTAAATTGTAATAATATTTTGTATTCTCTTGCAATTCACATGACACTTCATATTTAAACTCTGAAACATATGTAGTGTTTGTCATGATAATCTTTTATTCCCTTATCAAACATTCTCTCTCTCTCTCTCTCTCTCTCTCTCTCTCTCTCTCTCTCTCTCTCTCTCTCCTCAGGATTACAGGGCATAGACGTTGCAAAGTCGTTTGAAAATATTAAATACTATTTTTCTAACAAGAACAAATCGAATAGAACTATTTCAAACAAATTGGAATGAAATAAGTGGAAAATAAATTTCGCGTTTGATATTCTGAATGAAGTCCGATTATTGCATCTTATTTGCTTATCGTGTATGTCGATATCCTTTGACATAGCCTTTTTTTTTATTACTATTGGTAAATTCGACTCATGGGCAATTTTTGTATTATCCAATAAATAAGCTCAAGTTGATTAGGTCAAGAACTAAATCATATTTCATATGCAATCTTCAGACCTTTGAATATTTATTAGAAAATTGCTAATAGTTTCTTACTAACAATTATATGTTTACATCCAAAATTCAAGATTAGCCTTATCAAACGGGAAATGAAAATTGAACCAAGATTATCATAATGATTTTTTATTTTCAATTTACAAAAAAGATTTCAAAACGAAAATCAGTAGAAAAATAAATTGACAAGTATAATTTATAGTTTTTTTTTTGATATGATTTACAAAATAGAGTTATAATTATTTTCAAACCATATTATTTTTTTTTATATTTGTAAGAACATGAAAAAAAAAGTGTATGAAATAATGAGAAATTTTAATTGCACATAAAAATATGTATAGTATTTTCATGATTCAGTTTCAACAAATATAGAATATAAACTATTATTTGAAAGAACAATGTGTGAGCTTTATAGAGCATTTGAAATATTCCATGGCAATTTGTAGTTTGCAATTTCGAATTTCATTTCTCACATTGCATTGGCGTTTGGGAGAAAGGTGAATCTCCTAGTTTATAAAATTGAGAGAAAAATCGTCACCTCTCTTTTTGCCATCTTACACTTGATCGAATAGATGGCTTTTTAACAGTTGACTTTTTTTTAACAAATACTAACATTATGAGAATATTTGAAATATTCTACAAAGCTCTCGTAATGTTTTGAATAAAAAAAATAAAGGATATGTCTTCCGAAATGTGATAAAACAAATGGAAGATAAAATCGATAAACAGAATATAATCAATGATTAATGATTTTTTTTTTGATAAATAACAATAATGATGGTTGTAAATTGTTGAAGAAAAGTTTTTCTATAAGTCATAACAATAGTAGTCTATTTCAATTGATTGTCCACCAACTATGAGCAAAATTGTCTAATTAATTCATAAAGATTAAGAATCGATGCTAGGAATTAAGTAGTAATTTCTATATCATGTTTCAATTTCTGTTCCTAATCATGCTTCCATTTGGTAGTTTTTTTCAAGCCTTCATTAGAAGTTTTAAAATAAGGCAATTGTAGTAATTGAATCATTGCACGTTCTGACCAATTGAATGATCCATTTCAAACTCGTTTATGTTTGAACAAAGAATTTAATCAATTTAAGACGTTCAAACAAAAAAAGTTTTTTTAAAAAAAAATTAGAAGATGTTTCCAAATATCTCTAGTAGATTTTTCCTTTGTCAAACAATCGAATTTCTTTTGTATACGATTCATAATATCTTTCAGCTTTAGATTAGCTAATAGTTTTTCAATACCATTTTTCTATCCATGAATTTATCAAACTGTAGAGAATAAAAAAACAAAACATAATTTTGTTCTAGAATTTATCTTCATTATTGTATTTAAATTAATTGGATTTTTAATTCAAATAGAATGAGTTTGTTACATATGATCCTAGCAAAAAAATAATTGTCATAAGTTATCTAAATTTTTGCCTATCAAAATAAAATGGCCTTTTCAATGATGCAAGATATATCATCTCTCTCTCTCTCTCTCTCTCTCTCTCTCTCTCTCTCTCTCTCTCTCTCTCTCTCTCTCTCTCTCTCTCTCTCTCTCTCTCTCTCTCAACTGATTTACAAGCTCAAGTGCATTTTCGCATCATGCACTTTGATTGTATCAATAACGTAGATGATTTTGGATGATGTAAATCTACAAAGACAAATAAAAAAAGAGCCATACATATGGACATGGGAGCTGCAAATCGAAATTATGCTGGAGGTAGAGATGGAGATGGCGTTCATGTTAGATCTAGAGATGGAGTTCATGCGCCTCTGGAGTTGGGAGTTGTTGAAAAAAATAATTTTTAAATTTTTTATGTTTCTTCTTGTATGTGTTTATGTTCAGAGCGGCCATCACTCGTAGGCTGGGAGCTCTATCACCCTCATATGTTATCAACATGAAAGAAACCATAGGCATGTGCATACAATGGCCTCTCCCGAGTACGAACCTCTGTAAATAATGATAAGTATTATTGATGTTTATTTTTTTTATTTGTTCATGTATGTATTCATGTCAAAGCGTAGACTATGCTTGACAAATATGTGTAT
This sequence comes from Diphasiastrum complanatum, assembly GCA_029204225.1. NCBI lineage: Eukaryota > Viridiplantae > Streptophyta > Lycopodiopsida > Lycopodiales > Lycopodiaceae > Diphasiastrum > Diphasiastrum complanatum. The sequence continues at coordinate 3,182,865 of CM055106.1, read as the reverse complement.
CCAACGTTGGATATGTCGATACATATCTAACGTATCATCGGATCCTCTATCTGCTGTTGAGCATCAGTGGTGCATGACATAAAATATTTACAATACAATACAAACTGAGAACTTAGTCCATATGCAGACAAGTAAATAAATGTGTAACTTATACAATAATAAAGTTGAAAAGTTGTAGAAAATGAACTGCAAAAATATCGAAAATCATATGAATACACGATCATAATTCGTAGAATTCGTAATAGGCCTAAAAGTCTAAAACGAAATGTGTCTGTGACCTATTGACATCAGTTTGAAACAATTAAAAATATTTCAACTCATATATCAACAAGTCTAAGAACGTATCTCACGCTGTCTAGAGCTTAACCATTAATTACCTGAATTCTATGATCTTATCACACTTCCAATAGCATTAGATGATCAGATTGGAAAATAGAAAATTCTCTTATATCGTTGATAATTAGTATCACCTAATAGTAGCAACGTGTAGAAAATTGTTATGAATTTTAATTTGTTATTTTAATACAAGTCGTTGGTTTTTCATGACATACAATTATATTCTAGAAAAAAATTTCGTACAGAATTTGTTTTTTTGAAAATATTTTTTAGTTTGTTTTTTTTTTTTTTTTTTTACAATGACTAACACATGATGATTGTTGAAATTTACATAAGGAAAAGTTAGAAATTTTGTGTTTTAACATTAGGCAAACAATCTCGATTCGCACTACAAGCCTCGTATTTAGTGCGAATCGATATTATTCGCCTGATACTAAATACTAAATTCTTAACTTATCCTGATACAGATTTCAACTATGGAAATAAACAGCGAGAGATGAAACAATCATCATGTGTTAGTCATTGTACAAAAAAATCAAACTGAAAAACATTTACAAAAGAAAATAATCTCGTACGAAATTTTGTTCTAAAATAAAATTCTGTCTCATAAAAAACAATTGACTTCTACTAAAATAACAAATTAAAATAATTGATAGGAATTCTAAATGCAACATACATAATTCTCAGAACAATTACATATAAGATTACATTCATTGCAATTGATATAGAGAGATCGTAGAAGAGCAAGATACAAAGATCGAGAATATTGAGAAATCGTGACATGTATTGAGCTATTTCCTAATTTTGAAAATGACATGAGCTATTGTAATATGGATTGTTAATAACCGAGTCTGTGCAAAGAGTTCCTAAAGTATCTACTATTCTATTTTTCACACTTCACTACTTTTAGGTGGTACCAACTACCAGTAGTACCTGAGAATCTTGTATCACCCAATCTTACCACCCGATGCCATTGGAAGTATAATAGGATCATAGAATTCAGTAATTAATGGCTAAGTTGTAAGCAGTGTGAGATAGGTTTTTAGACCTATGGACATATGAGATGAAATATCTTTAACTGTCTCAAAATAATATCAATAGATTACAAACACATGTGGTTTTAGACTTGTAGGCTTACTACGGGTTCTACAGGCCATCTACTCATGTGGTTTTCAATATTTTTGCAATTCATTTCCTGCACCTTTTCAATTTTATAATCGTATAAGTTATACTCTTATTTAGTTGTCCGCATATGGACTGAACTCCTACTTTGTATTGTACTTTACATATTTTGTGTGATGCATCACTGATGCTCAACAAGGGATAGGAGATCTGATGCGTATGGATACGTTAGATGTGTATCGATACATCTAACGTTGGATATGCATATTTGTCAAGCATTGTCTGCATTTTGACATGAACACATACACGAATAAATGAAAAACATAAACATCAATACATTATTTACAGAGGTTTGTACATGGGAGAGGCCATTGCACGCACATGCCTATGGTTTCTTTGATGTTGTAAACATATGAGGGTAAAAAATCTCCCAGCCTACGGGTGATGGGCGCTTTGAACATAAACACATACACGAAGAAACATAAAAAACCTAAACGTAATTTTCTCCAGCTCTAATTGCAACTCTAGGTGCATAAACTTGATTTCCAGATCTAGCATAAACTTCATTTCCATTTCTACCTCCAGCATAATTTCCATTTGCAGCTCCAGCTCCTCATATATGGCTCTCTCCTGATTTACCCTTGTATATTTACATCATCCAAGATCATGTACGTTACTGCTACAACCAAAGTGCATGATGCGAAGTCTCTACATGTAGATAGTACTTGGATATTTGAAAGTTATCCTTAGCGTGGCTATTGTGTTTATGAGATATGAGCTAAAGAAGTAAGCTTTGCGATTAAAATGCTCGACTAGCTTTTAGACTATGATCTAGTTTTTTGCAAACTCTCTATAGGAGAATAGTTATTGAATATTTAAAACTCTATGAAAAAAAAAAACTAGTCTATAGTCAAGATTACGAGCAGTATGCTTAGAAATAAAAATCTTCAAAATATGTTTTGGGGTAAACCAGTTAAGACCACAATTTATTTTTGAATCCAAGTCCTACAAACAATGTAGAAAATCAGATTCCAAAAGAACCGTACGGGAGTTAAAAACTAGTGTAAGTGATTTGAAAATGTTTGATAGCATTATAGCTTCCATTGAATAATGTCTAACTACCGCATAATTATAGATAACATTCTTTCTACTCCTCAAATTAGCAAATTTTGTGGGAGTTGATATATATACTTATGCGTTGAAACGAATTTTTTTTATTCAGGTTTACAATTAAAATTCAATCCTTGCTAGTTATTGTTTTTAACATTCTGAACTTAGACTTCGGACACATGTTCATTTGTTTTAACTAAATTATGCTACCCAAATGTAGAGAGCATTGTAGAACAAATTTAAATTTTACTAAGAATTTAATAACATCATTATTGTTATTTGTCAAAAAAAAAAATCATTGATCATATATTGTATTTTGTTTGTTGATTTTATTTTTCATTTGTTTTACTCCACTTTGCAAGACATATCATTCAATATTTTTATTTAAAAAAACATTGAGAGAGCTTTGTAGAATATTTGAAATATTCTCATAATGTTAGCATTTGTTAAAAAATGTTAGTTGTTAAAAAACCATCTTTTTGATCAGGTATAAGATGGCAAAAAGAGAGGTGGCAATTTTTCTCTCAATTTTATAAACTAGGAGATTTGCCTTTCTTCCAAACGCCAATGCAATATAAAAAATGAAATTTGAGATTGCAAACTACAAATTGCCATGGAATATTTGAAATAGTCTATAAAGCTCGCATATTGTTTTTTCAAACAATAGTTTTTATTCTATATTTTTTGAATTTGAATCATGAAAAATCATATATAATTTTATGTTCAATTAAAATTTCTTGAAAACAATATGTTTAAAAATAATTTATAACTCTATTTTTGTAAATTATATTAGAAAAAAAATCTATAAATTAAAATTATGAATTTTTTTTAAGAAAAAATAAGTATGTTTTTATTTTTTACACATTAATTTTAAAATTTTGGGGATTTTTCAAAACATTAGAATTGAGAATTGAGGTCACTATGTTTTTTCTTTTACACATTGATTTTATAATTTTGGAGATTTTTTTGAAAAATGGGAATTGAAAATTGAGTTCAAAATTGGTTTGAAAGTCAAATTTGTAAATTTTCTAAGAAAAACAATATTTGAATAAAAAACAATGATTAGTTGTCAATATTCTGTAATTGATAAGAATTCTAAATACAACACATATAATTCTCAGAACAATTGCATATAAGATTACATTCATTGCAATTGATATAAAAGGATTGTTGAAGTTCAAGATGCAAAATATTCTCCAAGGTCGAAAATATTGGAAAATCATGACATGTATTGCTGAAAACGACATGAGCTATTGTAATATGGATTGTTGATAACCGAGTTTGTGCAAAGAGTTCCTAAAATTTCTACTATTCTACTTTTCAAACTTCGCAACTATCAGGTGGTACCAACTACCAGTGGTAATGAGATTTCAAGATTCTAGCTTGACCAATTTTGGTCACATGCATTGTAATTGGCAAGATGGCCATGTAAATAGATGCCACACGTGCCAAATCACATAGGATGCTTTCCAAAAAGTTCATTCCTCATATTACATTGTGATAGCATCTTTGAAATGAGGCCAAAATGTGTTTGGATAGGCTAGAGAAATTCTAGGATCTAAAAATAGCATGTTTCACATTGTTTTTGGATCTTGAGATCTTGACCCTAGGTTAGGGTGAATCCAATGACCTATTAGGTTAGATATTGGGTTAGGGTATGAAAAGTTCAAAGGTATCAACATTGTTTTTTGGTGGCGAGTTTTAACTATTGGATGTGAGTGATTTTATGCATTAATTACTTGCTTTGGAAGGTACTAAAGTTGTTTACAGGTCTGAGAAGCTTGCTGTAATTTACTTTAGTGTATTTGATCAAATTTATGTGTCTATTGTGGAGTTAAATGCCAAATTATCTAGTTTTGGTAGTCTTGATTCTAGCTCATAGTTTGAATCTAGATCTTTGATTTATGCACTTTCCATCACTTTTAGGATTGATTGAGATTGAATTTGCTGTAAAATTTTGTCATGGTATCAGATCCTAATCAAAAGTGAGTTTTAGATTTGATTTTCTCAAGCTCAGATCCTAGATTTGAGTACTATTGAGTTTTCCCTTGCTACTAGTTGCTAATCTAGTGATTGTACCTTTAAATTTGGTTTCATTTGAGTGAGAATAGATCAAAGGGAACTTGTTTTGCTAAGTTATAGCTCTAGGAACCGAGATTGCCATTTCCATTCAATCAAGCCAAATTAGAAAGTTCTTATGAGTTGAATCTTCGAGTACATGATTTCTAATAGAGATTTTGATAAGGATTTGAATGCCACTACTTTTTAGAAACTTGGATCAGCCATTTGAGAGATTAATTAGGTCGTTTTTAGGCTTCTTAAGGTCCTAAAATACACCTTTTTGATTTAGATCAAGTGTTTTGATTTTTTTTTTATCATCTAGAAATATAAAACTAATGAAAATTGTGTTTCTATTCTACTCGGTTCTAGATAGGTTTGTAATTGGATATGTCAATGTGATTCAACCTGAATTTAAAAGGCTTTATTTGTAAGACATTTGTGTGCTATAAAGTGCTTTTGTTTTAGTATAGGTGGATTCACCCTTCTTGTGAAGTTAAGATCAAGGAAGGAGACTAGTTTTGATCAAATCTATAGTAAATTGAACTAGGTTTGGATCTTGAAGATAGATCAAGCTCAAGATCATCTTAGATCTTGTTGAGAAATCAGAGAGTGATTCATCTCAAGTCCCAAAGAGAGTGGGATAGCTAGTAGTGATCATATCTTCTACAATCTATCTTGTTTCATTGAATCTATCTTCCTATTATTGAAGATGGCATCCATAAGTGCCTATCTTTTGGATTCTAATGATAGATTGAACTCTTCAAATTATTCAATTTGGAAGTTAAGAATGGAATCCATCCTTTTCATATAAGACTTGATGGATATTGTGAATGGAGATGAAGATGAGCCAATCCATCCACAAGAAGCAACTAAATAGAAGACAAGGTGCAAGATTGCACTTCATTGTATTAAAATGAATGTTGCAAATGATTTGCTCAAAGAAGTAGGAGCACATGTACCTCGGCCCAAGAGGCTTGGAAGACTCTTCAAAAGATCTCTGAGTCCAAGAATACCTCAAGATTACTTTTCCTCAAGAACCAAGTTCTTCACTGCTTCCAAGAAAAGAGTGAGAGTGGACATCAATTTGTTTTGAGAGTGAAAGATTTGAACAAAGAGCTTACTTATGTTGGTGCACCTATTAACACTAGAGTCATTTCAAAATGCACACAAAAGTGTGCATTTCAAGCACTTATTCAAAAAATCATATCTCATAAACTATGATGAATCATATCAAATCTTTTCACACATGTGTTCTTCATATATACAATTATCGATTAAAAATTATGAGACCTTCATTTTGAGTAACTTATATGTAAAATATGATGTGTCAAACACGTGGGAGTAATGATAAAACTTTGCTATTTTCATATATGGGACTACATTGTTGTGAATTTTACATTCAATTTTTAGTCTGTCTACTCTTAAAAATCCTATATGATTATAGAAACATGTCTATTAAAAAAAAATTGAATTTGGAGATCTCTAGAGATAGATACGTGCATTCAAAGTTATCCTTTTAAGTGCTGATAAAAATCACTAAAACTGGAAATATCATATATAAGTGTGTAACACAGTGATTTTGACAATACTTTTTTTGTTTGTCTACTTTAAAAAGTATTATATGATCATAGAAATGTTGTCTCAAATTTTTGTCAATTTGGAGTTATGTAGAGATAGATATGTGCATCTAAAACTACCTATGTCAAGTGCTGAAAAGTACTGAAATTATTGAAGGGTGCTAGAAAGTTTTAGTTTTTTTTGGAGGTGCTTTTTACAGCCCTAGTTAAAATAGCAATGATCGACTTATACAGTGCGTTCTTATTTCGACGGCACCACGTGTGCTTATTTCTAGAGTTATCAGGCCATCTTTCTTTTACGAGCCCTTTGAGTGCTTTTAAGCAACTTATCTTTCTACTTAACTCATTGGTTGAATATACAGTTTGAGGAGAGCAATTCTATTGTCTTGTCTTGTTGCACTTGACGTTGTGCTATGGTGATTGATCTGGTCGGGTGTTTAAACTGTGTTTTCGTAACTTGGTGTCAGAGCCCTTGGTGGCTTGCACACCGGACAAGAACAGAGAGCTGCAAATTCACGACAGTTTGTTGGTTAGGAAGCACAAAACTGAGTCTGTGGAGATTCGTGGAATAGCTCAAAATTGTAAGAAGATTCAAAGGCAGGGGATTGTCAGCTGAATCAGAGGGCAAGCAAAAAAGTGAAGCTAGAAAATCTTTTGAAGGGTTGCTTGGCATGTGTGAATGGTTTGAATCCAATCGAACACCGTTGCGGTTTGGAGCAAAATATTGCCTGATGTAGGGCGACCTCAGCCAGATAGGAGTTGCAGGTGAAAGCTTAGGGAAATCCTAAGTAAAGCCCAATATATCCTTCTCTTCAAAGCTGCTAGGGTTTTAAAGAGCAAAACCGTGGATATCTCTTTGTCGGAAGACATTTTCAGAGCTGTAAGTAGCTGAGGATGGGCGCCCTAGCAGCGCGATCCTGCCTGTAAGAAGCCGTGGGCGGCCGTGAAGCGTTGGAGGAGATAGAGTGATCAGCAGGGCGGCCATCACTGGAAATCAACGTGAAGAAGCGTGAAGATGGCGTTAGAGAGCTCGCGGATCAGTTGCGCGGCCAGTTCAAATAGGCCTGTAGCGGTTGCAGGTGTATTGTGTATGGAGGGAGCGTTATTCGATGCATAGAATCATGGACATTCGTTGATCGACTTCCACACTAGTTCGATCGTCAGGATCGGGCAACTGAGGACTAATGCGAGCCATTCGATGTAGAAGAGCCATTAGATGGCTAGTGAAAAGGCCTGAAGGGATCTGAAGTGCAAAGTGCATTGCAACTACATGGCCCAGATTGTTGTTGACGACACACCGTGTCCTGTCGACTTGCCTTGTGGCAAGGCCAACTGGTTCTAATTCACTGATCGGACCTACAATATAGTTGTAGAGTAGTTCTACTTTTATTTGAACTAGTTGAAAGTTACCAATAATTCATCATTAATGACTAATGAAGATCTATAGACTATGAATTCACCCGATTCAAATCTCAAATGGAATTTTACAGGCCAGTGAAATGTTCTTTTCCACCCACTTAAAATTACGAGTCCTCAAAAATTACAGTGGTTGTGAATGAAAAGTGTAACAAACTGAAATGAAGTAATAATGATTATCAACTCTAAAAATAAAAAGTCAACACCACTATTGGCTTTTGATGCTTCTTATAAAGAAATAAACTATGAATCATTGCAATTTACTTTGGAATATATTAAGTATATGTTGAAAGTTGAAAATGATTTTATTTCATACCAGAAATTGTATGGAGATTATTTAAATAGGGAAGAAACCCTTTTACTCCATGGATGTTTAGTCTCCTCTAGCTTCTCACCAATAAATTTACAAACGAAATATCCTTGGGAATATCTTATTTCCCTCATCCATAATATTCTGAAAAGTCAATCTAACAAAATGTTTCTTTCAATGCATCAAGCTAAGCAAGTCCTAGGAGTTACTGTGATAGATCGGAAAGACATTACTTCAAACTTTCAATTAATCGAACAATACAAACTTTTTTGCAAATGTTGTTCAAAGAAAAAAATCATGTATAGAAATTGTAAAGAATATCTTTGTTATCCTGATGACCTTCAAACATGAACTATAAGTCCCCAAACTCATAGTAAAACACCTCCTCGAGGAGAATATTAGCATCCAAAGCACATTAAATGTAGTGCAATCAGCAGGTTCCCACAGCCACAGGCCTGTGATTTGGCTCTTGTGTAGTAGTTTATTAATTGGTCTTGAGACTGAACGTGTGGCAAGCACTTATGATGATATGAAGGGCCACTTAATCTGACCATAGCATTATCCAGGATTGAATGAGTCAATTTTATTAATATCCTTTAGTCCAAATGTAGATACATGTTCAAATCTCAAGTAAATTGAGCTATGGCGTATATAGGCTGATCAAGATTCTCACTGGAATTTCAGCATTGCAATTTGCAAAGTCTTCTGAACGTAATCCTCATCTTGCAACTAGAAACTTGTTATTGGCACTGTTTGATGTGTCTGACATAGGCTTGTATGAAACAAGGATCAAGTCCATAACATTCAAGGAATCATGCTCTGCAATGACAACAAAGTGTTGTGACCGTCAGTTGAAAATCCATATTCAGCAAGCTCTTTCATTGTCATTGATTAAAATAAAGTGCTATGCCTCAGAAGGAACAGAAAAAGATAGATCCAGACAAAGGCCTCTACTCCATGAAGCTGAAGCAATGCAACAAAAACTGCATAATCTCAAGTAGTCTTTTTCTAGTCTATCCTTTTTGAGGAGGTATACTTTACCCTGGCTATGACATATGTTCTCTGTATCTATGCAAATCACATGATAAAATACCAGTCATAAATTTTAACAAACGTAAAACTTGACGAGTTGAAAAGATGACCTCACTTTACCTGTCCAAAAATGTTGTTTTTTGTACTGGACAGAAATCTTTAGCAAGAAACATACCCGAAGCTTTCTAGTCTTCAGCTGACTAGAATTGTTTGAAAGGGGGATCTTCAGAGGCACCGTGCCTCTATCTGCACCGTGGTTGAAGTGAACAGCTTGAAAGCCTTCGGTACCAGAATGCAGCACGGCCTGAGTGCTACGAAAAGGCAGAGAATGATACTCCGCAGTAGATAAAGTAACAATCAGGAATATCATGCTAAACACGATAAGCATTGACATGCTCCGGCGGTATGAAAAGTATTTCCCTCGTCTAGGATCGGTCGTTCCTAATAAGGCGGTTGTCGTTGAAGAAGACATCTCTGACGTGCGGCTGAAAAATTTCGAAGCAGTTACTAACGCTCATAAGGGAAACCTGCTCCTGCAAAAGTACAACATGGGCGTGCAGCAATTTCTTCAAAATTTGCAATGGGCAATTAAGAAATTATCTCGTCGGACATATCAACAAAGTTTTCCTTAAAATTTGTCGCACTGAAAGCTATGCTCCAAAAAAGGATGACCGAACCATCTTAAGAACGACTATAGTGCTGTACTTGTACTACTTATAAGCTAGATAACCTTCCAAAAGTAATATGCAACTAAAATGAACAATTGATTGTTTGTTGTCGCTCAGACCATCGAACAGCATTCACTGTTTTGGCAGTTTTTTCATTTGATCCAAGAAAGTTTTCTTACACAAGCACGGCACAAATTGAAACACACCGATAATTCTCATCTATGAAATCCATACGCTCACCACTCGGAGCCTTTTCAACCCATAGTTCAAACACAAAAACATGAAATCCCTAACAGACAGACAAATCAAAACTTAAATCTCACTCACCCCCCTGGTCAATCCTCAAAGATATTTCTGCCTCGTGCCAAAACAAGCAGTGCAGTATCTCAAATCGTCCTTGCGGATCCGAGATACGGTTTGCACCTCATTCCATCAAAGATTACATGAAACTGAACCCTACCACAGTCGTTTCGTCAAAAATCAGACATGGACAGGCTGAATTGGCAACCCCAGAAAGACAGGAAACCAAGTCTGAGGCTGAGGCTGGCGGAACCAAGCCAGAGCAAGCGCATTTATTACAATTGTACTCCTCATGACAGCACAAAGAGAAGGATGATGCACGAGGCCTCCACCAAGCAAGCAAGCTAGCTAGCACGGCACCTCCAATCTGTTGTGGGAGCCATGATGATGAAGATCACGATCATTGATGATGCTTGTCGTTGTTGTTGTTGCGTGGCAGACTGCCACCGCCCAAATGTGCAGGTGTCATAGAAGCAGACGCTGCACACGATATCCAGCTTTATTTTCAAAGAGAGTCTCACTTCCATCGCTCGCCATCGCACTTCCATCGCTCGCCATCGCATCTCCATCGCCCATAGAAACAAGGGCGTAGAAAACACGGGCGTGGCAAGCCACTTGGCCCTGCCTTAGGTTGATATTTCATTTTATTTTACATGTGTTATAGAGTAAATGTAAATGTGACACAAAAAATGGGAAAACGCATCTCACGACAAAAAAATTGCATGTGAGAAATGTGAATGTTAGAAGGTGGTTTAAAAGTTATTGTTTGATGCAAGTTAGAAGGCAGGGCAGTTACAAGGTTGTTCTCGTCTTGTCCAAGAATGTGATGAGAGTAATACTGCTCTTTATGTTGAGCTCCATGAGAACCAACAACATCAATTCCAGCAATAGAAACTCGATGAAGGAGACTTACACGATATTTGGATTACTATATAGGTAATAAATTGGTGAGTGGTCACTCCAGTAACAGTGTGTGACTCCGTAAAAGTTTTTCGAGTTGTGTGCATTTGTCCATATATGATCTAATTGGCTTCCATACAATGTTGTTGGTGTAGTGATAGTTTGTTGGAAACCACGATTTTCCATGAATGTCGTAAGATGGTTGGCATGGTTGTTGCAAACAAGCCTATTGATATTGAAGTCTCCAAGAATGGTCATTGGTGTGGTATGTTTGTGGATGCATTTTGTAATATTTCTTCTATTGTATTCAAGAAACTCATCAGATTTGAATTCGGTTTTCGATACACTGCAAGCACAATCATACTATATGGTTTGTTCACATTGAAATAAGCTTTGATAATTTCTGCGACATCTGTATTGTGTATGTCATAACAATGCAAGATGCAATGGAAGTGATAATAAAATGAATGCCGCAAGTTGTGCACTTATTTGTTGAGTGTTTAACAGAGTATTACTCATGGTCTTTAACCTTGTCATGGTATCGTAATGATTTTCTATACATGTTTTAATGATTTGAATATTGTATCGTCAGTTTTCGTGAAGTATGATGTACAGTAACTTGATGATGCGTAAGGATCTAAAATGAATTGAATGTCCATATTTGCATGCCACAATGCACTTATTTGAGGATTAAAACCATTCATGTAAATGTTATTAGGGATGCGCTGCAGGAAGACGGTAGGTTTTTTCAAAGTACTTTGTAGAGCAAACATAATCTTGTGTTGTCAGTTGTATGGAGTTAAACCATGTCTGGAATGTTTGGGGTTCCGATGGATTGATTTCGAAGATTTTGTCTTCAATGCGCTTGTGTAATGTTTTGTAGTAGTGTTGTTGAGAGGCACTTCAATTTTGTAACGGCGTTAAAATCATGGTTTTAGACATTGGTGGTCGCGGATAATGAAATCTGCAGCTATTTGGGACGTGTTTTTTTGTAACAAGTGTGTTTGTATTTGTGGGTTTGAATGCCTCTTATAATAGAAGACAATATAGTGTGGTCACATGATATGTGTGCGTCTATGAATTTCGTCACTTCATCTGCGCATGTGCTACTATATGTTGGTGAATTTCTATCCACAATACGCCATGGTCATGTTGGCTGCCACGATGCTGGAATTCAGTAACAAAAAAGTAATCATTGATTTTACCAAGTATTTTATTGTTTTTTGATATCACTATTTATAAAGCATTTAGTTTCATGTTGTAGTATCTTGCGCACTTGGATCTGCACGGACCAAGGCTTGCAAGTATGCATTCTGGTTTTGGTAATTTGTTTCTTGTACAATATTTGAATTAAGGGTCTTCAAGCATTCAATTAGAGGTTCCCATTTTGTCTTTGCACAAGAGTGTCAAGAAAAAGGTTGGTGGACCTAATTGTCGCATCATAGCAAATACATTTTTTCATAGGTCATGTTTGTAATTTGGAGAGGTGCGGACATGTTCAAAATCTTTATAACCAATATTTGAATGTAGTAATTGTTCTATGTTTGAATCTTGCATTACATCAGATGCAGTTAACGTCCGGTGCTGCGAGGTACTTTTTTGTAGACGGATCCATATTGAATTTAGTACTTGGTGAATTGTGATATTTAGTGCTTTAAAAAATAAGTTCGTGGTATGCTGAGCAAATGTGTGTTTGTAATGTTGTAATTCCCATTTGGCAATGGTTTGGTATGTGTAATTAGCATTTACTGGTGCTTGTCTTGGGTGTCCAAAATAGAGAGTTGAGAAATTTAGCTCTTACGCATTTTTATCTTGGAATACCTTCACAAGGTGCAATAGCCTTGTATGTAGTTTTGTAATCAATGATGTGTTATGTACAGTGAAATGGATGCACGACTATGTCAGTTTCAATAATATCCTCTGCATTTGTATCAGGTCCAGGCAGTATGGGTTGTATCCTGTTTGGCTGAGTACATGTGTCTAGATACGTAGTTTGGTAGTGCAATATCCAGGTCGGGTCAACTCGGACGTTTATGGCAGCATACAATGGCGTTTGGCACAAATGTAACAAGGCAATCATTACACGCAGAGGATGAACTTGTCCAATCATAAAATTCAATTTATATTAAAGTTTTTTTCTTAAAGCTATTGTAAGAAATGCCTCTCCATCTATAAAGCGCGGCAGCACAGTTTGAATTTTTTCGAGATCTGCAATGACATTGACAATACTTCCAGTCACACCTACCTGTCCACCGTATGTCAAATCTTTTACCTGTAGGAAAGCAATTCTAGGTGCAACTAAGCATTCTTCTAGTTTGTTGAGATTTTTTATGGAGGGCACTTCACAAGTAGTTGATATATGATTTGGACACATTAGTTTTAGAATTCTATCAAAATGTATACTTTTACGACATTGCGCACAGATGTATTTTGGGAAAAAAGTTGCTAGGTTGTCAAGGATTTGTTTGAGAGTTAAAATGTAGTTTTCATTATTGTTAGTCAGCAAATGAACTTGGAATTTGAAATAGTTTGATTCACAACTAACACAAGTGCATGTTGGTACATCACGTATACGAGCGTAATATTTTTGTGTTGTAGTGGCATTTTCTCGGGCATCCATATTCATCATTTTTGTAATTCGATTTTTGATACTTTGATATGTACCAACTACGTTTTTGTAGTGGTTTTTAAATTTCGCAATTATATCAGTAGCTATTTCATGAAACGAGCTACGAATTAGTTGGTGTAAAGTAGTAATTCGATCTTTTGTCCAGAAATGCCAAGTCCTTGTATTTGCATGGGATGAATCCATATTTTGGGTGCATGATTGTATGAGTGTTGTTGGGTTATTTGCTAGTAAATTAGTTTTTTTTTTTAATTTCCAAATATGGTAGATAATATTGGATATTTTGCAGGGAATGTTTGGATGTTTATTTTTGAAAATTGCAGCTATTTTTGTTGCTGGCAAATGAATAAATTCTAGAACGATATTTTTTAAAGCAAGTAGCATGTCATTTGTCCATGGGTAATTTGACAAAGCACAACTTATATAATTTTTTGACAAAATAAGACCGTGGAATGTGGAAGGATAAATCTCTGGAGGATTAGTTAATATTGCTAAAATTGTTTTATGTGGTGGACCACTTGTTGGGCATATAGAAAACGTGGTGACATTTCGCGTTGTTGGATTGTATTGTTGCACCATGATTTCTTGTTTACAAAGTTCCGTCATCCAATATAGGCAAAATGGATTATAATTTATGTTTGTAAAATAAGTGTTCATGATGAGTTCGAAGTACGCATCTATAGAATGGGTGGTTGCATGGTAGGGTTTGAAATTTTCGTTTGAGAAGAAATTCGCATGCCACCACAATGCATTAATGTCTTGTTTATGCATGGAATTATACATGGTATAATTCGTTTGCGAATTATACCATGTTGCAATTCATAAGGTTGGCATTTGAAATTGTCCCAAAAAGAAAATACCGTGAAAATATTTGTATTGTGTGGAAAGCAATGAATAAATGCCAAAGGCACGTTCGTGTAGATTAAAGCCAAAGTATGGAATATTGTTTTGGTGGGGATGGCAGCCATGGACATGTTGGTGTCTGTGGCCATATATCTCCACAATAAAATAAAGTAGCATTAAAAGTTGTTTAGCATATATAAACTGTTCCTATGGATAAGATAGTATTGATTTATGATTAGGAATATCAAATGCCATATATGGCTTCTACAAACAAATAGATGTGTATAATTCAAAATTCAAACCTAGGTAAAAAAGAAGAAGTGTGTGCTGTAATTTACGCTGGACTAATAAATTTTATAAAGGCTTCATTGAAAGGCAACTGTTTTTTGAAGGGAAAAACATGAAGATATGAAAACCAATTGCAATTCTGTCTATTAGATTGTGGAATTCGGTTTCTACTATCCTTTAAAAAAAATTCACTAGCATTATCAAAATAAAATGTATACATTTCATAGTAGACAATATTTTATCGATTACTCATGAAAATAGAAACTCAAACACATGATTTATGAGCTCGCTATGTATTTACATTTGTCTGTATGTTGTGGCATAGCAACATCTTTTCAAAATAGTTGCCATCAACATCATCAAAACATGCATGTACATTTTCTAAGAACTGGTATTTTATCATTTCCATAAAAACTGTCTGGTCTCTGATGCAGGAGTCGCAAACTTTTATGTAAAGTAGCACGTCAACGTTTTCTAGCAATGTTATATTTTGAAATCATGTATTTTTGGGCGACATCCTTTTGGTAATTTATAGGTAATCCATTTGGCTAGGTAGTTTGCATAATGACCAGCCAGTCGCGTACATGGATCTGTCGAATATTGTGATTGTTGAGAACAATCCAACAAATTTTTTTCTGTACCTTTGAATGTGTCAAAATTGCCTGGAATAATAGGCCAATTAAAAAGTCTGTTTGAAATACCTGTGAAAAATGCAAAAATAAGCTTGGTAGAGGCCAAAAATCTTGTAGATAGATAAACACACATGTGTGGAGCCTGTTCCCACGTGTGAAAATAGTGTACTTGTCATGTACCATAATCATATAAGTTGTACATATGATTTAATTCAAGTTCTAGTGCCTAAAAAGGCCAAAAACTAGTTTTCTAGACATATGACACATGGCATCAATCTATTGCTTGCATGAGCCACATCCTTTGGTTAGGTGTCACATCCCATGTGTAGAGGACAGCTCACATGTGTGGAATAAGCTGAAGTAGACGAATTTTGACTTCTAGAAGATTTTCAAGTAGATCTCCATATAGAAGGAAAATGGACCAAAAGTGCTCAAAATAGAAGGTTTTGTCCAAGTGTCAATTTTGCAGGATGAATCATCATATGACAAAGCATCTTCACACATGTGGGATCAAAGGGATGATTAGTACCATGAGCTCCCACTTATTGTATATATAGAGCCACATTTGGCCATAATCAGTGTGAGACACCAATCTTGGTTTTGGAAGCAATTTTGAGTGATTCTCTCCATTTGTCTACATTTGTTTTGATTGTTTTGAGGTTCTATCAATGTGTACTTGATTTTCAGGTTGGAGTCCATACTCAGATAGTGTTTCACATGTGTGAAACCAAAAAGTATACCTACCTTCAATTAATGATTGTTCTTGTTAGGATTTTGTGTCTAGAATTGATCTAGATTGACCTTAATCTCAAGTAGATTGATAGATCAAGTAATCTGACAACCAATCCCTCTTGAGGATCAGATTAGGATCCACTCTTGGTCCTTTTTGTACTTTTGCACAATACCAACATGCCTGCTTTCAAGTGACATTTCTATGGTTG
This sequence comes from Diphasiastrum complanatum, assembly GCA_029204225.1. Classification (NCBI taxonomy): domain Eukaryota; kingdom Viridiplantae; phylum Streptophyta; class Lycopodiopsida; order Lycopodiales; family Lycopodiaceae; genus Diphasiastrum; species Diphasiastrum complanatum. Next base: position 3,166,703 of record CM055106.1, on the reverse strand, counting down.
GATCTTTTTTTGAGGGAATGTAATAGCTGGCAACTGAAGTGTGACTCGTTCTGGCAAAATAGCTCGTGTTTGAAATATAAGAAGTTCTTTCTGGGTAGTTGCATGTTGACTTTGTAGCAGCGTCATTTCTTGTTCACATGTATTGCATCGTTTTTGTACTATTTCGAGCGCAGAATCTTTTTTGCCAAGCATACAAATGAACTCCGCTTTTATGGTTGTCAAAGTGCGCTGTGCATCTACAACATTACATTGTAGCAGCTCCAATTTTGTTTGTAACTCTTGGTTTTGGTGCTGAAGTTAACAATCCGCGTTTTAAAGTGCAAATTTTCTTTTTTAGTTGATGCAGTTTTTTTGGAATGGCACTAGAAAATGGCATGGTTTCGGAGTGGGGGATGGCACTGATACTAGAATGAATCAATTGAAGGGGTGGATTTGTAGGAAGAGGTGTGACCATAAAATTGTTTGTCTGGAATGCGATCAGATCTAGAAGGTACTCAGTTGTCTTCAAGTAAATTGTTTTTGAATTGGATAGAAAATTTTGGCTGTCGCACATGCGTTCATAAGAAACTGCAACAAAATCTGTGAGAACTACTTGGGCTATACATGATGCCCACTTTATGGCAAGAGATTCAACGGTTGGATGATAGCCTTGGTAAATACAAACTGCAATACTTGTCCATTGGATTGAAAAATTAGGAGTGTATGTGCACAAAATTCTATCCACTATACAGAAACATAAAGCTTGGAATGCAGAGTTTTTGATTTCGGGTATATTGAGACAACAATTTAAATCAAAAGGAAGAACTTCTTAAATTATGCATGAGCATGCGTGTATTGTCAGGGTGTGAAAAGCATGTATATCTACAGTTTGTACAGTATACGAAACATGTCACAAAAATGTTTTGTATCAATATGGCAATGTATGCTTGATTGGGACAAAACCAGATTGCTTGCTTTTTCAAGAAGTAATTTTTTTCCCTCAAGAATCAAACCAGATGAAACATGGGGCACTATTTTAGCAAGATATCTTTGACCTTCTAGTATGATATTAACAATATGGTGTATCTCATTATATTGATAGTGGTGGAAATAGATGCAACCAAGAAAAGATGATTGAATTATAGGCCCAAATTTTGGGTTCTCAAAAAAAGGTCTATAATCGTGGTAAGGCAGTAGCAACAAACCTGAAAAATCTTTGGAAACGGGTTGGGAAACAATTGCTATGGTCACAAGTTGGTCGTCATCATTTACAACGTTCTTGAAAGGTAGGCATACGTGGGACACAATCATAGTCTTGATTGCTAAAATTACACCAATGCTAATTCAGCAATGCACTGGAAAGCTACAGTACGAATCAAAATTAGTCTGAAGTTATGAAATTGCTTCTAATTAATACACATAACATGTGTACGACTAAAAGGAACATATTGTTTCTAGCATAAACTACTTCTAATAAACAAAACATACCATGTATAAGATTGAAACGAACATAAGTTATGGAATTACTTCTAATTAGTAAAACATAACATATATAAGATGGAAATGAATATATTGTGTCTAGCATAAATGACGGCTAATAAATAAAACATACCATGTATAAGATTGAAATGAATAGATTGTTTTCTAGCATAAACAAATTGTGTGCTAAATAATTGTGTATTAAAAAACGAATATTACAAACCACCTCATATGGAAAATGGGTTTCGTGTGACAAAGTTTTATTAGTATGATATATATAGTTTACATTTTTCTAGAAGGCCCAACATGTATCTATCGATATTTCTGGTTAAAAAAACTAAAAGAAAATATCTTTTCCACAATGGGGATGTGTTTCCAAATTGCTAAACGTAAATATTTGAAACATGGTATGTAATTAGAATGGATTCATATTATCAACTAATATAAGCACCTTATTCATATGACCCATTTATATCAAAACGTTATTTACATGACACATGTATTTAAAGTTCAATAGTATAGCGACGACAACTGTTCAACCAAGCACGAGTTATGGATGTGTGGATCTTTAGCCAATAGTTCCACACAATCTGTCCTAAAATTTGCGAGGGAAATTTCAGGATAGAAGCTAGTTTTAATATTTAGAGCTGCAGTTTTCTCAATTGTTGTGTTAGGCCGGTAGTCACATACAAAATTTGATGTGCCACAATCATGTTTAGGATTTTTTTTTTCAATATGAAAGTTTGTTAATCGAATACAATCATTAATTGTCAATTGAAGAAAGGGTGTGTAATGTACCTGAGGAATTGACAATGTGATTGTATGATTACCATGAATGTCGGTCAAATCAATTTTTAACACTTTTGGATATGGCAAATCCTGTGAAAAGTTGCCATATTTTAATAGAATTTGGCCTTCAAACATTATATTATTCAAGCCTAACTCGATATCATCTATGTAGAGTTGTCGAATTCCTCTCTGTCGAACACAAGGCAGTGTGGATTGGAACTAAATGCGGGTGGATTGATTTCTAGATTTTGTGGACATGACTCCACACATTGTTCAAACAGCTCATGCGGTGTGATAGAGGTACAAGCGCCATCAGTAGATCTGGTTGCCAGCAGGTCTGTTGTTGCCCGTCTACATATTTTTGGGACTACCGTACGTGTAGACGATTCTTGAACTAGGCCGTGTTTTGTTATTGCAGATGAACTCGCAGCCTCTGCCATCATAAACACGCATAAAATTTATTCTAATAAATGGTAGTCTAACCGGGTTTTTGAAACGAGTACGTTATGTACTTTACTTATAATTGCTGTGAACATCACTTGAAGGTTTGGTTGCTTGTAAACCTTGTTCAAATTGACATAATTCTTCTACAATGTACAAATACATGTATGTTAAAAATCACTGATATGTATTAAACCAAAAGTAAGCATTTTGATTTTGAAAATGGTAGCTCTTTATGGTACCATTAGGCAGTCGTAATTCCATGTGTGTTGCTATGCCTTGTAGCTCCTTTGTCAAATCCCCAATCGAAAATAGCAACAAAGCTTTGTGAATATTTGATTTAAAAAAGGTTCAGTTATAATGGATTCACATAAAAAATGTAATATTACCATCAGTTAGGAAATCGGCATTACTATTTATTTGGTGTTTCGAATATGAAATTTCCATTCGCATTTATGAACGGAACCATGCAAAATAATTAAATGTACGAATCATGCATGTTTTTAGTGGCCAAAGCACCCACAGTGTTGCAAGAAAACAAACACTCCCATTGGTACCTGCTGCCACCATCCCACCGTAGAAAATCGCACATTAGCACATTAGCAAACATGGCCGACCAAAAGTGACCGGTGAACTTTGGATCGTGATCGCTCACAATATCACTTGGTAATCCGTAAAGCCTAAACAGACACTCTACAAATATCTGAGCTAAATCAGAAGCCTTCGTGGTGGTCTTTACCGGAATAAACATAGCCAATTTGGTAAGACGGTCAACCATAACCATCATGCCAAAATTATGCAAATGTAGTGTATTTTTTAGCAATACAACGTACATGAAATCTGATCAGATATTGCGGTCTAGCACATATAGTACAGTCCACATTTGTACGCAACAAAATGACGACACTGTTTATATATAGTATTCGATGATGTTAATTGATATCTAAATTATGGGCTCAGTTAAAGCTTATCCTTGCAAGCAAATCACATGTAAGTATTGGATTTTACAATATACAAGATGTGTGCCACCATATTCTCCCCGTTACATGACCCCAACTTTACGGTATCAAGTGAAGGCAATGCATTTTCTAGCAACACAACTACATGAAACCGGTTCAGGTATCATTGCCTAGCTAATCAACTCCTATGATTTACCACTTCAAGTGCAAGTTAGAGTACTTTGCAACAAAACAATGGCATTGTAATTACAGATTGTGTACTGGTACTAAGTTCTGAGCTCAATTGAATTTTGAAATATATTGCTTGTTAAAAACAAACCACATTCGCATTGAATTTGTCTCTACCAAGAATACACAAATTTTTGTGCACCAAGCTTTTTAACATGTTGCATGACCCCAAATCTAGGCATTGAAAACTTTGACAAGATCTTGGGCATGTCAATTAAGAAATGGTCAATGTTACCAGTTTTTTATATATGCATTGTTACAATTTTCACCCATCCATCATTTTAGTGATTGTAACTCCGCGATTTTTGAATGCTCGGAATGGACTATAATATTTGGCTGTTAATTTAGTATATCTTTTTTTTTGTTTGAATTAATGACGGTGATGAATTGCAAGCCTCTGCCCTTGAAATGGCTTTTGGAAATGTCAATACAATGACATGCAAAAGATATCCCAATATTAAACATATCTAAGTAGTGCAATGAGACAAAATCTATGTATTGTAGCTTTAACTAAACCTGGCAACAAATACAATTTACTTGTTTGCACCTGGTTTTAAAAAAACCCATCTACTATGAATCCAAGACAAAAACCTAGGCACGCAATCATATAGCAATATTATGAAATAGGTACATACAACATTGGATTTTTTTTTTGACAAACGTGAGTGGTTTCACTTTGTTGCACCTAACTACCAGTACATGTTAAAGCAAATGACTTAAAAAGCAAATGGCTTAAAAAAGCTCAGATACATTTGACACATATGGATAAATCATATAACGTGTTCATTTTTTTTTTCATATTAGTAAAGAATGCGAACACCATATTATTATTAACAGTACATTCATTGTAAACTTATTACGAAGTGTTTATTAGTATTAATCATATAAGTCCTGAGTTCAGTTACAGTTTAACATTCACCTACACTTGCAATTCTATTACGTAATAGTGTTGGGTCTTCCACCAACATCAGTACGTAATATTTCATGCATCAGGATTTTCCACCTGATGGATGCCAAAACATAAATTAAGTTCCTATAAATGAACGTATCATGCATAAATTAAGATTCTACAAATTAGCGTACCATGAACTAGTAACCATGAAACATAAATTAGTATACTATGGATTACGGTAGCATGAACTAGCAAGCATGGAACATAAACAAACATACTTACACACACACACACACACACACACACACACACACACACACACACACACACACACACACACACACACACACACACACACACACACACACACACACACACACACACACACACGTATACCCTAAACCCTCACGAAGAGGGAAAAAAAGAAAGAGCATAACAGAGTGTTAACCAAAACTCTCGAACCGTACGATTATATCCTATGCCAGAATGTCACCACATGCTCCCTCCTTGCGGCGTTTGGGCTTTCTTGTGGAATTGATCGTCCAGCAAGAAACATTCGCACCACGCCTTTAACGGAAGAAAACAAGGGCTACATACCTTGTAGAATTGAGAGTTGTGGTTACCTTGAACTCTTTCATGCTCTCTCTCTCTCTCTCTCTCTCTCTCTCTCTCTCTCTCTCTCTCTCTCTCTCTCTCTCTCTCTCTCTCTCTCTCTCTCTCTAACCATAAAACATAACCAATACATACCACAAAAACTAAGATCCTACAAATAAAAGGAGCATGAATAAATTAACATGCTACAAATGAGAGTACCATGTACTAGCAAGCATGAAACATAAATCAAAGGACTTCGAATTAGGGTAGCATGAACCAGTAAGCGTGGAACACCATACCTACAGGCACATGCACACACGCACACCCACACCCTAAACCTTATTAACATAACTGCAATTATAGTACGTGATAGTGTGAGGTTTTCTACCAAAACTACAATATTACGTGCACGATGATTTTCTACTTGATGCATGGCCAAAATTTTGGACTTAAAGAACGTTGACAAGGTCTTGGCAATAACAGTAAAGGAATGAGCAAAACACCATAATCTCATCAATAGTACGTTCAAAGTACCTAATTACAGAATATTTGTTGTGGAATATGTAAGCTGTAAGCCGAATTAAAGTTTACTATCTATCTACAACAATCACATAATAGTGTTGGATTTTCCACCAACAGTATTGTGTAATATTTCAAGCACAAGGGTTTCCCACCCAATGCATGGGCAAAAGCCTGTAGGTTAAAAAGAGTGGCAAAGTTATGGTCATGGCAATCAAATAATGGTCGTTGTTGTTGATTTCGTATGCACGCATTGTTACAGTACTCACGTATTCATTAGACGGCCACAATATATCTAACTATCACAATATGTGCACAAGCAAAAAACCTACAAGGAAAAATACGGTGATGTGCATGAATAAAACATATTTCGGACTCAATTTTTTTTTAATATTTGCAAAGAATATGAACACCGCAATCTCATCAACAAAGCGTCAAAAGGGAACTGATTACAAACACTTTCAGAATGCTATAATTTTGTAACTGTATGTAGTGCAAGTATATTTCATCCGAGCATCAGAATACACATAAAACTCAGCAAATGACCCAAAGAAGAATGGCTTTACAAACCTCAAAATCGACAATCATGCATAAAGCATATAATTTGCGTCATTTTTGTGAAGAATTGAAAAAGATTAGCTATGTTAGATATAGGGGTCTTATGTTTTTTATATCAAGCATCTAGGTGTAGGATGTTGAAAGGAACAAATTTGGCATAGATGGCAAATTATGCATTTCCACTTGTAATGCCACTATTGAGCCAAAATAGAGTAAGAGGCTAAACTCGTGCCAATTAGAGTGTAGACAAGTGTAATGCTTTTGTTTGATGAATTCTAAGAGGTCCAATAGGATTTAGAGGTGGATCCATGTGAGGTCCAATATGAATTTGAGGTTTGCTTGAAAATAGTCCAATAGAATTAAGAGGTGCATGGATCAATGGTCCAATAGGATTAAGAGGTGACAAAGTGTGGTCCAATCATAGTTAAGCATAGTGGTAGCTCGTGGATCTACTAGTATCATTGTACTCCTCATTTTGGCTCTAGTTGATTTGAAGATTGTGTGGATTTTGAGTGTTATTGGATTTCTAGCTTTCTCTCTCTACCCGAGAGCTCAAGATGATTTTCTCTCTCTACTCAAGGAGAGCAGCTTGTTTTTACTTAGAATAACTTTTGAATACTTCCCACACGTGTGAGTGAGAGTTGGAAGTGATTGAATGCATGTAGTAGTGTGTTTTTGCCATAGAATCAAAGATAGATCTTGAATCTCAATCTAGTCTTGATCTTGGCATCTATACACCTTAGGAGATCACAAGTACATGTTGTGGACACTCCACACGTGTGAAATCTACAATTTTTTCTGTATTCGTAAAGAATGTGCAGGCTAAATCTCATTAGACACATCCAAAATACTTGAACAAATCTCACCATAACCCATACAAAATTCTTGCTAGTTCTTGTCTCCAATTTACAAAAAGCAAAAAATTTTCAATCAGACACATGCATTTATCTGAAACACAATCACAAATATTACAATCTAATATTACTACCCAAAGAAATCCCAAAAGGCATCCTTGCAAAGAAATACATATCAAACGACTAACCAATATTAATGACTATTAACATTTCTATACACTTAACATGGAAATTGGTGGCTTGAAAAAAAATTTCAGTTTCATTACAAATTATTTAATGCTCCTAGTTTTGCAATTATATTCCATAGCTGCTGCTCCATGCAAAAAAAAAAAAAAACCGCTATATGTACAAACAGAGACAACACCTTTGCTTATGTTATTCTTAGATGGTACTAAATTGATACACAAGGTCCGGGCAAAGCTTCGAAAAAGCTGAAATGTTGCTAGTGTGATTGGGAAAACTCCAAACGTTCATGTGAGCTATCTCGAAAATCTTACAATCTAATACCTAACAGGAACGTCTTGGAATGAATGGTTATGTTGTTCTTTCTGATAACGAAATGGATGTGGTTAATGGGAATGCCAAAATTGAGACAATATGAGGAAGGAATCTCAACCCCAACAAAGTATCTTGTTATTGACCTGGGGGCTCATGACGATCATGACTTGAAACTATCTGGAAATATTGTTCACATAGAACAGTTGCTTGTTTTTAACCATCACCTGGTGTGTTGCATATAGTGTATATTGAATGTTATGTTTGTTGACTGGCAAACTTGGACTGTGGACATGTTTCAAATACTCGTACACATGTACAAGAGTATGGCATGGATGGGGATATTGTGACAACATTGCAACAGTGAACATTCTTCATGTATGTATACAGGCACCTGTACTGACACCTCATATACGTTTTCCACGAAATGTATTGTAATCTCCAATCTGCACAAGAATTTGCTTGGAACTACAGTAAATACATTGAATTAATTTTAAGTGTGATTAAAAAAAGGCAGTGAGATGCATGGTACTGGTGCCAAAGTTCAACGAAGCTATGATGTTTACTAGTAAATAAGTAATGTGTTTTCGAAACAATAGTATGGATCTCTATTTGCCTCAGATCATACTATGATGAGAATGCCTTCTGATTTTCTATGGAGGATTTGGATAGATTTACAGAGATTGCTATAGGATCGACAAAGCTACAGATATAAGTTATCTGCAGGCAGTGATTCTCTCTGAGCTATGGGAAAAGGAGTAGCATATGGATTCTCAGTTCGATAGTCAAATCACGGAAGATGTCCAGCTGTACTAGGGTAATGCGATTATGCTGTAATGGGCCAACACCAGGTTGCGGTATGATAGCAGGAAATTATCCGGATGTATATCTTCCTAATCACTCAACCATATACATGACTCTAACTTGGACGTGGAGTACTAGACTCAGTTCGCTTGCTTTGCGTAACGAGGGTTATAATAGCTCCTGCAAACAGCTAGCATTGCTAGTCATATTATAGCTGCTCACTTTAGATCTTTTATTATAAGAACAATCGTATGCAGAATAGGTAACAATTGTAGTGTCAACAGTAGAAATTGTAGTTGGGGCACAATATTGACGTAGTATGTACTGCCTCAATTATTAGTTCGATTTAATAGCGCAGAAATACTTCGGTTTGTTCTTTATGCTAACCTCAGGAAAGTGAACGATAGATTCAGAATATATTAGCTACAAAAATATTGTTATTCTTAGCACCAAATAATTCGCATTCAGCCTGCAAAAAGACAAATATAAAGTAGACTAGTTATACCAGAATGTTGATTCCACCGAACTGATCTCCAACCCACTTGGACAATCTGATGATTGAGTAAGGCATAAGGCATTGATACACGTTAGCGAATTAATTTTCAAGCATGCATGATGTAATCCTAATGAGTGCAGTGAAAATCTTTTGCCTGCATGTCTGAAAATTATGTCCTCGAGTTAAGAATGTCACTTTACTCATCTATTAACACTTAGTTATTCACTCATATGCAAGGTCTAGGCTATTGGCACCTCTGTAAGCAACGATTACTCGTGGATATTATGGAGCATTTGCATTGCTATTATGACATGATGTAGTCTATACCTTGTCATTGTAGTTAAAGATATGTAGATTCTACTTTCACTGATCTATGTCTGAATTTTGACACCTGGGCTTTGAGCTTGCAGCTAATACTTGAAGGACTTGTGGGGACAATGTCCTTCAAGGTGCACTACTGCATGATGCATGAGGCATGCCTGCAATACCTCCTTTCAATATCGTAACTAGCTTCTGTTTCAGCGTTCTAGTTTTCCAATGGAAGGTGTATCAAGCCGGTCTAAATAGAGACGTGGAGACTAAAGATCTTTGGCACTGTGAAATGCTTCCATTGTCCACAATCTAGAGTCTAGAGTATGACATTGTTCCATCTGGACTCTACTTTCATTGATCTATGTCTGAATTTTGAGGCCTGGGCTCTGAGCTTGCAGCTATTACTTGAAGGACTTGTGTGGACAATGTCCTTGGAGGTGCACTACTGCATGATGCATGAGGCATGCCTGCAATACTTGCCTCCTTCCAATATCGTACTAGCTTCCTTCATGGAATAGATTAATGCTTGTGAACGATAATGCTTGATATAGATAAACGAAGAATTGAATCCTAAACTGTGTTCAGACCTAATGTGTGCATTGAGCTCCAGCATGGATTTCATGAACAATTCCCTGAGAAATTAAGAATCAGGAGAGTATAGTCCTTGAGAATGACAATCTTTGGTGTTGAAAGCAATGAGCTCCTAGTCTAGTAAGGGTTCATAAATGTAACTCGGCTTAAAAAACAACAAAAGAGACAACCATCAGTTTTTTTGCCCTTTTTGTGGAAGAATATTTTGGCTCGCATGGGATTCGGGAATCGCATACGAGGAGCCTCGTGAGACATAGTGGAGAGCCGACTCTGAACTCTTGAATTTTGTGCTATGTGCAACACAAGCCTTCCTGCTTGATCAAGAATATAATAAGATCAAATATACATGTATATTTATTGTTGGATCGATCTTCAAACCTTTGGTGTAGATCGTCGCAGGACATTGTGAATGCTTTCATACACATACACAACTTAGATATTTTGCATGACTTCTTGTTTCAACGAATCAAGTCATCGCTTGATAATTGACTAAATATCAGACATTTTATCACTGGCAGATAAAAAAACAACTAGCTCATCAAAGGTTGATCTTCAAAATACATCCAACTGACTGTAAAATAAATCAAGAATAGGGAAGGCTTGTTCGCAGAGTTGTAAAGCAGATTAATTCTTTATGCAGGAAAAGTTTGAAGCACTCAATCTGGCTCTGCTGTCATATAAGCTGCACATCGAACGAGTTTGAGTGCTTTTAAGAAGTAGGGAATGTTTTTGCAGCTAAATGTTGTGACTTTTTCTCCAAAACATTGTTTTCGACACACTTCAATATTTGGCACTCGACTTAAGTGTATAGTTCGAGATCTTGCTATACAATGTCTCGTACGAAGAAAAAAGTTAAATAACGTTTCGTCTTATACATCAGCTTCTAGCTCTAACAATATCCCAAGCAGTATTCTCCTTCATACATTCCGAAGACTACCATTCTGTAACTAGTCTTTTAGCTATTTTGTAACTCTGACTATATAATATACTATGTAGAAGATTAGAAAACATTAAAAGTGACAAAGTACGTACACTTGAAAGAGACAATCTGATGAAATTCTTCAAGGACACGAAGGCAGGTCTCTCTGAAACAGCCACCACAAATCTATGAACTGCAACAACACACAAGTAACAATTCCACAGGTACAGGCACGCACAGGTACAGGGATAGCCAAACCTTTTTACAAAAACAAAATCTGAAACGAGATAGGGACAATCTTTGACATACTATCAAAATACCAGGGAAAATCTTTGGCATACTATGAAATGCTTCCTCTCAGATCGCTTCCTATCACTTATCACCTCTCAGGTAGAAAACGTTGCATGCAGGACACGGACGACCCTCGGAAATGGCAAGAAACATGAAAATACGAATCTACGTGTAAACCTGGCTACCTGGCTCTCCAACAAAGTAACAACAGAAGCCAGACAGACACCCATTGCCCACTCCTATCCACCTATTTGTTAGTATGAAAATTAAAAGTAGGTATTCATCAAAAGCACGAAAAGTAGTTTTTGGAATGGGAAAAAAATATGTGGCAGCACCCAAAAAAAGTTCAATTTAAATAACAAAATAAAATTAAAAAATCTATAAATAAAAATCACACAAGCATGTCAAATTTGTAGCACGATTACTATGTGCCTCTTCTTGTAAGGCAGGGCCAATAATACCTCTCGCCGCTTTGTCTCTTTTTGTTGTGTGAATATGCTATACTGAAAGGCAGAGACCAACAAGCGAGGTAAATTGAGCAAACTCAATGAAGCAGTGATCCAGCATCTTTATATATGCCAAAGTAACAAGGGCGTGTGGCAAGCCACTTGGCCCTGCCTTAGGTTGGTATTTTATTTTATTTTACATGTGTCAGAGTAAATGTAAATGTGACACAAAAAATGGGAAAAGGCATCCCAGTACAAAAAATTGCATGTGGGAAATGTGAATGTTAGAAGGTGGTTTAAATGTTTCATGCAAGTCAGAAGACAGGGCAGTTACAAGGTTGTTTTGATCTTGTCCAAGAATGTGATGACAATAATACTGCTCTTTATGTTGAGCTCCATGAGAACCAACACGTCTTCCAGCAATAGGAACTCGATGAAGGAGACATATATGATATTTGGGTCACTATATAGGTAATAAATTGGTGAGTGGTCACTCCGGTAACAGTGTGTGACTCCGTAAAAGTTTTTTTGAGTTGTGTGCAAGTTGAAATTTCGATAGAATGTAGTGCAGTATGCAGATCACATCACACAATCACCATAGCCACTCCTCACAAGCTCTCATAGATGGCACAACAAAAGTTAAGTCTATTATGAAGAAACACTGTACATATAGCAAAGCCCCAAACTGCATGGGCTCAACAGGTGTCACCAAACTGGCCTACCACCTGCCAAACTAGAGTTAGGCCCAATATGGCCACATATACTGACAAACCCAGGACATGCCCCTGAGTATAGCATAATGAACTCAAAATCACTGTACAGGCTAATTTCTTCCCACGTGTGGCTACCCAGCTAGCCCAAGTAGTCGTCTACGGGATCAGTGCCCGATCAATATATCCTAACGGGTCACGTCCCGAACACAACCATATACAGTAAATTAAATAAACTGTACACCAATTACATCCTCACATTTAGAGCTTACATAAAATGTATATCAGATTAACTCTGATTTCCAACTCTCTCCCTTAAGCTCAAATGTGATAAGAGTGAAAAACAATAATCTGTAGCAATGGCTGGAGTGTCCAAAAGATGTTATGCATATCCTGCTACTCTGTACTTGAATCACACTCAAGCACACCAACAAACCACCAGGTTTGACTCAAAAACTATCATGTAAACACAATGCTCATATAGAGAGTCTACCATACTCTTGACCAACTGACTCGTCCCCATTTCCGACTTGAACACAAGTGGACCACATGAGCGACATGGCTCAAACTGAGGAAATCCCACTGCCACCATGAGACTTACATCCTCCATCTAGCTAGGCTGACATCCTATCAGACCCTTACAAGCACAAACCTGTAAAGCTGACATAAATGAGCGACTGAGGCTCAACTTGAGGAAATCTTACTGCCACCATAAGATTGCACCCTCACCAGATAGACACCTAGTAGACAATGACAAGTCAATGAGCATAAAATGACTACTTTGTTTTACTGTAGCAAATGCACAACCACATACGACTCCGACTCAGATCTAGACTCCCACGACAAGGCAACATGCAAGCCCACACACACTCATGCAAACCAACACGAATGATAAAGCGTCAAATACATGACCAAGGCCTGCCCATAAGCGGTATCCTGTCGTACCAATACTTGTGCCACCTATAGATTTGCTGCTACACCACTGGTCACCAAATCACCTATAGTAAGATGCTCTCACATCCAAGCATATCACATAGATGTCCTCATACATCATCCAAGATCAACCATCTCGAACCAATGAGTGCTCCAAGCCTCATCCCTGATGTATCTCCCAAAAAAAGCTATGCACCAAGCCGCTTTTCCCTGACATCTTGTCCAATAAGCCCTTAAAGTTGATACCCATCCATTCCCCATGCTCCAAGGACAAGAGTATACCAAGGACTCAATGAATGAATGTACACAAACCTAACCATAGGCTATACCTGAGTAGCTCGCCCACCTCCCAGAGATACTGATGATGATCAGTCTGTCCTACATCCCATGTAGGTTCAACTTTCCATGCTTGACGTTGCCAACTCTTATTTGACCTGTACATAGGCCTCCCACCAAGGAGCCTATCTCCGCACAACATCCATCATAGCGTCCAAGCCAAAGCAAATGCAAACTAGATCCACTATCATGATGAATAACTCACCCACGATCCATAGCATATCAGGTAGAATAGCTCCAGAAACCTGTACCCTGTACCATCTGATCACCAAGTAACCATTGCTCGTTGATAGCTCCCCAAGAATCTGTCCACCTGTTGTGCAACTAGACTCCAATTGGATCTAACCAAAAACTGCATCCTGCTTACCAAATAATGATGGATAGAAACAACATGTGATGCCAACCTGGAGACTATTGTGCATATAACCCTGCAACTCACCTGATTACTCGCCAAAGTATCAGTTGTCACTCCTTGAGCAATGGTTTGCAGCTTCCTGATTCCATCATGAATCCCAACTGTAAGTCCTGTCCAATCCAAAGACTCAAGTCCAATATGAAATAGCTGCCCCCTGATGATCATCCCATGTCATCTCGTAGTGCTATCCCTACCAGGTATCTCAATGCCATCCCTGATCACAAAGATCTGAGCATCTATCCTGTAGTGCGCACTTGTATTTCCCCAAGCTAGCTCCTAGTTGCTCTTGTGAATGGCCACTTCATTGGGGCAAGGATTCTAATCCAAGCCATTTAAACTAACACAAAATGAATCTAGTGGTTTTTAGGAAAGCACAAGGGCACTCACATGATTCATATGAGTTCTAATTTGGGACCTTTTAGCTTTTTATTGGCAACTTGACTTAGGGCCTCTAATGTCATTTTAGAGTTTGAAGCCCCTAGTCGATTATTCCTAAGAATTACAACTTGCTAGTTGTGCTCATGGGGTTGGGCTTATACGCGCAGGATGCCAGTGCCCTCGCACTTATTACTTGTATAGTCCTGTGGTGGGCCCACTTGGCAAGCCTTGGCCAACAATAGTTTTAGTGGAGGGACCCACTAGGTGCCCAACAATGCTTGCACAAGGAATTTTTCTTTTCCTCTTCAACTCATTAGTTTTATATGAATCAAACTTCCTCGATCTCATCTTCTAAAGTACATATCACCTTGACCAAACATTTTGTTAATGCAATTCATTTTAAAACTTATGCTGGTTTAGGTAGGCAATAGCATCCATATAGATGCTCAAGTAGCTAGAGACATTAATTTCATCCTTGGTAAAGGCCAATTTGATTCCACAATTATGCAACATCATTGTTTAAACATCCAACATTATTGTTTAAACATGCAACATCTAGTGGATCAACAACATTTGTGAAACTACTCCAAGGTCTTCACTTAAGACAACACTCAAATCCACAAGAAGAGCATATACAGGAATGTGAGCAAAACACTTGCCTTGTAAGAGGGGCTTCTTAGATGTACTTATATGACCCAATGTTTTTTTTTTCACTAAGCTTGACTAATTGGGTATCATTGTGGTAATATACCACAATGAAAAGCATGAAAATGATAGAGGAAGGCTTGTACTTGAGTTAAAGTATAGATTCTTTTGACATATGTATAGATAATGATCATATCCTTAGTCACATCAAACTCTATTCAGCCTACTTTTTTGTTTTAGTTCTAGGTTATCGTTCTTGGTAAGAAGATTGACTTCAATATGAGCATAAAGCTCCCCCCGGTTATCATATCCCAATGTTCTTTTGCAAAACGTATTTCATTGAGAAAAAAATATCAGGTTTGACATGCGGTGCATATGTATGTCTCTAAATTGATGCAAATGGAAGCTTTTTGAGCCTTGAAAAAGGGAACCATCACACTTATCAATAAGTTGTGTTTCATGTATGCATACAATGAAGGTCTCCAATGCCTTGCAAGTTTGTCTGATATATGATTTTCTATGGTAAATGTATTTCCAATCCAAAAATTTCTACTTTAACACTCAACTCTATAAACTTACCTAAAAGTCATAAATTTAGCTATTTTGACCGGAGGCCTTGATTCAAGTATGAGACTCTATTGGCCACATAATTTTCACCTTAAAAATTGTAAACAAAAAGATCTCTTTCAGTAACTTGCACAATACCCCAATAGTGTTGTTGCTCACCACATTAGCAAGGTAAGTTGTGCTAGCAAATGTGTTCATCCTTTTCAAGAGCTTATTAACTGATTCAAGAGGGGTCACAATGACACCACAGATTTCCTAGGCGCTAGATATATAGTCTATGTCATAAAACCAATTTTTTAGTTTCAACCAAGGAAAAGATGGCACCTACTCTAGCAAAATTTGTTGAAACGTTTCTTCAAGGCAATTCTTGGGGGGGGCCTTTCGAGGGCATTCATCCATTCAAGAGTGAAAGACCTTCCTGAGGGGCATAACAACTGAAGGGGCCCTTCTTCCAAGTAAAATCAGAATATGATTTTGGTTTTGACCTTTTTTTCTTGTTGTGAAATTGTTCTAAATGCACCTTCCAAGCGAAAGGTGCATGTAAAATTATCAAAAAGAAATGCATGCACTCTCCAACATGCACCTCGGGTTGCGAATATATGCCCATAAAATTTTTTTGCCATAGAAAACTTTGTTTGGCTCACAAATTTGGTTTTGTGAGGGGCCCTCCATTCCTTCACTGAAAATCAAAAGCTCAAAGCATAGGGTGCACTTTTTTTTATATATATTGTGTGTGTGTGTGTGTGTGTGTGTGTAAATGTGTACTATACAAAACTTCAGCTTTTTGGCTAAAGAGGAAAAGCTTGGGATTTTTACAGAACAAGTTCTTTATAAATCAAAACTTTATAATGCAAGGTGCAGAATGCATTCAACAGACACTTTTTCTCTCAATATTCAGCAATTTCTAGATTTTTCTGCATCAGACCAAGTCGTAATAAAAGTATGTAATTAATAACGAGTATTACTGATTCCTCTTTAGATGTACATTGTATGCCCATATGACACATAATCTTCCTTTGAAGACAACAGTCAGAGGAAGATATTTAAGTTAATAGTAATAGTTTATAGCACTGTACCGCTTGCTCCATTAGGGAAGAACAAGCTACCCAAAGAGTGAAAGATGGGAGTAGAGAGTTCAAAGAAAGCTTTGTTGGCAGTCGAAAATAAGAGAAAGCCAGGAGGATACATGGGAAATACGAGTGATCTGTAGCAGCTGAACACAGGTAAAAGGTGGGTTCTTCTGAATCAGAATGTATATTAAGGACAGAAGGTGAGGATGTAGGAGCTGCCAACGCAAGTGAATGTGGAGCTGGCATCGTCATATGCATAGCTATATGCACGGGGACATGCAGACTTGAAAGCCTGGCTGAAGGAGGTAGGAAGACATGTAGTGGGTGAACCAAAGTCGCCTGTGCAGCAGTATTCTGGGGTTCCAAAAGCAGAACAAGCGCTTCGACAGCCCACGACCTGGCCTCCAGAGCCAAGTACCTGCAGTTCGGTAGGACAGTTCTCGTTTAAATCTCCGGTGCAACCAGCAGATCCACAGGAATAGTCGGAAGAGAGCTCTGGATTAATGGGCGGCGTGGTTGGTGCCACTGCAAGAGGAAGGTTGTAGCCATCCACTAAGCTCACATCATAGAAATCCAAACCATCAGCACCAAATAGAGTGAACTCTGCAAGAGTTGCAGGGGGATCTCCTCCAACGCCACTGCATTGCAATTCTCCTCCACAATCGCCTGTCAAGCACGTCCCCTGCCCTGTCGTGGAGTCAAACGTGCAGCCTGTGCGCCCCCAAAAACGGCCTGCCCAACCAGGTGGAGTTGCAACTGTAGCCGACATCCCCGGCTCTAGAGCCACATTAGCATCCCCCAGAACAGGCTGCCCCGCATTTGACTGCGTCCCTACCCATACTGGAATTGTACACTTGTTGTTGAGCTGGAACAATCCCTGAGCACTTGCGCTTTCTGCAACCAAAGAACACAAATATATTTGTCAAGGATTGAATTTGTTAGGAGTTCAGTAGTGCTTCAAATGCCGTGCTTATTACTGAGCGTTCCAAGCAAGAGCAACTAACATGCATCTTTTCTGCAATGCAATAACAGCTTGCCTCTAACCAAAAGACTACTGAGGTTTCTTCTACCACAGAATACTTATAGCAAAACGCTAGTTCTTACCCGAGGAAGTAAAGAAAAGTGTAAAGTAGCATGTTTCCCATCGAGGCCATCAATCTATAATGGGATAATGAAGAAGTCAGTAAACGACCAGTAATAACTAGAGCAAGTCAGGTATATTAAACACCATAAGTTGAGTAAAATAGAGAGTTCGTGACTGTCTTTTTGTAGGCCGCAACAAGGATTTTCATCCCGATTGAGGGAACGAGCTGCTAGACTCTGCGTCTAGAATATTTACAGCATTCAAATGGGTTAAAAAATATGCGTACTTTCGATGGAGCATCTCTGAAGGAATGCGAAACAGATTACACTAAAAGGTTTGCGATCAACTCTATACCAAGCTGAGGGCTACATCCACAACTCAGGAGAGTACAGTACCAGTTAGCAATAATAAGTATCCCTTTCAATATATACCCTGGTGGCTAATCGCAGTTCATCATCTTGCTTGGGCGCATTCAACGTCATAGGCCAGACTTTCTTTCATTTTCCGCATAGGTTTACATGTGCTGGTATGCTACAGCAGGGGCCGTTAAAGATGGGAATACTCGACTGTAGACGTTGTAAAATAGCTGCGACTAGAAAGGAAGAGCAGATTACAAAACCTCTGTACATTTCGATTATTTGTAACTGTCACAAGTTCAAACTAAACATTTGTATTTCTCTGCTTTAAATGTATCCGAACTCATTCATGTGTGTTACATACTTTCACTTCATCAGAGAAACAGTGCGTTTAAAAGCAACGAAGTGCAGCATCAGAGTCAATTACATAACATTAGAACTCATTTTATAAGAGCAGAAAGAAAACAGTGGTGACCATGGTGAACTAAAATCTCGTGCAGATCTTGACAATGCAAACGAAGACCGGGCGAATGAGTCGTTTGACACAAAGGTAATCCTTTATAACCTACAATGAGAATGCGATCAGTATTATAATTTATTGCTTAGCCTTTTTTTGCAGGTCACGATGCAATCAGCTCACGCGTGTGATACATCTTAGAAAAATTTACCAAACTTTTGCTTTGAGTATTTAACTTATGATATTACCTCTTGATTCTTGCATAACGGCCTTCAATGGTCTTGGTACGAGAAGAATATAATCTTAAACTTGAAGGTCGCTCTCTCGCTCTCTCTCTCTCTCTCTCTCTCTCTCTCAAGCACACACACAAACACGAAAAAAAAAGGTAATGATGAAAGGATGACTTGCCATAGTTGACAATGGAAATCAGGAACAGCAGCAACTTAATACAATACAGCAAGCACTTTGCTCCTGCATCCATGATGTAGATCATCTAACACACGTCGTTTCGAGATGTAAGACGATAATACAATCAGCTATGCCTTACAGAATTGAGCTATATATTGCTGTAAAAGGAAACCAGAGGCGGACTTTTGTCTCACAGACGTTTATCTAGCAACAGGCAAAAATGCCAGCTACTCCAAAGATTATATCTTTCTCAAATTGCTTGTTATCCCTGTATCACTCTTGCATACTTTTTCCTTTATCACTCTCGGACTCTGCAATTCTCTATCCTGCGACAGAGCCCCACTCTTTCTACACAGCTGGTGGTAAGCGCATCCCCCAAGAATTCTATCAGATCACGCAACAACTGTGGTTGTTTTCCTGCTTCTCAGCCAGCTGGAATTCCCAAAAACCTAGAGTAGTGGACTAGAAAAACCTCAGCTGCAAGCAAACAACAAGACTGATCACCACTCTCAACACTCGAGGATTGCGTCTTACAAACACAGCTATTGAGCTATCCCATCCCAGCCTACGCGATCAAGCAGAGAGAGAGAGAGAGAGAGAGAGAGAGAGAGTGATTTGAGTGCAAAATATAAAGGACGAGCTCATGAGAGGAGACGACGATGGACACGAGGGTTTAAGGCTTGCTACCGTTCAGAAGAACGAGAGCAAGCATGAGCCTTTAGTTGAAGCCTGCTCGGTTGGATGCTAGCCACGACTCGAATCTGACACCTGGACGATATTCAACGGTTAGCTATGGAAATATGGCCGAATCCGATTTGTTCGGTGGGGGCCGTAAAGTTAAGGCGTGCCATGAAGATTCGAGAGTACTGGTGGACGGTCGTAGGGTGGTGGAAAGTTGTAACGGACGAGTGGGGGGGGGGGGGGGGGGGGGGGTGGGGGAGAGCCCAAAAACCAAAGGCGCCCCCCCACCTTGGATATTATTATTTAGATTTTTTTTTTGCCACTTTTCATGAAGCTCCTTTTCGATTGTTTACACCTCATCTCGAAACACGTGGGTGACATCCGAGTGAACGAGTCGCAAGAAGAAGAAGCGAGCCTTCGTCTCAATGTAATGTTAATTCTATGATTTTGTTTAGGATTGAAGTTTTGGGAAAAATCTTCTGTCAAATTTTTTATTTGTCTTGTGCTGATGGAAAATACAAGAGAAACCTAAAAAGTTCACATTACAACATTTATTGAGAAGGGTGGGGTTGCCCCATTAGATAATTGTGAAAAAAGACGAGGATTGTACAGTCTATTGCCCTTCCACCAAGGCACATGTAGAGGAACTTTGATTTTTGCCAAAAGTGTTCACTGCTTTCTACAAACTATAGACTTAGTTAATGTTTGATGTCAATGATTTTATACAAAATATACAATCCACATATTTTACTTTTGGATCTTATGCCTTGGGCATGCATGCCACACATACCCAACCAATATAGTACCACATGGCCAAATTAACTTTTGACTACTTCCTTTTCAAAGATTTGCTTGATTCAAGTAGATTGTTTTTTTGAAGCTTAATTGCAGGGAACGCATTCGGGGGGGGCTGTGTTTTGGACCCCAGAACGCTGTTTCAGAACACTTAATTATAGATATATGTAGAGAGAGAGAGAGAGAGAGAGAGAGAGAGAGAGAGAGAGAGAGAGAGAGAGAGAGAGAGAGAGAGAGAGAAGACTGCACCTAGTTCCTCTTGACAAAGCAAGACTGAAACGTTTGAAGCCTTTATTTATAATCCAACAAGGTAAAATATAGCTGAAAAGTAAAATATAGTACTAAAAAGCACCATAAAGCATAACCACTTTAAAGACGTCCCGGCTGATACCTGCCACCATCCCAAAAAACACAACCGCACAAGTTAGTATAGTAAGGAAGACAGGTGCATATTGTTTTAGCGATAGGCCAAGCCCTAATATTACCGTATCAAG
Organism: Diphasiastrum complanatum; assembly: GCA_029204225.1. Taxonomy (NCBI): domain Eukaryota; kingdom Viridiplantae; phylum Streptophyta; class Lycopodiopsida; order Lycopodiales; family Lycopodiaceae; genus Diphasiastrum; species Diphasiastrum complanatum. The sequence goes on along the minus strand of CM055106.1, from coordinate 3,145,728 downwards.
ACGAGTGCCATGTTGATCAATCTATGGGCAATTGGTCTGTATCAATTCGTTTTTAGTCATTAAAAAACGTATGAATAATTTTAACCATTTATTTTTTGTTTAGCCAAAAGACTTGGTGTGGACATGTGCTGGTATTAGGGCAAATCCATGCCATGCTAACCCAAGTGACCCTTGCAGAGCAAGGTATGTCACACACTGTTGTCCATATTCCTGAGCATATCCATGCTTTCCAGTTGTATCTCACAAAAGTCTAAAGTAACACATATTAGGGTAAGGTTAAGTTTTGCCATGATTGATTGTATGATTGTTTCTAAGCAACCATGCTATACAGAAATCATATGTCAACCATGATATACGGACATTACTTTGGATAGACATGATTAATTATTAGTAAGAGATTTTCAATGTTTCTACAAGGTATTAGGGCAGATCTGTGCCATTCTAACCCTTTCATAGAAACTATGTATCTTATGCATATCCATGATGTCTAAGACCGTTTAATTGGATTCCCTACTGTTAGGTTTTTTTGACAAGGATTTCTTTAAGAATCATTTAGTCGATTTTGCTTTATGGATGTAGTATCTTTTTCTTAAGTCGTTTTTTTTTAAAGCGGAATTTTTTTGTTGTTGAAGGAATATAGATATTAAGATATAAAGAATTGCTCATCCCATTCTTGTTCATGCTTTGTAGAATTCGCATAAGAATCGATAACGAGAAGTCATACCTGAATGTTTGTAGACAAGGCTTCTTGAGAGTCTGCCATTATTGTCTTTTTGTAAAGGTTTTCTGTTTATACCATAACGACAAGTGTTGAAATGGAAATGTAATCCATCTTGACTTTAGGCTTGATACAAACATTGTACCATGCAAGTATGTTGTTCCATAAATGCAAATGCCAAGTTTGGCCTAGATAGAACTCGAGCTATATGGATTTGACATATCTAGTTTGATGATTACAACTTGCATATAGATTGTAGACTTAGAATTAGCAAAAATATGCTAGTAGAAACTCATGGCATTTCACATGCATTAATTGTAAGTGATCCATAGTGACATGCAAGGCATGCACAAAGCGAAATGGACAAATGCATGATGATTTGTACAATTCTAGTTAGAACTAGGACACTTGGTAAAAGTAGGTAGAGATACATGCATGAAATGTGACAAATGTCACATAAACTCTAGTTTTCACTTTAGATGTCTTTAAAAGGTGGATGTATGTGGTTCTACCTCGAGCTATCTCAAACTCCATATTTATGTGTAGCTCTTCTCATAATTTTTGATGAAGAACCAAAGCTTTGTAGCTATCTCTTGTCATTCTGGATCCACACAATTTTTGCTTGATATCTCTCTATCTTTCTCTCTCTAACTCGTGTTCAGGCTAATGCTAATACACTAATTTCTTGTACTTTTGATCATTTATGATTCATTGCTATCATTCTCTGATGCTTAGCATGCTAGATTGTGGTTAAGCCATATCTTCTGTACTAGATCTTGCTATTCAGTCTAGAATCAGGTTATTGTGTTAATTATAAAGCTTAATTAGATCTTTCATACTTGTGGATCTTCCTCACACGTGTTTGAATTATGGAAATTTTGTCATGGTATCAGAGCCAAATTGAGCTTTGCATGCTAACATCTCTGATGTACAAGAATTTGAGAGCTAAATCAAGCAAAAAGGTAGTTATACACTTTTTCTCACCTTTCTCTGAAGTGTGTTTGGATCAAATCGAACTGAAACTGAATTTTTAGGTTTGAAAAGTGGTAGTACGGAATTTTGGAATTCCGCACGTGTGAAAGTCAGAGATTTTCAGTCCCTTCTATCTCCTTGCTTGTAGATCCAAAGATAGTGGTGTTATAGCTTGATGAATAGCTTATGATGTTTACTTTCCATAGAAATTGAAATCAAACAATCTGATGTGCTCTTGAAGAGGGTAGGGAGAGGTCCAAAATCTGAGTGACCACATTTTGATTTGATTCAACCTTGCTTTGTTCTGAGTCCATTGTTTTGAGCATCCTACACAAGAAACTGAAGATCAGGACTAAGTTTGAAGTAATTAAACACCTTTGAGTCTTCTGTGTATCAATAGTGTTGTCTTTTGAAGCATTTCACATGTGCCAAAAGTAGGTATCGAAATTGCCAAAGTGTCTCAATCCACTTTGTGTGTCTGATCTAGATAATCTTGTTTTGCGGAATATTTGAGATCCATCTCAAATACAGTTGCAAGTTTTTTCATATAGGAAAGTAGTACATCCTTGAAAACACCTATAGTGAAAGACAACAACAACATTAAGTCTGATTGGAACAAGCTCAAACATATTGCAGTCCAATAACTAAGAAGTCTTCACAGAATGGCACCTCTAGGAGGATATCATCTAGAAGCAAATGAAAGACTAAATACTTCTAATTACTCAATTTGGAAGTTCAGAATGGAGTCTATTTTGATACTCCAAGATGTTATGGACATTGTGCTTGGTGTTGAGGAGGAGCCTCAAGCACAAGCTGAAATTCCTAAGTATAGGAAGAGAGCTAGAATGGCTCTACATTTCATTAAGATGAATGTATCTAATGAAATTTTGAGAGAGATAGGATCTTGCACCATAGCTAAAGATGCTTGGGATGCACTTAAATCCATCTCTGAAGCAAAGAATACTTCTAGAATACTCACTCTTAGGAATCAAATTTTTTAAAGTTGTCAAAGAAGTGAGGAGAGTGCATCAAACTATGTTCTGAGAGTTAAAGATCTTGTCAAGGACAAGCATAAAGGAAAGAGTAAGAACCAGTTCTCTCAAGCATCCAACAAAGACAAAGCCAAGGATCAAGACAAAGATGGTGAAGAGGATGATTCATCTCATCCTTCTACTTCAAAGACCAAGAAGAAGAAAGTAAAGTGTTTCTTCTGTGGCAAGAAGGGGTACTATGCCTCTAATTGCTTTAAGAAGAAAAATCAATTCAAGAAAGCAAATCTCTCCAAAGATATTGAAGAAGATTTTGTTCCAAGTGATGGAGAAGGATCATCATGGTGTCCAGTTTTTCTTCATCACCTTTCAAGAAAGATGGAGCTTGGTACATAGATAGTGGAGCTTCTTCACATATGTGCTGTTCAAAGGAGTCTTTTGACTCAATTGTACACTACTAATGATCATGAGTGCTCTATAGAAGGAATTGGCAACATTCCATTGAAACTTGCTTCTTCAAAGGTTCTTGCACTTTCTAATGTTCTTTTCATTCCAAAACTTACAAAGAACTTGATTAGTGTGGGAAAGCTGCCTGATAGTGGTTGTGATGTAAAGTTCAACTCCAATACTTGCTTTATCAATAAAAATGATGAGGTCCTAGCTGATGGATCTAGATATGGTGGAATTTTCAAGTTGAATTCTTATGAGAATGCAAACCTTTGTGAAGTTGTTTTTTTTATCTAAGGAAGAGTTGTGGCATAGAAGGTTGGGACATCCTAGTTAGAATTAAAGTAGAATCACTGTGCTACTGTACTGTGGGTCCTATCGGTTGATAAAAATCAATTGGCCTCTCCACGAGGCAAGTCGACGGGACACGCGTCCCGCCAATGACAACTTGGGTCATGCATGGGTTGCCTGAGTGAACAACTATATGTACAGTGTAATTTCATTTTGAGAAATACAGTTGCTATGTGAGCTTGCTGTGGAGAGTGTTTTCTGTCTATGTTACTGTGTAGCATGATCTGTGTTCCTGTTGGAAGCAAATTCTAAGTTGGTATCAGAGCCGTACAAGGAGTGTACACAATAGTACAACATCACTGTTGAAGAGAGCTTCAGGAGAATTGTCTTCTGAGAGTTCGGGATTTACGGCGGGTTGAAGATGGAAGGAGAAGCACTGGTGCAGAGAGTTTGGCACACAGAAGCTTGGTGATCTTGAGACTGTGTGAGGATTTAGAGACAAGGGTTGTCGGCTGAATCAGAACCTCAGTAAACGGAATTTTGAAATTCCGAAGCAGGCTATTTGGTGTTTGCAGTCAGTGTGCATTCAATCGGACACCTTTTGACAAACGGATTGAAGCATCAGAGTTCTAGCAGTAGGGCGACCTCAGAGCAAGAGGATGGGCATGTCAGAACACTGTGAATTGGAAGCCAAGAAAAGATTTGTGTGAAAAACCCTGGTCTGGGGTTTGGGAGCACAAAATTAGAGATTTCTCTCCATTTTAAACTCAATCTGGATTTATGAAGTGACACAGAGGGGCGCCCTGGTAAGAAGGATTGGCTGCAAAAAGGCCGTGGACAGCCGTGGGTAGTAGAGTGCACTGGATCGGATCTCTGGAGGGCGCAAAAACCCCTTCTCCATAGCCAAAAAGGAAGAAGAAGAGAGAGAGGACCCGCGCGTAGCCAGCGAGGAGAGGCGCTTAGCGTCTTGAAGAGAATTGTGTCTGTAGGGCAACGAATCAGCGCGTAGGAGACATTTGGAACATCGGATCAACCATGCCATAAATCAACGGAGGCGATTGATTTCTCAGGGAGTGATCTAGACAGTGGATGTGAAATGACCATTGGATGACAACTTAAAGAGCCCATGAAAGGTTGAAGGGTCTTGAAGTGTATTTTGGCCTTCAACTTCATTAAAAATTTTCATACTGAAATTGGAGTTGGGTCCCTTCACAAGTAAAGAGTGAAGTTTCTTCAAGGTGAAGAAATAGTTCAAAAACAAGGAAAATCCCTATTTTTGGGTCTTGTGCATGTTTTGACCCAAACGAAAGGCTATAATCTCCAAACGAAGGGCACCCAAACTGTACCTGCAAGTACGGTACAACAAAACAGAGTGATTGTAGCGAAGAAAGTGTTCGAAGTGCGCCAAAAGTGATTTCACCATTCCATTGGGCACGTCACTTTGAGGTCAGCAGCTGCAGCATAAGACATGAGCATTCGGATCGACGAATGTTTGACTACTGGACTAAAAGTCTCACTGTAGTCAGCACTCGAAATATGGGTGAATCCTTGTGCTACTAGTCTTGCTTTCCTTCGATCAATTGTTCCGTTGGCATTATATTTGATCTTAAAGATCCATTTGCAATCAATGATATTGCAGCCAATAGGAGCTTCGACTAGTGCATGTCTGGTTCTTGATCAGAGAGGAATACTCTCTGTCCATAGCTTCTCTCTAGAGATCAGAGTCTAGTTGGCTAAGTGCCTCTTTGACTGTCGTCGGTTCCTGTATCAAGAGACAAGCAGACTCTGGAGTATACCTTGTGGGCTATGTGCGCACTCGGCTCGATCTACTGGGAGGATTCAATTGATGAACCATTTCTAGGACCTGTTGCTGGATAGCAGCAATATCTTCATCCGATTCGCTGTCTCGAAGTGGGTCGACAATAGACAAGACTGTCGTGTCAATGGCAAGTGATGAGGGTTCTTCTTGAGCAACATCCTTGCCTTTGAGGTCGACGAACTGATCCTCGATGAAGACTGTATCCCGGCTATACAAGATTTGCTGGGTATCAGGATCATACAGCTTATAACTATTATAAGATGAAGTACATCTAATCAGGATGGTCTTGAGACCTTGGAAGTCCAATTTCTTCCTCGTGTCTTTTGGGATATGCGCGTAGGCAATGCACCCAAACACTCTTAGGTTCTTTAAAGAAGGCTTAGAGCCTGTCCACACCTCGTGGGGTTTCTTGCCTGAGAGGGCCTTGGTCAAACATCTGTTTTGAATGTAAGCTGTAGTGGAGACAACTTCAGCCCAGTAACGATGCATGCGATAGCATACATTTGGTAGATTCAACCAGAGTACGGTTCTTCCCCTCGGCTAAGCCATTAGACTGAGTACTGTAAGGAGTGATGAATTGCTGCTCAATGCCTTGGCTTTGGCAGTACTCCTTAAACTTGATAGAGATATATTCTCCACCGTTGTCTGACCTGAGGGCCTTGATTGTCCTTCCAGTCTCCTTCTCTGCACGCTCCTTGAAAATTCTGAAGCAGTTGAAGGCTTTTGATTTCTTCTTTATAAAATACACCATAGTCCTTCTAGAAAATTCATCAATAAAGGTTATAAAATACTTGACGTCCTTCAACGAAGGATTTTTCATCCTAGTCTGTTTACCAACTAGACAGTTTTGACAGACAAGTAACTCGACTTTTTCGCGAGGATAGTCGAGATCAAGAATAATAGATTGTCTAGACATTCGTTGTACAACAACATGATTAAATGACCAAGTCTATAATGCCAAAGTAAACATTTTTTTGAATGAATAGAAAAACTGAGAGCCTGACTAGAGGCAGAAAAGCAATGACTTAATTTGTACAAGTATCCATGCCTCTTTTTGAGTGCTAGGATCTTGCTTGTCCTATCAATCACTTTACACTGATCACATTCGAATTCTACTCTGTTTCCTAGATCTGTGACTTTGCTTACATAGAGTAGATTCGTAGATAAATTTGGTACATAAAGGACTCTAGAGAGTAGCTTAGAGTGATCATTAGCAAAGTCACAGTGCCTTCACCTTTAATAGCTTGTGTGCTATTGTCACCAAGGTGAACATATTTCTGGGTACCGTAAGGTGTATAGGACTCAAAATAGCCAATAAGGCTAGTCATATGCTGAGTGGCTCCGGAATCCAGGAACCAAGAATTGTCGCCAGATGCTCCTTGACGGCTGGTCATGAAGGCATCATGATTCGCTTCTTGAATAGGCTGTGGAGCTTATTCAGCTACATTTGCCACTTGATTTGACTGCCCCTTGTTGTTCTTCTTCTCTTGAAGTATCCATTAGTCTTGTATTTCGTGGTTGTTTCGCTTGCAGTATCTACAGAACAACTTCTTATTTGTCTGCGGATTCGATTGTTCCTTGTGCTGAAAAGATATGAGTCTTCTCCAAGAAATATAGTGTAAGCACTTGTGAATTTTTGATCCACCTTGTCAATAGCAAAATCTGAGTCCGGGTAGGCAACCATTGAAACATTTTCACTTTTGTAGAGTAATCTATAATCATGTGCTGAAGATACATACCTCATGACTCTCTTCGCTGATTTCCAATGATAGATCTTAGGTCTTGCATGGATTGACTTAGCTTGTGCACACAATATCTTAAATCGGGCCTAGTGATTGTCAACCAAATCAAGGAGCCAATAAGACTCCTAAAAAGGGTGATGTTCTCAAAGGATCTTTCATCTCCCTTATTAGAATCTTTTACAATATGCTCCATAGGTGTATCTATTCTCTTACAATTTTCCATATGAAACTATTTCAACATTGATAGAGCATATCTAGATTGACTTATGAAAGCATGATCATGAAAAAGATCAATCTCTAGGCCCTAGAATGTAGTGAAGCTCTCCTAGATCTTGCAATTTGAACTCGCTACCAAATGCACTTTTAGCTTCATCTATTAGCTTCATGCAACTTCCACATAAGATAATGTCATATACATAGATGATAAGAATAACAAGATGACATTTTTCAAACTTGATGTACATGGAAAGATCATACTCACTTAGAACAAATCCAAGTGAGATAAGAAATGAGTTGAGCCTTGCATACCATGATCTTAGGGCTTGCTTAAGCCCATATAGACTTTTGAGAAGTAGGCAAACTTTGGATTATTCACCATGCTTGATGCCTTGTGGTTGCTGCATATATATCTCCTCCTCAAGATATCCATTGAGAAAAGCATTTGAGACAATTGGTTTAAACATTTTCCATTTGAAGTAGCAGGCAATAGAGATGATTATTCCTATATTCACCATCTTTGCAATGGGTGAAAAGGTTTCTTCATAGTCAAGGCCTTGGATTTGAGCAAACCCTTTTGCACATAGTCATGCTTTGAGCTTGTCGATGGAACCATCATTGTTATACTTGATTCTAAACACCCATTTTCAACCAATAATATGTGCAACCTCCCAACCTCCCAAGTGTTGTTGGTAATCAAAGCATCATACTCTTGCTTCATAGCTTCATACCACTCCTTTTAATGAAGTGCATCTTGAACACTTCTTGGTTCTTCATGAGACTTGCTTGCAGTATCAATGTATGAGAGGATCTCTCTCTCTCTCTCTCTCTCTCTCTCTCTCTCTCTCTCTCTCTCTCTCTCTCTCTCTCTCTCTCTCTCTCTCTCTCTCTCTCTCTCTCTCTCTCATCTTCTAGGTGAGAATACATGAGGATGATCCTCCTCAAAACTAGACCCCATCATATCTTGATTGTCATCAATAGGGATAATAGAAGATGCATCATGAGATGTCTTGATCTCGCCACCCAAGTTATTCTTTTGCTCTTCATGAAAAATGACATCTCTACTTTCAATAACCTTGGAAGTATAGCGTATGTAGACTCTATAACCCTTCTTGGTAGATGAATATCCAACATTAATGCCTTTGCTTGAGCTAGGATCATCTTTCTTCCTAGTCTTCAAAGGAACATGAGCAAAGCAAACACATCCAAAAATTCTTAGGTGATCAACCTTCGGATTCTCTTTATGTAACATCTCATAAGGTGTCTTTCCTCCAAGAGCAAGATGAGAGAGTCTATTGCATAGATAATTGGCACAGTTGATGGTGTCTGCCCAAAGTCCTTAGGCAAGGATTCTTCAAATCTTAGATCTTTGGCACATTCACATAGAGCTCTATTCTTCCTCTTGGCCACTGTGAAAAATACAGATCCTAAGTGGATCTAAACTCCAAGATCATTGGCTTGAATGCTTGCACTCCAAACTACATAAGCTAGGAATTGGCAACACATTCTATGCTACCTAGAATGCAAAGAACTTGATCAAAAAGCATTTATCACAAATGGAAACTTCCATAAACATCAAGTGCGGCCCAAAATAGCATTATACAGTCCATAATACATCAGCCTATCACTTTTGGAAAGCACCTAAGATCATACACAATAGCTTGAAGACAATACACACAACAATGCTCTCAATGGAGGAAGAAACAATGACAATGATCTATTGATCTCAATGAAGCATACAAAAGGTTTCTCCAACCTGTTCTCCACGACTTCCCTACTATTTATGGATGAGGAAGATGACTCTCTCTCCTCTCTCTAGAAGGTACTTGACCCTAGATATTCCCTATATAGGAAAAATAGCTAAAAATGGCTTATATGACCAAAATACATCAAAATGGTCTCATTTTGAAGGGTATGAAGTTTGACACTTCATCATACTGAAAAAATACAGTAAATAAAAACATTGTGGCCTGGTTCACACGTGTGAAACTCCAGAACCAAAACTATTTACAATTTTAGCCAATTTAGGCCTCAAACTAGCTAGGAAATGTTGACAATTTTCACACTCCCTCTTCAACATTGGATGCTAGTTTCAACATAGTCTTTGAGCACATTCCAAGATTAGATCTATGCATTAAATATAGGTCCTTTCCCAATGGTTTGGTGAAGATATCAGCCACACACTCCTTTGAAGAGACATGTTGAAGCTCCACCTCTTTGGCAATGACTTGATCTCTCACAAAATGGTGAGCAATCTCAATGTGCTTGCTCCTTGCATGAAAAACAGGATTGCTTGCCAAGCTTTGGGCTGAAAGGTTATCACAAAGTATGATTGGAGTCTTCTCTGGTTCCAGCAAGTGAAGATCCAATAACATCCTCTTGATCCAAAGAATCTCCTTGGTGCATGTTGTTAATGCCTTGTACTCGGCTTCGGTGGAAGATAGAGAGATAGTTGGTTGCTTCTTTGATAGCCATGAGACCACTCCATCTCCAAGATAGATTGCAAAGGCACTTGTTGACTTCCTATCCATTTGATCACCTGCAAAATCTGAATCTGAAAATCCACAAAGGTTAGGTGTAGTACCTCCATACAAGATGCCAAAATCTCTAGATCCCGAGATGTATCTAAGTACTCTCTTTCCTAGCTTCCAATGAGCCTCACTAGGATCTTGCATAAATTGACTTAGTTTACCAACCACAAAGCTTAGATCAGGTCTTGTGATGGTTAACCATATAAGAGATCCTATTAGCTTTCTATAGAGAGTAATGTCCTTGAAGGATCTTTCATTACTTCTTGTAGTTAGCTTTACATTTGATTCCATAGGAGTAGAAACAACTTTACAATCTTCCATATGAAACCTTTTTAGAATAGAGTTAACATACTTTTCTTGACATATGAATGTAGATTTAGAAGTTCTAATAATCTCTATTCCTAAGATATAATGAAGTTTACCAAGATCTTGAATTTCAAACTCTCTTTTGAGTGCCATCTTGATTTCATCTATATCTAGATTGTTACCACCACTTAAGATAATGTCATCAACATAGATCAAAAGTAAAGTGATATCATTTTCATTCAATCTAAAGTAGAGAGAATGATCATACTCACTCATAACAAAGTTTTGAGAAAGTAAGAAGGAATTGAGCTTAGCATACCAACTCCTTGGTGCTTGCTTTAGCCCATACAAACTCTTTTGGAGATAGCACACATGATTAGGCTCATCATGTGAAACATAGCCCTCGGGTTGCTCCATGTAAATATCTTCTTCAAGATCACCATTCAAGAAGGCATTAGTAACATCCATTTGCCACATATCCCAATCATAAAGAGTTGCAAGAGAGATTAGGATTCGAATAGTTACCATCTTTGCCACGGGTGCAAAGGTCTCATCATAGTCAATACCATATTCTTGAGCATACCCCTTTGCCACCAACCTTGCCTTGTACTTGTTGATTGATCCATCTTGATTTGTCTTTATCTTGAAGATCCACTTACTACCAATTGCCTTCTTTCCTTTGGAAGCTTTACCAACCTCCATGTGTTGCTTTTGATGAGTGCTTGATGCTCATGATCCATGGCTTGGATCCATTCCTTCTTTTGAATTGCTTCACCTACACAAGTTGGTTCATCAAAAGAGGTAAGAAAAGCAAAGTTAGAGTTGTCCACCACTTGCTTTCCTTTTTCATCATAGGTTAGCCTTGATGGCTTAGCCCTTTGCCTTTGAGTCTTCCTTGAAGTTTGCTTTGGAGTGGCATCTCCATCTTCATCCAAGACATCTTGCACATCATGATGATTAGTCGGCACATCAACATCAACATCAACAACATTGGAAACATTCTCTTCATGAAAGATGACATCCCTACTTATGACAACTTTCTTTGTAGAAGGAATGTACACTTTGTAAGCCTTGCTTACTTCACTATAGCCAACAAACACACCCTTCTTTGATGAAGGATCTTCTTTAGTTCTATCATCAAGTGTGATATTGACAAAACATGTACATCCAAAGATCCTACAATGCTTGACACTCGGCCTTCTACCATAAAGAACCTCATGAGGAGTTTTACCATCCAAGGAAGCACTTGTCCATCTATTACATAGATAGTTAGCACATGCTAAAGCTTCCCCCCAAAAAGACTTAGCAAGATTAGCATGTAGTCTCATTGCCTTGGCACATTCACAAAGGGTTCTATTCTTCCTCTCGGCCACTCCATTCTGTTGTGGAGTCCTAGGACTAGACATCTCCCTCTTAATCCCATGTGCTATACAAAAGTCTTTGAACCTATTTGAGGTGTATTCCCCTCCATTATCAGATCTTAAGCATTTGATCTTTGTATTGAATTGGTTTTCCATTTCATTCTTGAACTTGACAAATGCAGCAAACACTTCATCCTTACTTTTAAGAAGATAGATCCAAGTATACCTACTAAAGTCATCAATGAAAGTTGCATACATCTTTGCCCCACCATTGCTAGTTGTACTAGAAGAATGAATATCAGAATGCACAAGTTGAAAAGCTTCTTTAGATCTAGAAGTAGATCTAGAATAAGCAAGTCTATGAGATTTGGACAAGGCACAATGTTCACAAACACTATTGTTTGCAACAAGACTTTTAGGGAGACCAAGAACAAGCTCTTTCTTTGCCATTACCTCCAAAGATTTGAAGTTGGGATGGCCCAACCTCTTGTGCCAAACTTCTTGGTTTGTCAATTGATCCCTAGCCATACATCCTTCATGATTAGAGATCACACATGCATCAAGCTTGAAAAGTTTACCATGCCTCCTACCTTGAGCAATCAAGGATCCACATTTACTTATCAAACATGCATCTCCAATGAGCTCCACATCAAGTCCTTTGTCAATCATTTGACTTACACTAAGCAAATTCTTAGTGATTGAAGGAATGTACAAAACATTTTCAAGATTTGCTTTCCTATTTGTTGAAAGGGAAATAGGAATAGTGCCTATGCCTTTGATGTCACATTGACCATCATTTGCAGTGTAGATGATGTTACCTTCTCCCTCATAAGACAATAAGGATGTAAAGTATTCCTTATGTCTTGTCATGTGAGATGAGGCTCCACTATCAATCCACCAAGGATCATTATCATCTATGTTGGCTAACAAACTTGAAGTCATAACAAGTGATTCACATGTGTTATGTTCTTCCTCATCTATTGTAAGATTTCCTTGCCTCTCTCCTTGCTCTCTTTTCTTCTTATAACATTCATTTGCAAAATGACCTTTTATCCCACAATAAAAGCACTTGAACTTTGACTTATTGTTCTTAGTAGAAGAGGAAGAGGAAGAGTGATCATCATGATCAAAGTTACCACCTTTGGACCATTTCCCTTTGCCTTTACCTTTGCCCTTGAATTTGCCTTTTGTGAAGAAAGCCTCTTCACCTCCACCTTGCAAGGATGCACCATCAAGCTTTGATTGCAACCTATGTTCTTCAGCCAATAAGATTTCTTGCAAGTCAACCACACTTGGCAAGACTCTTTGAATGGCAAAACTTTGCACAAGGTTAGCATGTTCATTTAGCAAACCATTCAACATAACTTGGACTATTTCACCATCTTTTATGTTCTCATCAATGCATGCTAAATCATCACTTAGGGACTTAACTCTCAAGATAAATGCATGAGCACTTTCACCCTCTCTTTGCCTACTAGAAAATATTTGTCTCCTTAGGGTCAATACCCTAGATGTGGACTTTGATTCAAAGAGCTTCTTTAAGGCATTCCATGCCTCACTTGCACTTTGACACTTTCCAACTTCCTTGAGAAGTTCATTTGTAACATTCATTTTAATGATATGAAGAGCCCTTTTGGCCTTCTTATCAAACCTTTGTTGCTCTTGAAGTGTGAGAGGTCTCTCTTCAATTTCTGCAACTATGTCCATGAGTTCATTCAACTCAAGTAAGGACTCCATCCTCACTTTCCAAGTAGAGTAGTTTGATGAACTCAACCTTTCACTAGACTCTAGCATGATCCCACCATTGGAAGCCATGATTCTAATGTTTCTTCAACTTTTAGGTTCTGTCCTAAAGCACTTAGCACTCACTTTTCTCTCAACAAATGATAGATAAAGAGATCTATGAAGATTTAGGACCCTAAAACACTTCTATCTTGAACCTAGATGGTTTCCAAGCATAGAAAGGAAGATTGAAACACATGCAACACTTTGCACACACTAAGAATGGATTACAAAATCAAACCAACCTGAACACACTCTTGCTTAAGCTCTCAAACTTTCCAGCAAGTGACCAAATCAAGTTATGGTGTGAAGAGTTACTTGCATTCTTAGAAAATACCCAAAACTAGGATGCCAAGATTACCTAGTAATGAACAAACTTGATCAACATATGATCAACACACTAAGATATTGATTCAACCTGTAAAACCACATGTAAACCACACTTCTAAAAGTTTATAAACTCCAGCAAGTGATAAATACAAGATTTAGAGGTGAATGAATGAGCACACTTAGTGAATCACAAGACTAGCTTCACTATCTTGTCAAATCTTGGTGTTTAGATGTAGATCTAAGATCACTTCACATGAGAATGTTCCTCAACCTGTTAAGAACCTGAAAACACACTTGCATAATGGTTAACACCTTCCAGCAAATGCTCCAATCAAATTACATAAGGAGAGTTACTTACATGCTCAACAAAGTACACCAAAAATTATGCCAAAATTGATGACAATCTTTACAATATGCTCTTCACAATGGAGCTTACAATATCTTCACCCAAAAAAGGGGATCGTTCATCCAAATGGGAGCTTTGCTCAGCCTTTAGGAGAATTACAACTCACTCAAAAGAGCATTTGTCATCCACTTAAGGAGAAGTTTCATCCACTTAAGGAGAGTGTTCATCCAAGAATGGAGATTGTCAACAATAGGATTGAAAAGAACATTGTTAGTATTGAATATGCACAAGCCTCACAATCACAAATGATTAGGTGTTATGATCTGATCCAAAATAGTTTCTTTTCAGCCTCTGATCTTCAATAGACCTGAAATATGCTTTTGATCCACAAGTTCAACTCACAAAACAAAGGTTAGTAAGATTTGATCAACAAAGCAATGCAAAATCATGCTAGAACTTGATCAAACATCCAAATATCACCAAAAATGGAATACTTACTGTAAATAGAAGCCAACCAGCTCTGATACCATGTGAAAAATACAGATCCTAAGTGGATCTAAACTCCAAGATCATTGGCTTGAATGCTTGCACTCCAAACTACATAAGCTAGGAATTGGCAACACATTCTATGCTACCTAGAATGCAAAGAACTTGATCAAAAAGCATTTATCACAAATGGAAACTTCCATAAACATCAAGTGCGGCCCAAAATAGCATTATACAGTCCATAATACATCAGCCTATCACTTTTGGAAAGCACCTAAGATCATACACAATAGCTTGAAGACAATACACACAACAATGCTCTCAATGGAGGAAGAAACAATGACAATGATCTATTGATCTCAATGAAGCATACAAAAGGTTTCTCCAACCTGTTCTCCACGACTTCCCTACTATTTATGGATGAGGAAGATGACTCTCTCTCCTCTCTCTAGAAGGTACTTGACCCTAGATATTCCCTATATAGGAAAAATAGCTAAAAATGGCTTATATGACCAAAATACATCAAAATGGTCTCATTTTGAAGGGTATGAAGTTTGACACTTCATCATACTGAAAAAATACAGTAAATAAAAACATTGTGGCCTGGTTCACACGTGTGAAACTCCAGAACCAAAACTATTTACAATTTTAGCCAATTTAGGCCTCAAACTAGCTAGGAAATGTTGACAATTTTCACAGCCACCCCATTTTGAGAAGGGGAATAGGCACAAGAGAATTATCTTTTGATTCCTTCTTGCTCACAAAAATCATAAAACTTGTTGGAGACATACTCTCCACCACCATCACATCTCAAAGCTTTGATCTTGAAAGAGTATTGCTTTTCAACAACAACTTTTAGGAAATAATCAAACACCATAGCTTTGGAAGATAAAAGATACAACCATGTAGATTTTCTGTAGTCATCAATGAAAATGACAAAACAAGTGGCTCCTCCCTTGCTTGTAGAAGATGAAGAGTGTACATCCAAGTGCACAAGCTCCAATGGATGATATGAGATCCTGGATATCGCCTCCTATGTGACTTTGCAATAGCACATATTTCACAAGGATTGATCTCCTTGGATAGTGTCTTTCGAAAACTAATAGCTTTGGCTTCTTTGACCACAGAGTGCATAGATTTGAAGTTGGGATGGCCCAATATTCTATGCCATAATTCTTCTTTGGAAAACTTGGTCACATATGCAATATCACAAGAGTTAGCATTCTCACTTGGATCCAATTTGTAGATGCCTCCAAATCAAGATTCACATGAAAGAATCTCATCTTCTTTCTTGATTACACAAGTGTCAATATGAAACTTGACATCAAGGCCACTATCAAGCACTTGTCCAACACTAATAAGATTCTTAGTGAGATTTGGAACAAAGAGCACATCTTTGAGAGACAAGGATGCAACTTTCAAGAGAATCCTCCCTGCTCCTTCAATTTTTCATTCACAATCATTTGTAGTACAGATGGATTTCTTAACTCCTTCATAAGGCATAAGAGTAGAAAAAGAATTTTTGGAATTAGACATGTGAGAGCTAGCTTCACATCAATATACCACATACCATCTTTTTTTAAAGGAGTGTCATCAAGGCCTTGGATTTGAGCAAATCCTTTTGCACATAGCCATGCTTTGAGCTTGTTGATGGAACACGCAAACCAGGAGTCAACCTAGAAGGGGGTCCTAAACTAGAGGAAAGATTTAACCAAGCAATCAACTAGGAAACATGGTTGATACTGCTTCATAAGAGGAGTAAAAATACTAGAAGCTTGATTGAGAATGTTGTATCTCTAGCATCTATTTCCGGCAAAGGCTCCTTCTAGTAGGACTATGGTTGTGTCTCCCATCTAGTCGATACTAAGGCTTCTTCCTACTAGCATGAATATGGATGCCAAAGGCAATGCAAGCATACAGTAAGTATTCTTGAGGGTAAGATCCACTCTTCTCTCTTTTCTTTACTTAGCAACTAAACCCAAAATGTCAAAACCCTAAACCAAACATCCTTCTCTAAGGCTTAACCTACTAGAGAATGGAGGGCCTAGATTAACTTAAAACCACAATGATAAAACCCTAAACTAGATCTCCTCCTCTAAGGCTTAACCCACTAGAGAATGGAGGGCCTAGATTAACTTAACTTGTTGCAAGATCAAATAGTGTACAATACAACGTGAAGTAATACAACACATGAAACCACACAAGGGAGAACACTCAAAGAAGAAAAGATAAACATGTATTGCAAATGAGGTTCTTCTCAAAATGGGCTCTTCCACTTCTTTATATACTTGGAGTGGTGGTCACTTACAAAATGGCACTATGGGACAAGTAGACCACATAAGCTAACTCAACTTTTAATTGAATTGGTGCCATGGGACCATAAACAACTAAACTAATTTTGACTAACTTAAGTTTCAATGATCTAGACTTAGGCTTAGTACTAAATAACCTTAAGTCGTTACAACATGGCGTAAAGGCCTAAACTTGACTAATCCAGTTGTAGGCTTAAGTCTGTATCCTTTTCAAGATGGCTTGAATATTCCTTGGAATATCAACCTACAAAGAAGGGGGCTTATACTTAAGAATTAAGGGTCAATGGGAGCTAAGAAGTAATTAGCATTGAAAAATGATAGGAGAGTCGAGTGTCACCTAGGTTGTGCCATATCCAAAAGGTGTGGATCAACTAAATACAATTTGTCTTTGAAGGACATTGATAGGACCATCAAGCAACATGATGGAAAAAAGAGTGCACATTGGAGAGAGTGAAATGTTCTAAAAGTTCATGATCATCTCAGAAAGATCATGCTTGAACTGTCGATGCATTGTGATTGAGTTCCAAGAGGAACATAAATCTGGAAAGTGGAACGAAAATAAAACATCGCAGTCACTCATGCTATGTCATATTTAGCTAAGAGAGGATGCTCTTAGAGATTTCACAGTAAACCCTCTAGGTTCTTCAAGGCCAATGTCAAAAAATTGCCATGCTATGTGCACTTGTCACCTAACAACATCATCCAATACGATTGTGATCTATTAGCATGAAACACACCTCAAGTAGAGTGACAAGGTATAGCCTATTACCATTTCTATAACCGACATGTCCATCAGCTTCTTATCCTAGACGATCGATTGTTTCAAATTATACACAGGGCAGATGAAAGCTCTCTTCACATATATGAACTGACTTATAGTTTAACTTGGATTTGTGTAGGCATAGCAATAACGTGATATCCCAAATTGAAAACAACACATCATATTCCCTCATCAACACCATCTACCGACGATTTAACTGCGATCAGTAGAGGAGCTAGCCAAGACCTGTGCTAAGCAACCTTGGAGACATTCAGATAGGAGCTTAGTAAACGCACATGCTACTAGTAACCGCACCACATGCTGGCAACCTAAGAAACAAAGACGTTCAGTCCATGCAAATATTGCCTAGTAATATGCATCCTAGGGCCTATGCTCTTAGACATCATAGCCTTTAATACCACGGCTCATAAGGTATGATCAAGAGACATTGCTATAGAAGTGAACACCAATGTTATCTTATTCTCGTCACAATATACATTGGTGACCCCATCATTGGATAGTGCAAGCAATCTATGCTCTATGCGTACACAACACATTAGCTGCTCTATCTTTGTTTAGTGGATACGAGAATAACAACATTCTCTTTGTGGTCATACTCTTGAGAGCTTGGAAAACTCTCATTGACCAAGAAGTACTAGGTGATCAATGGGCCCCCCAGGATTGGAAGTGGTCAAATTATGGTCACTCATGTAAGGACAATGTGGGTTCTTCTCTCAATGGGGCATTTTGGCTAAACCAATCCTTGGCTGAAAATAGCCCTAATAGGCCCTTTCAAAGTCATTTTTTCTTATGTCTTATATTCTTATTTTATTCTTTTTGTTTTTTCTAAATAGGCACTACTCAATCTTCTTATGCATTTTTGAAAACCCTCCATCTCTAAATACAAGTTAAAATGGCTACAAAAAAAAAAAAAAAACAAGCCCACTTTCTCTATGATCTTCTATAAGTCTTTTTATTTTCCTTCTCAATTTCTCTCTCATTTTCATCTTCATCTCATCTATTCATGGTGAACTATTTGAGCCATATTATTACATCAATATAACTTATGAGCCATTTAATTTGATTAATCAATGTGTTAAATTATTGCATATAGATTGCATCACATATAAAGAGGAATTAATTATGGTAATTATATCAATAATTGTTTATATTTGTTAATAAATTCTAGGCTATTAGTCAATCAATACAAAATGTAGCATTTCTTAAGGTGCCAAGGGCAATTCAACATCTAATTAAATCTATACTTAACAATAGTGTACCATCTGTTAACATTGAAAGCATGCAATATCTAAAAGAAAAGACATTATAAACAAAGTCCTTGTAAATGTCTTGAAAAATGAGCACAATTGAAATTCAACCTATGATCGTCAATAATAGAAAAGATGATGTATACCAATGCCCCATATGTGAGGAAAGCTATGTTAGGTGCAACAAATTATAACTTGAAGTGGAAGGAAAGGCATTACTTTATTTTATCAATTACTATGAAATCATCACCTTGTAAAGTGCTATTGGTATTTTCAAGTCCTTAATAAATAGAAAGGGAAAATAAGGTGTATCTTATACACCTAAGAAACATCATTATAGTCACCAAAAGCTAGTGGAAGATTATTAAAATGGTTTGTAATGCATTATGACGCGACTTGGTAAAGCCAAGATAAATAAAATGATACCATACAACAATCTCTTTTCAAATCAAATTTATACTATTTCATTTGTTTACACCATTGAATGCCACATCTTATCTTGTTTGTGCAACTAGGCACATTTACAAAAGCATTTACTTTTATGTGTATGCCGACTATTTTCATTTAGTGGAGAACACAAGATGCCCACTATGCATATTAGCTTCTTAACTTATTCACTTAATTTCATAGACTCTACTTGTTTGATTTTTCCTCTGTATCAATGAAATACAACACCTTGCTCAATGGAATTGCTTACTATTCCTTTCATTGTTACAATTCATTTATTTGAAAGTCTAGCTCTTCTTCATGTCACCAACAAATAAAATTAGGCTTGAAATATTTTAAAATGACTCAATGTTTAAAATTTACTATTACATGTGCTATTAGAGTGAGTATTGTTTCATAGAGTGAAATAGCAGTTATGACTAATTGGAACTATTCAATTTTGCATTCCTTTTGTTTATATTTTGCACTGATGTAGTTTGTCTTTTGATGTATACCCATTTTCAACAATTTGTTCTCTACATGTGATGCCATCTTTTGAAAATGAAACCATGTTCTACAAACTTGAATGTCATATCCACTATAAGAACTAGCTGGATCACAAAAACACTAAATAAGAAGAGGGGAGTAATAATGTGCTAGAGAGAAATAAAGCTAATTATAAATTTTGGTAAGAATAATCAACGCAAAACACAAATTATAGAGTTAAGTTCTCATCTTGGAATAGTCTATGATAGTGTTTGTTGTTGCATATAATAATAAGTTCATGGATCTTGTGATGTTTCTCAAGAAATTTCTATGGCAAGGAGGAAGGTGCTTATCAAAGTGGGACATTTTGCACCATCCCTACAAAAGTAGGAGGCTAACACATACACGACATCACTCGTATATGTCTCTTCCTTTGCAAGAAAATCACCAAACTTCAATCCATGAACAACATGCCCTCTTGAATTTCATGTCCTCATGAGTGTCTTTCCCTAATAGATCAACACCCTCTCTTCAATCTTTATTTTGCCCTGTGTAATGGTTTTTTTCAAGCCCAAAAGGTGTCCCATGCTTAAAAATTTGGCTTTCATCCTTATATATTTTCTTCAAAAATAGGGGTAGAAATCCTTTTTGAACATGCCTATAGAATATATATAAGGATAGGGGTAGAATCCTTTTTGAACATGCCCAAAATATATATATATATATATATATATATATATATATATATATATATATATATATATATATTTTGGGGCGTTTATCATGTTTTAAAAATAATATCATCTTCTCCATTTATTTGAAGCTGGCACCCTCTCTCACTACACAAGGCTTCTTCCTTCCTCACCACTTTTCTTCCAACCTGGCTTAACTCTTCCTCACCCATAGAGAACTATTTCAATGAACAAAGCCTAGATTTTTTTTGAGTAATTTCTCTCCTTTCATCTCCTCTCCCGTCAACCTAGACACTTACTTCTTCAAAATCCCTACCACCCTCTCTTACGTCATATAGTGTCAAGACTATAATTGATTAGAATTATCTTGTTTACTTTGATTAAGAACAAAACCCTTGTTGAATCAATTTGTGGATGCTAAAAGGCTACAATCTTTTTAATTTGTTTTCAGAAGAAGCAATTTATACAAAATTTCATTCACTAAACAAGAATCTGGCAAAAGTGATGAGGGATGCACAATATAAAAAACAGGGAGTGGTGAGAAATCTTACATTCTTACGTTGTGCAAGCTTAGTTACTACAAACATGACTTACGTTATCTAGTTTGTATTTTTGAAGCTTTGGAAGGCATTATTATATCGCCATTGTGTTATTTGATGTTATCACATTTTAAGTGTTTTTTCTTTTTCTTTTGTAAAACATGATTGTATGCACATGCCTTTATCTGACTAGAGTACCAACTACCTTCTTTTTATGTATTGAGTTTGAGAAACATTTATGATTGCGACAATTATTTATGATACTATGCTAGTTTGGGTTTGTAAGGAGCTATCATGTTTTGCTAGGCAAGTAATCTTAGATCTATTTTTTGAATAACCAAATATGATAACACCACCATGGTGTTACATATGAACTCCTATAGAATATATGTGATCAAATTATTCCCAAAAAGAGGCTCTTTGTCATCCAACAATGATGTATATGTCAAGAAGAGTAATTGCTCTTCTTGAGCCAAATTTGAGTTTGTTGTTTGGATGAAGGTCAACCAAGCCAGATTTATGATTAATTCCATATAATTTGAATTGATTGAAAGAACTAAAAATTAGATAAGCCAAAATGATAATTTACAATGCTTAAGTGTATTATAAGAAAATGATCTATCTTAAAGAAAATGATTCAAGATGCAATTTGAAAAATATTTAGATCATTGATTGGTTTATTAATAAAAAAAATCGATATCAAGAAGTTACTAATCCTATTAAGCATGATTCATGAAATGACAATTGGTTATCAAAAGAAATCTAATACCAATAAGGCCATTTCGATGAATCCAAAATGAAATGAACAACTATTATTGGCAAGATTAGTACACAAGATACGTCTAATTTGAAGAATTCAATTCAACAATAAGTACAAACTTGTCATGGTAAAGATTAAAAGCCACTACCCAAAAATTCAATTCAACAATAAGTACAAACTTATCATTGTAAAGATTAAAAGCCACTACCCAAAAAGAAGATTTGTTAAAATTGTCAAAATTTTAGCTTTGATCTATGATTATTTGTGTATAACTTGATATCACAGGTGTGGAGCATGTTCCCACATCTACTATCTATACAATATTCAAAGCTACCTATACAATATTCAAAGCTACGTAGAATGCCAATTTACATAGATTCTGGAAGGATTGCTTGAGTCCGTCCATGATGGAGATCAATTATCCTTTGCAGCCGAACTTTTAAGAATAAAATGAACTGTGTACTTGATGTGGAAGGCTTCTTATGAAAGGAACAGCTTCTAGATAGTGTTTGTTCAACAGGATTCATCAACAGAGTGGAGTTGAGGAGATTGGCCGGCTTGAGGAGCCGATCAAATGCATAAGTGGTTCAGGGTTGCAAATGGCTGCAGGTATCAGGTCAAAGGAGCCACCACACATCCTAAGTCCATACCTTTTGGGCAAGGAAGCCTTTCTTTGTATCTCGTCTGTTTGCTTATGCATGTTTGATCGGCAGTACTGCAACTCATCCACTGGAAATCTAGCTCTCCTCTCAGCCAATTTAAGCTGATGCTGAATCGAATGAAGTTTTTTGATCGCGTTCTTCCTTTGATGCATCGACTCTGAATACTTAGCCCTGTAATTGTTTCCCCGAGGAGATTCTTGGTTTACTTTTCTGTGATTTATTACTTGGTGTGCATAGTTGCTGCTTTTCTCGCATGCTTTTGTGTAGTTCTCATAAGTGCCATGTTCTTCCACTTTCTGGATACAGTGCTCCTTCGGACTTGGACAGAATTCTGGCAGAACTTTTTCCAGACCGTTTCTTCTCGCAAGTACCTGAGCCCGCAATAACTCTATATGATAATCCATTTGTGAATGCTTCCGAGTAGGCTTGGCAAAGGCGCCGATGAGAGGTCCGCTTCTGGAGCCACGAATCTTGGGAGGAGCGTCTTTATTTCTAGCATGGAAGGTACTCAGCGTAGCATCCCGCGTGGGTATGATTTTGGCAGGAGATATATGGTGTTGCCATAGGCATTTCGCCTTCCCAAGCTGTTTACCTTCCAGTGAGGATGAGGGTGATTCAGAAAATGGATCGAATTGGTAGCAGTCACTGGAAGACAAGAAGTAACTTCTTTCCGAGCCAAGATGCTGCAGGCGAGGTGGTAGCTTCAGCGGCATGATTTTTTCGCCATTGATTATCAGCTCCTTTACAGTTGGTTTGAGGGAATTCGTATCTTTGCAGCCAGAAACCCACGGATAAGGTTCAAAATCTCTTTCTATAAGACTTTTTGATTTCCTTGCAGCATCCTTTGGCTTGCCAGGTTTCTCTTCCCAAAGAAAGGGCACTTGCTGGCTCATCTCACACGCCCAATCGAAGATATAAACATCAAAATCATTAGACATCTGGCTCAGGTTGAGCTTGCTAGTCACATCCGTGAATCCTTTTTGTGCAATTGAGCTGCTTTTTGCATCAGCAGCCACTTCTCCATGCAAGAAATCGTTCTGACAATCAGAAGTGCAGTAGAACATCTCTGTCCTTACTGTATCAGGGCCAGAAGACAGGCTATCAAAAGCTCCACAAGCTTCAAAATACTCATATACCCAATCTTCACCTCTGCGTTCCATCAATAAGGCTTGTGTGAGTGCCAGAAAGTTCCACAGATTCTGTAGTTACAGTAACAAGTAAGCTTATATGCCTTCAAGCACCTTGCTAATTCTCTGGTTTGTTTCAAGGAATTTCTCTGACTAGCAGACAAATTGCTGCACCCCAAGATGTGAGCAGCTGCAAGCACCACACACATCCTCGCCTCCCAGCTCGATCGTCTCGAAGCTCTCTCTCCCTCGCCCCCGAATCCCGATCTCGCTCTCGATCTTAGGGGGAGTGAGGGGTCAAGTATGGTCAAATCCGTCCGCCGCCCCAAAAAATCTCTTGCGATATATGTATCATCGGCCAAAGGGACGAGAGCACCCGTCTTTCATGGACATTTATCAACCAATGCTATAGATGCACATACTATTGACATATCCTAAGCATACTATATATGCACATAATATAAGTAGGGAAAGGCATGATAGTTGCTTTGCTAGGGTAGATCTTTAGATGAGAGTCAAAAGATGTGTCAATCTCAATGGGTTGTATGGGTAGAGTTGTTAACTGCATCCAGCTAGGCGCAAGCTCGATTCCCAACTGTCGCGAAATGACATCTTAGGGGCTTTCCCTTGCCAATATACCGTTGCTAAGTTGTA
The DNA here is from genome assembly GCA_029204225.1 of Diphasiastrum complanatum. Lineage (NCBI taxonomy): Eukaryota > Viridiplantae > Streptophyta > Lycopodiopsida > Lycopodiales > Lycopodiaceae > Diphasiastrum > Diphasiastrum complanatum. The sequence continues at coordinate 3,121,706 of CM055106.1, read as the reverse complement.
TATACGTTTCCAACCGTCGCGAAATGACATCTTAGGGGCTTTCCCTTGTCAATATATCGTTGCTAAGTTGTATATATGTTGTATATAACCGACCATTGTTGCTTAACAGGGAAAAAAAAAAAAAGGATGCAAATAAATGTGAAGTTTTGTAGACTTAACGTATTGTGGGTGGATTGGATTGAAATTTGGGGTACCTTTGTCCTTCTTTTTTGCTTCTTTTTTTTCTTTTGGAGTTGGGTGCATACCTAAAGAAATGAGAGAATTTAGTAACTTATACTAATATATATTATAAGATGACATTATGTTGGGGACCTGCTCACACAAAGGTTGTGGGAGCAATTGAAATGACACCTCACATTATGAATACCACATGACTTTGCTTTATGTATAGCATTTTGTTAGTCTTCTTTTGAGAGCTTGTGCAAGCAAAGAGAGTGTGCCAAAGCTTTTCTTTTTTTTAGGATAAGAAAACATTTAGTACGCCCAATGTGCATATATTTTGAACATCCTTAATTACCTTCTCGAATAGGGCATGATAGCCATAAAGGATTAAGCAAGCAAAAATATCTTGTCAAGTAGAGTTTTGGATAGGTTCTTCACGGCTTCCCTCATGCCCTATTGTCCTTGGGGTGCACCCTCAAGCAAAGCACTTAGAGGCATAAAGTCCCTCCTCAGATACATTACCTTATACGTATGTCCATTGGTAGGTCAAGGACATTTATACTCCATGCATAGGCCAAATAGTAGGTCAAGTACATTAATGATATATACATTCATGGATCCAAGCAAGGTTGGATCATGAGGCTAATAGGTATACCTTTTGTACATTACCCAAAATTGAATGTACATTTTAAAAAATGAGACTTGTCCAAAGGATGATCAATGTTTTAAATTCTATGAAAGCAAGAATAGATAATCCTTTTTTCCGATCCAGACAAATTTTCAACCCGATACAAAAAAAAAAAAAAATCTAAAAAACACCATTTACTTCTTTTGGTGCTGAACCTCCTAGGTCCGAACCAACCTTAATGTGCTTCTACCACTCACGGAGCTCATCTAGAGAGACGTACACCCAAGCTAGATCTACCAAAGTTTGACGGTACTTAGGACCCTCAAAGATTTTTGCAAATCTTTGAGAATGCATGTGATGTGTATGGCGGAACATCTCCCGATGCTATGGTCCAACTGTTTTCAATGACCATGATCGCTAAAGCACGTGATTGATTTTTCAACCTTGATCGTGAAGAAAACATCAAGATGACAAAAGATGAATGTGTACGAGACTATATCGAGCGTTTCAAATGCCTCAAAAGTCAAGTACAAGAATAGCCCTCCAAACGAATGCCCATCATCTGGTTCTTTGCCCATCATCTGGTTCTTAGTCGGCCTTCCAAGATGGATTAAACACGAGCTTAAATCCAATGATGAATATATGAGCCTAAAGTTAGCTATGTTTGATCCCATCAAAGAAGAGGACAAGGGATTAGATGTTCATGAATCTAGGGAAAGAAGAGCACCATGTGCTCCTGTCCATGAGTCGAAGCCGATCGAGGAAACCCGAGATCAGCTTTGAAAATCCCAGTTGGAGTTGCTTAATAAGCAACATCAACTACAGATGGAGAAACTCACCAATGAGTTTCAAGCTACCCTAGAGTCTATCCAAAGTAGTATGCATGGTTAGCCAAACCCTGCACATGTATCTTATAGATGAAAACCAATATGGTGCCCACACTGTCGGGCTACGCATCCTGTTGATGCTTGTCCTTCATATCAGCATACAGTCCAACAATATGAAGAACAACCGTCACAATCTGGAAATTTCTTAACTTCTTATGAATATCCACCAGAAGCTCCAGAACCATTCGCCATACAAGATGGCTATGCAGTTATACAAGGACCATTGAACAACCGATGTTTCATCTGTGGTGAAACCGCCCATTTCATGGTTGATTGCCTAGTCAAGACCAAGTACCATGCCGAGTGTCCCGACTGCGTTAGAAAACACAGTTTCAAAGACTGTCCAAAACAACCCAACAAGGTCCTACCTGCACGCCACGTCCGTTATGACTCACAATAGGATCCTCACGACAATACAACACGAGCACTATAGCAACCAATAGTTCAACTTGTTGCTCACTCGAGAATTTTCTTGCAAACTTCTACATTACCGCACAATACACCAGCTCCAAACATGCAAAAAGACACTGATATGACATGAGTCCTTGTAGGAGGAAAGCGAAACCGATATTCTGTCATCTGCTACAATGTCCAACCAAGAGCAACCTCCACAAAGAATTGACAGTTTTTCCACTTCTGCAACCTCACATCTATTTGTCTTTCCACATGCTGATAAGATCTCCAATGTGCCAATACACAATAAATTTAGGAATCGAAAATCCAGATAGAGATTCGGTTCCGAATCTCTTGCTCAGAGAGGTACTCAGGACATAGTCCCTCACCCATACATGCATCTCAAGGCTATATCTTACAACTTCTACTATCAATGATAGTCGATTTTAGTGTCACCAACCCTGCCTTGTTTTGACAAGGGCATGTACGAGTAAGTCACATTACTCTACAAAATAAATGACATATTGCAACTACCAAAGTAAATCATCAATGTTGATGAATGCAAGTTTTGTTCGACAATTGCTATACAGTTCTCACTCTCTATACAGTTTGTTTATTTCTTTGTTGCTCTTCATTCCTAGTGTGTGATTGATTTTTGCATGAGAAATACCTACTGCATGAGAGTCTTCCGTAGAGCATCTCGAGAACACATTTTCATTCATCTATCCATCTTCAGATCCCCTTGTACAATAGTTTAGGATTTTTGAAAAATATGAGAAATCCATGCCATGTTAGAATTAATTCCTACATCTCATTTTCATATTAATCTTCGAGTCAACTTCAGCAAGATTGAAACAAATTTAGTTAAAATTTGTTCAATCTTTAGTCCAGTCGCATGTTCAACAACGTATTTCAACTACGTGTTCCACACACCGATCCAATCCCGAACATGAACAATTACCAGCAACAACATCTCCACCAACAAATTTTTTGGGGGGGAGAGAGTGGATCTGCTTGGATCCACTAGTGCAGTTACGTTGCTAGCAACAACATCGCAAGATCGACAACGAAGGTCACAAGTCAAATATGAAAATGACAAGGCTAAGAGAACAGATGGGCAATCCAAAGCGACTCAATCAGAAGAAGTATTCCAATCACGACAAAGATCCTTCAGAAAAGGAAAACACAAACATTGGAAAATCAGTCTCCTCTTTTAATCGATCTCTTGCCATACTTCTGTGCCCGTCCTCATGCCTATCGTCCACACCATCTACCGATGTCACCACCTCCACCCTACCTTCCATCTGTTTGTTTATTATCAATTCATTGTTCTTCTGAGAAATTCCTAGTTTTTGATAGTCTTACCGAAGCAGCTGATAGATCATTGCAAGTGTCTTGCAGAGACTAACTGCCACCTACAATGGACGATCAGCCAAACGAAGATCTAAGAAGCAGGCGAAGCATCTAGAAGACATAAGAAATTAAGCAAAGAAGTTGAGGAGGAAAGGACAAAACTTAGGCAACAGATGAGTTAGATCAATCTTGATCAAAAGAAACTCTCTGGGGAAATGATAGTTGAATCCCCTCCTATGAAGCCCAAAGAGATCCAAAAGTAACGGATCACAAGAAAGAGCTGCAGAAAAAGAAAGATGAAGACAACCATAAACCTGCAAAATAAAGTGAGCTCCTCACCTATGCGGAAGCGGAGCGACATCGTCCAATATGAGTTGCAATGGGTCCTGCAACACATTAGGGTGGGATGATGTTGGCTGATTCTGACGAATCCCCAAGATACTTGGACAGAGCAACTCAAGAGCACCTCTCACCTTAGACCGAGGAGGTCTCCTAGAAGACGAGATGAACAAAGACTAAGAGCCGAGTATGAGAGCCGACGAATACTAGTAGTATTGACAAGCAAGAACTGTGTAAGCCTCGTGGTGAATCCCAAAAGATGGAATGACCATGTAGGAACTAGTATTTCTAGGCTAAAGTAATAAATGCAAGTACTTAAAGAAAGTAGAGTGAGTCACCTTTTGATGGTGACCTCTAGTGGAGAGCATTATTCCACTTGTAATTTGTGAAATGTGCAAATTCTACTAGGATGCTACCTAAGGAGCTCTCTTGCTTATTTAAGAGACACCCTATTTGTGAAGAGGAGCTTCTTGTGAAATGTACTTACTCCATGCTGAAATGGGAAGAGCCTCCACGAGTTTTGGTGCATCCATTGAGCTCCTTGATCATGCTTGTTTCTTGAGTGATGCATTTATGATCTTGCCCTTCCCTCCTTTGTGTGTGGTTGTGGATTGTAGAGTGGATTAGATTTGCTGCTTTCCTAGAGTGGATTAGTCTTCTTTTCTTGTTTGTGGATTAATGTAGGAGCCAACATGAGGTAAACTAAATAGGCTAGAAATGTGGTGCAAATATTGCATATCCTCCAACATTTAGTTCTTGATGTTCTTGGGATGTCCAAAAATCAAAAGGTTGGTTGGTTTTTTGATTCTTGGACTTCTAAAATGTTGTAGATTAATTCTTGTTTCAGTTTTGTGGATTAATGCAAGTGTAGCTCAGTTATAGCAAAGTGTAAGATCTGATTCACTTCATTTTTAGAGTAGGTAGTTGTAGAATCTATTGAATATTCATTTGGGCTGCATGCTGATCTATCTATTGAATGTTCATGGCTTGCATCTCTATTTGAATGTGAGTGCTTTCAAGAGAGAACGACCCTGAGTTATTCCCTTATGCCTGATTTTGGGCTTTGAACAAGAACGAATAACTTAAGCAAGAGCCCACTGCCTCTGCTGACAGGCAGAAGAAGATGTAAGTAAAAGAAATTGAAACCAACAGATCCTCTAGGGAAGGGGATCTGTCAATAAGACTCAAAGTGGAAATCGAAGGATGGTAAGACTTTTGTGCTTATTATCCTCAATATATCAGATACCCAGATTGGACACATAGCTAAAGCTAAAATGTCAAAAGACATTTGGGACATCCTAAACTCACTATATGACATGAGGGACGTAACTACTAAGTTACATCTACGAAAGAAATTCTTCACATTCAAGTGTCTAATGGTGATTCTCTCCAGAGTCACATTAACCAGTTTAAGAATCTCTTGCAACAGATGGCCATTGTCGGATCAGTCATAGACGATCAAGACACAATTATGACATTGCTTTCAAGCTTGCCCTCTTGTAACGCAGGCATCCCAAAGGGAGCCGGGAACCACGACTTAGCTTCCCAGCCTTCAACTCTTGCCATCCACACCCACTTGACATACAAGCAGCCAACTCGCCAACAACGATCAGACTTAACCAACTTGAAGTTCCTAAAACCAACATTGAGGTCCAACCTGGCGCCATGCCAGATCGGGGGTCCTGATGTGGGTGACTTCCCTCCAAGCAAGCCGCCAACTCGAAGCTTTGTTACAAACGAGTAACATCCATTCCAAGCAAGCGGTCTGACTTACATCAGACTTAACCAACTAAAAGCTTCGTCACGAGCGCTGGAAGCCAACCTGGCGCCACGCCAGACTGGACAGCCATAAACAGGTAACTTCCACCCAAGCAAGCCATCCAACTCAGCCGACAGGTTAGAGCCCGTTTCCCAAGAGCTTAACCCATTCATGTTCATGCAAGGAACACTCTGAATCACAAGCCGTGACAGATATGGAGACAACCAGTTCCTGGACCAAATGGTCCCGACAGCATACCGCTGGCGCCACAGACCGAATGGTCCCGACGGCATACTGTTGGCGTCCCGGGATACGACCCTTAGCTATGTGCCAACTTAAAAATTTGGAAGCGGCCTTACAACTGGCGCTTTTACCGAACACTATAACTCAGAAGGTAATCAGAGTCAGTTTGAGAAAAATCCCACTTTATTGATAGATTTGAGAAGGTTACATCTCAAGTGTGTGACCGACCCTCGTCTCCGGGGCGCTAGCATGCCAAGGCGAGAGCCATGACAACATTCCAGCAAGGGAGGCTGAGACTTGGTTGGAGCTCGTCCTGAGTCGCAACCCGCACTCTCCTATAGTATTGGTGTGATTCGGCACCCCCCCTCATACCAAGCACTCTACCCAAGCTGGTAAAGCACATTTTTCTCTCTCTAGAATTTTCTCTTTCTAGAAAGTCATTTTCTCTCTCTAGATTCTATTTATCCCTAGGCTTCCTTTAATCATGCCTAGATCGTGTGAGGTGATTGCACATCGATCTGAGCTCTCTAGACTCCGCTAGAATCGATCAAAGATTTTCAGCCATAGGAACTTGGCGCCGGCTGGATTCTGGTCATAGTGGCGCGGGAGCAGTAGGGGCGCTGCTGGCGCCGGGGACATAACTGGCACCAGTGGCGCCGGAAGTAAAGCTGGTAAAGGTAGCTTTACAACATCCACCCCACCTTTATAAAATCTGATGTCCTCATCAAATGTCAGATTAAAGTAAAGGTGTCTCCAAATTAAAATAATAAGCTACTTGGCACAGTACTCAATTTACTGGCCACTTTTTATTAACATTGAAGCTAGCACACCACAAGTCGGAGGCTCAGCTTTTTGTACTGAAAAATTACATAACTTGAAAATATCTCTTTGCCTGGGAAAAACGTAGATTTGATATCGCTTTCGTAAAACCCAAAAATCTTATTAACTGGTGACAGAGGCCTTTCTTTAAAATTTTCGCCCCTGTCGCTTCTGACTTTCGACTTTGGAACTCCTTTGAGCTCCTGATTTGTCCTTGATGCACTTTGTGTTGAGCTCCTTGAGCTCCAGATTTGATCAGTTCCGCACAGGTATCAAGGCTCCCTTAGCCAAAGGATTTATCGTTTGATTGCCCACTTTTGTGGTCCACTCCGTGCCTTGTTGCCTCTGAACCTTGGTTTCTCTCCTTGTCCCAGCCTGATCTTGATACTTTTTCATCTTGGCTCTTTAAGGTAGGCAAAGATTGAGTACTCCGCAATGCACCTCTCACTTAGCTTGAAGCAGTTCTTTGAATCAGCCCAAATGTAACCATTGACCTCGTGGAAAGCCAAAGGGTCACACCAGTTTGATCCGCATCCGAACTATCTTTTCGCGTTTGTTTGAAGCACCATGTCCGTCGCGCAAAACTTGACTTTCACAATTCTATCACTGGTCAGTTGCCTCACAGTCAAAACAAGAAGTGTACATCGAGCTTGGCTTCAAGTAGCTCTCTTGAATCAAACACATGCACCCAAAGTTTGCACTAGTCCGATCTCAACGCGAACTGTCCCTTAGCGTCCGTTCAAAATACCAAGTCTCTCATGCAAGACTCAACTTTCACAGTTCCTTCATTGATCAGCTGCCTTACACATAACACAAGCCAGTGTACTCATATGTTTCCTCATCATTGCTGGTCCAAAGAAAGCCTATAACAAGCTTTTCTTTCCACAACAAAAAACTTGTCAACTTATTAGGTCCAAAGTTCGCCAGTCTCCTCGTGTGAGTATGGCTAGGTCACCTTGAATTTGCCCCCGTTTCGATCAACTTTCATTCAAAATTTGCCCCAAGAGAGAGGTGTGTGTGACAGTTCTCCTCCACTTATAAAATCAGCTGATCGGACTTAGAGTAGAGTTCTTCGGACAAAAAGCCTTTCCAACACTTTGCTTCCCATCTGCTAGGATTTTGGCTCGATCCAACTTGTTGCCAATATCTGAAGAGGATCCTAGTCTTTCCCCTTTGAGGAGAAACCCAACTGATACTGGATATCACCCATGCTCAGTGAGTTTCAGTTTCGAAGGTGGCAGTCCCAAAATGAAGACCAACTACTCCATAGAAGATCTCCCCTGAAATTGCCCTTTCCAACTTTTGACTTCCTGCTTGCGTCCGGTGGGCATTGTCGCAAATGAAACTAACCCAAGGAACATGCTAGCCATCCATCCTTTGCAAACATTGAGTCGTTTCGTTGCCATTCACGTGCGAGTACTTGAGCTGCAAATCTGCCCCACAGATTCTGTAGTCCTCTTTGTTTGATGATATCAGCCTTCAAAAGAAAGGTTCCTTCTTGAGCCATCAACTCCTTGTATCACAAGCAATCATGCAAACCAGGCAAAGCACGAGTACTAAGACTCACCACGAATACATACAAGTAAGACACTCAGACATGTTTACTAACAAGTAACAAAGACAAGGTCCCCCTTTGAGATGGTCCTGCCAACGGACCTTTGCCTGGTCGTGCCCATACAAATCAATCACAGAATTAGCCCACATAGGACACCCCTCCAACTGTCCATGCTCTCACCATTAAGCAGCACATTGCCTCAGTCACGCCCCACCACTTTTTGGCCGATAGCCCTTATAGCTAAACGATCGGCAACTATCCTTGAATATACCACCCCCGTGGACGCACCCGTGCTTTCACCGTTAGGCAGCACATTGCCTCAATAACGCCCCCACCAAATCTAGTCGATAGCCCTTATAGCTAAATGATTGGCAACATACCCCCCAATCGTGGACGCACCCGTGCTTTCACCGTTAGGTAGCACATTGCCTCAGTAATGCTCCCACCAAATTTGGTCGATAGCCCTTGTAGCTAAACGAATGACAGCTATCCTTGAATATACCACCCCCGTGGAAGCACCCGTGCTTTCACCATTAGGCAGCACATTGCCTCAGTAACGCCCCACCAAAACTAGTCGATATCCTTATAGCTAAACGATCGGCAGCATACCACCCAAATCGTGGACGCACCCGTGCTTTTACCGTTAGGCAGCACATTGCCTCAGTAACGCCCCCACCAAATTTGGTCGATAGCCCTTATAGCTAAACGAATGGTGGCTATCACGAATATGTCACCCCACACCCCACAAGGCACAGACCGTGCTTACACCAACCTCATGGCAGCACATTGCCTCATTTGTCCTAAGTGCAGATGGCGTCATGCCCGAACCGCGGAAACTGACCGTGATTACACCTCAAGGGCAGCACCTTGACTCATCAAGCCCCCGTTCTGCCGACACCCCGACCGTGGACGCACCCGTGCTTACACTATGGGCAGCATCTTGCACAACAGTTGTCTTGATGAACCCCAAACAGTGGCCATTTCCGTGAGATCCGCATAGCTGACCGGCCAGTCGGCTCTGATACCACATGTAGCGCAGGCATCCCAAAGGGAGCCGAGAACCACGACTTAGCTTCCTAGCCTTCAACTCTTGCCATCCAAACCCACTTGACATACAAGCAGCCAACTCGCCAACAACGATCAGATTTAACCAACTTGAAGTTCCGAAAACCAACATTGAGATCAAACCTGGCGCCATGCCAGATCGGGGGTCCTGATGTGGGTGACTTCCCTCCAAGCAAGCCGCCCGACATACATCAAACTTAACCAACTCGAAGCTTCGTTACAAACGAGTAACATCCATTCCAAGCAAGCGGTCTGTCTTACATCAGACTTAACCAACTAAAAGCTTCGTCACGAGCGCTGGAAGCCAACCTGGCGCCATGCTAGACTGGACAGCCATAAACAGGTAACTTCCACCCAAGCAAGCCATCCAACTCAGCCGACAGGTTAGAGCCCGTTCCCCAAGAGCTTAACCCATTCACGTTGATGCAAGAAACACTCAGAACCACAAGCCGCGACAGATATGGAGACAACCAGTTCTGGACCAAATGGTCTCGACAGCATACCACTGGCGCCATGGACCGAATGGTCCTGACGGCATACCGCTAGCGTCCCGGGATACGACCCTCAGCTATGTGCCAGCTTAAAAATTTGGAAGCGGCCTTACAACTGGCGCTTTTACCGAACACTGAAACCCGTAATCAGAGTCAGTTTGAGAAAAATCCCACTTTATTGATAAATCTGAGAAGGTTACATTTCAAGTGTGTGACCGACCCTAGTCTCCGGGGCGCTAGCATGCCAAGGCGAGAGCCATGACAACATTTTAACAAGGGAGGCTGAGACTTGGTTGGAGCTCGCCCTGAGTCGCAACCTGCACTCCCCTATAGTATTGGTGTGATTCGACACCCCCCTCATACCAAGCACTCTACCAAAGCTGGTAAAGCACGTTTTTCTCTCTCTATAATTTTCTCTTTCTAGAAAGTCATTTTCTCTCTCTAGATTTTATTGATCCCCAGGCTTTCTTTAATCATGCCTAGATCGTGTGAGGTGATTGCACATCGATCTGAGCTCTCTGGACTCCGCTAGAACCGATCAAAGATTTTCAGCCATAGGAACTTGGCGCCGGTCTTCGAGTTTTGCTTCACTTCATGTCTTAGGATTTTCGAGGTACGGTGACTTTTGCGAATCGTTCGCCATTTGACCTTCGCTTCGTGCCACTTCACTTCACATCGCGGCAAAGTTGCAAGAGTTCACAATTTTTGACACAAACTTTGAAAGATTTGTCTCCTAAGAGTAAGCACTCTTGATGTAGACTTGGATTCATAAAGCTTCTTCAAAGCTTTCCAAGCCTCCAAAGATGATGTGCACTTACCAACTTCCTTGAGAAGTTCATTGGTAACATTCATCTTAATCATGTGTAGAGCCCTTTTGGCCCTCTTATCATACCTCATTTTATCTTGTTGATTTGCTGGTCTCTCCTCAAACCTACAACAATATCCAAAACATCATTCATTTCAAGAAGTGACTCCATCCTCACTTTCCACAATGAATAGATACTTGAGGTAAGCCTATTGTTGGATTTACTCCTTCTACTGTCCTAAATCCCATTTTTTTTCTGCCTCCATAATTGCTGCATATTTACTAATGTTGTCACGCAGCCTGCATATTTACATGTAAATTCGCACGGACGAATAAAGGGCAAAAGAATCGCGAACACTGTGTTTTTACATAGGTTATGGTGACAGGCAAAAAGGGGACACTACAAAATGTCGAAGTGCCCTAAAAGCTAAGGCACCCTGTAAATCTTATCCTAAGGCCATTTGTAAGAGTGACCCACTTTTTGCATCATCACCAACGTTCACTTCAGCACTGGCTGACGTCGCACCCTTTTTATGCTCACTCCATGCAGTTGCGCTGACAGATTGGACAACAATTGCAGCCACCCACGATCTCCTACAGACAGCACATCCACTCTGTACTTTCACATCTGCACACCTGTAATATTATGTATGTATACATATTTTGGACACCATTATGAGTGAAGAAGAGACTAAGAGAAGAGGTTTCATTCCTCATTACAGACAAAATAAGCCTCGTAGGACACGCGGTTTTGACCGCTATTGTATTGTGCTCTACCGCATTATTAACTTGTATACATGATATACTTAATTTGATACAACTCTTTGTTCTGCATTCAGATCTGTGTTAATATTGTTATGCCTGTTCTTCATTTTGTCTGATCTTTCTAGCTGCTCTTTCTGGTAATAGATGATCAACTTTTAGTCTTGTCTTTCGTGAACAATTCGCGACTAATTATCAGTCGAGCACAGTCTAGCTCTTTGTGAATCATTCGCGACAGATAATATGTCTTGCAATTTGCGACAAATTATTCATCTAGCGCTTCATTCATTAAATGTTTGGCTACGTAATCTAGAATGACTGTGATTTCTATCACTAAAATTCTCTTCATTCTGATAGGCGTAGTCATGCTTACGGTGAGAGTCAAATAATTCATTTTGTTGTGCACAAACATTTTCTGTTCGAGTTCGCTTCTCGTTCATGTTCGTCATTTATTCTCCCCCTCTCTCCAACATGGTATCAGAGCTATCTTCATAGCTTGATTTGCTTCCACAGTACAAGACTCTACTAGCCGATAGAGTAATTGTTTTCTTATTCTTTAAATATCAGATTTTCATACTTAAGTCACTAATAGTTTCTCCTATCACTTAGACTAATTCTTCCACATGGATTTCCAAGGGAAAGCCATACCTATCATGGACAAGCTTGATGGAGCCAATTACCATCTGTGGAAATTTAAGATGAAAACTATACTAAAGGCAAAAGAATTGTACGACGTTGTTATAGGTGCAGAAGGGAAACCCGAAGCGGACGACGCGGCAATCGCTAGATGGAAGTTGAAGGATGGAAAAGCTTTCGCGCTGATCATCCTCAACATCACGGATACCCAAATTGGCCATGTATCTGAGGCTCAGACATCGAAAGAAGTCCGGATTATCTTGAGCACACTATACAAAGTGTGAGATATAGCTTCCAAGCTACATCTTCGAAAGAAATTCTACTCCCTCAAGATGACGAATCGTGATTCTCTGCAGAATCACATTAATCAATTCAAGAACCTGCTAAGACAAATGGCCGCTGTCGGATCTGTCATAGACGATCAGACGCAGTGATGCAACTGCTTACAAGCTTGCCAAGTTCTTACGACAACTGGGTGATGATCATCACGACTCATCCAGAATTGACTCTTTCAAGAGTCATTACTATGTTGTTGCAGGAAGACACGCGAAGGAATGAAGCCTCGAGTTCCTCAACTAATTCTCACGCCTTGTACACCAACAAGAGCACGACAAAGCAGAAGAAGAAGAAAGGCCCGAAGCAATCAAAGCCAAACTAGAAATTAGCTCAACACAAGGAACAGTCGAATCCGTAGACAAAGAAGAAGCTGTTCTACAGATACTGCAAACAAAACAACCATGAAATTCAAGACTGCCAAATACTTCAAGCGAAGAACAATAGCAAGGGACAGTCGAATCAAGTGGCAAATGCAGCTGCAGAAGTTCCATAGCCTATTCGAGAAGCAGATCATGATGCCTTCATGACCAACCATCAAGAAGCATCTGGCGACAGTTCCTGGTTACTGGATTTTGGAGCCACTCAGCACATGACTAGTTTCATTGGTTGTTTTAAATCCTATAAACCTTATAATACCTAGAAGTTTGTTCACCTTGGCGACAATAGCACACAAGCTATTAAAGGTGAAGGCATTGTAAGATTATGCTTTGCGAATGATCAGTCTAAGCTACTCTCTAAAGTCCTGTATGTACCAAACTTATCTACGAATTTGCTCTCTTTAAGCAGAATCACAGATCTAGGACACAGAGTAAAATTTGAATGTGATCAATGTAAAGTAGTTGATATGATAGGCAAGATCCTAGCACTTGAAAAGAGGCATGGATACTTGTATAAATCAAGTCATTGCTTTTCTGCCTCTAGTCAGGCTCTCAGTACTTCAATTCATACAATAAAGGTTTACTTTGGCATTATAGACTTAGTCATTTGAATCATGCTATTGTACAGCGAATGTCTAGACAATCTATTGTTCTTGATCTCGACTATCCTCACAAAAAAGTTGAGTTACCTGTCTATAAAGACTGTCTAGTTGGTAAACAGACTAGGAAACCATTTAAGTCAAGCCATCAGCATATTGCTAGATGTTGTACATTCAGATATTTGTGGCTCGATGAAAAATCCTTCGTTGAAGGATGCCAAGTATTCTATAACCTTTATTGACGAATTCTCCAGAAGGACGATGGTGTGTTTCATAAAGAAGAAATTAGAAGCTTTCAACTACTTCAGAATCTTCAAGGAGCGTGGTGAAAAGGCTTCGTCTGATAACACCTACAACCTGTACGATCCTGACACCCAGCAAATCTTTTATAGCTGGGATATAGTCTTTATCGAGGATCAGTTCATCGACTTCAAAGGCAAGGATATTTCTCAAGAAGAACCTACATCTCCTACCATTGACACGACAGTCCGAGCTTCTGGCTCAGATGTGTCTATTGTTGACCCACTTCGAGACAACGAATCAGACAAAGATGTTGCTGCTACCAAGCAACAAGTCCCAGGAGTGGTTCATCAGTCGAATCCTCTCAGAAGATCAAGCCGAATGTGCACACAGCCCACAAGGTATACTCTTGAGTTTGCCTATCTCCTAATGCAGGAATCGACGACAGTCGAAGAGGCACTTAGCCAACTAGACTCTGATCTCTGGAGAGAAGCCATGGAAAGAGAGTATTCCTCTCTAATCAAGAATCAGACATGGTCATTAGTCAAAGCTCCTATTGGCTACAATATTATTGATTGCAAGTGGATCTTTAAGATCAAATATAATGCCAACGGAGCAATTGATTAAAGGAAGGCTAGACTAGTAGCATAAGGATTCACCCAGATCCCGAATGTCGACTACAGTGAGACTTTTACTCCAGTCGTCAAGCATACATCAATCCAAATGCTCTTGTCTTATGCTGCAGTTGTCGACCTCGAAGTACATCAACTTGATGTACAAACAGCCTATCTGAATGGAGTAATACAAGAAGATATCTATATGATCCAGCCCGAAGGATACGTTCTGGAAGGCATGAAGAATCATGTCTGTAAACTCCACAAAGCATTGTACGGCTTGAAACAGTCTACCAAAGCTTGGTTTCAGAGGATCAACACATTCCTCATTGAACAAGGATTCAAACCAAGCATTGCTGATTGTAACATTTATTCAAGGTTAGTGCAGCAATCCTTCATTATCATCACCTTGTACATTGATAATACGTTGCTCTTCAGCAACAATACCGAAATGGTCAAGGATGCAAAACATATGCTGTTCTCAAAATTCGACATGACTGATCTGGGCGAAGCTCATTTCTATCTTGGAATTTAAATCCACAGAGACAGAGCAAATCGACTGATTTACATCACTCAACAAAGGTATCTTCACAATGTTCTTAGCAGATACAATTTTATGAATTGTAAATTAGCTCACTCACCAATGGATCCAGGCCTGCATCTGTTACCAATGTCTCCAGACCAAGCAGAAAGAGGGCAGATAAGAGAATATCTGTATCGATCGATACTTGAATCTCTCATGTACGCAATGGTCCGTACAAGACCATATATCTCTTTTGATGTAAGCTCACTTAGCCAATATATGGCTAATCCTGACATTACCCATTGGAAGGCTCTTATCCGAGTCATGAGATATATTCGAGCTACCATGGACCAGTGCATCTGCTATGGAGATGTCAACAACAACAGTCTTCATTAGCTCAGTGGCTATTCTGATGCAAGCTAGGGAGGAGATGCAAACAATCGTAAATCCAGATCTGGATTTACGTTCTTCTTCAACGACGGTCCTATTCCATTTAACAGTCATAAGCAAACCTCTATCGCACTTTCTTCTACTGAAGTAAAATACATTGCTGCTTCCCAATCTATTAAGGAAGCATTTTGGTTGAGAAATTTGCTATCAGACATCAATCTGTATCAGTACAGCCCCACAATTTTGTTTTGTGATAACCAAAGTGCTATTGCCTTATCGACCAATCCTAGATTTCATTCTAGGAGTAAGCACATTGAGATCAGATATCACTACATCAGGGGCAAGGTTCTCGACAGGGAGATAAGCTTAACGTACTGCAGAACGCAGGACATGGTTGCAGACATTTTCATGAAAGAACTCAATATTAATGCACACAACAGATTTTATGCATTGCTCAGTCTGAAGATCAAGGCATTCACAGATCCAGATGTGCGACGTCAGCCAGTACTGAAGTGAACGTTGGTGATGATGCAAAAAGTGGGTCACTCTTACGAATGGCCTTAGGATAAGATTTACAAAGTGCCTTAGCTTTTAGGGCACCTTCTACATTCTGTAGGATAGTGTCCCCTTTTTGCCTATCACCATAACTTGTGTAAAAACACAGTGTTCGTGATTTTTTTGCCCTTTATTTGTCTGTGCGAATTTGCGTGTAAATATGCAGGCTGCATGACAACGTTAGTAAATATACAACAAGAATGGAGGCAGACTAAAAATGGGATTTAGGACAGACAACACATCCACTCTGACATGTGCACACCTGTAATATTATGTATATATACATATTCTGGACACCATTATGATGATCAGATGATCAAGTGAGTGAAGAAGAGACTAAGAGAAGAGGTTTCATTCCTCATTACAGACAAAATAAGCTTTGTAGGACAGGCGGTTTCGTCCGCTATTGTATTGTGTTCTGCCGCATTATTAACTTGTATACATAATATACTTAATTTGATACAGCTCTTTGTTCTGCATTCATATCTATGTTAAAATTGCTATGCCTGTTCTTCATTTTGGATGATCTTTCTAGCTGCTCTTTCTGGTAATAGATGATCAACTTTTAGTCTTGTCTTTCTCAAACAATCCGCGACTAATTATCAGTCGAGCACAGTCTAGCTCTTCGCGAATCATTCGCAACAGATAATTTGTCTTGCAATTTGTGACAAATTATTCATCTAGCGCTTCATCCATTAAATGTTTGGCTACGTAATCTAGAATGACTGTGATTTCTATCACTAGAGTTCTCTTCATTCTGATAGGCGTAGTCATGCTTATGGAGATAGTCAAATAATTCATTCTGTTGCACATTTTTTGTTCAAGTATGCTTCTCGTTTGTTTCTTGTTCAAGTTCGTGATGTGTCTCTCCATGAGTTACATCCTTTTAAAGCAGGTCCAAACCCTATTTGGCCACTTGGCTTTCCTTCCAAAATGTAAACCCTACTATTTTTGGGTCTAGATTCAAAGTACCCAACATTCAAATTTGAATCTCTCTCAAACTTGACTACCAACTTTCTCACACTTTCAAAAAGTGTTTATTGAATGTATTTTAAACTAATAAAGCTTCAAAAAGTTTATCTCTAAGTCTAAAATGAGTTTTGGCCTCATATTGACAATTTACCAAAATATGACTAAACTAGACTAAACTAGTTGAAATCTCTTACATCAAGCTCTTATAAAGAATGAAACATGGAGATTGGCGGAGTTACCAAAGGACAAGAAAGCTATTGGGTGATGCAAATGGATCTTCAAGGTGAAGAAAAACCAAGATGGATCTATCAATAAGCATAAGGGAAGGTTGGAGGCAAAATGATATGCTCAAGAACATGGTATTGACTCTGATGAAGCCTAAGTGTTACATACCTATGCAACTAGTAGTACTTTAACCCCTATTTTCCCATTTAGTGTTTGGGGGGATAATTGGCGAATCACGCTTGGGTAAGGGGTACCCTTAGGATTAAGGGTATGGATCTCACAGACATTCTCACAAGGTAAGTTATTTTACTTGTGGAGAGATTAATTAATCTAGTGGATGCTATTTTACTGCAATTTATGGTCTGCAGATGCTTGTGTACAGTTCTTTTGATTGGATCTCCAGTTATCATGGGGGTAGACAAATCTATTAAGATAAACGATTGTTATTTTCTTGTATTTGATGCTAGAAACAGGGGCATTTAACTCAAGAAAATATCTAGGATACTCATAGTTGAGTTTTAATCATTCTATGTCTTAATGATTCTCTTAGAGATTCTAGTTGAATGAATAATTATATTTTAGAATTATGGATTCTAAGGATATTTGTACCTGGAAGCTTTATGAATTGTCTGCTAGAGTTTCTGGATAATTTCAGACTATAATAATTTAACTTTAATCTCCTAAGTTAGGTAATATTTCACTCCGTGTTTCATGTAAGTGTTTTACATGAAGGAGGTGTTACTAACTTGTGATGAGTGTCACCCAGATGAGAAATTTATTGTTTAGTGTGCTTTCCAAACCTGAGTTTGTACTCCAAAATAGAGGTTAACAGTTGAAACCCAATTTTAACTTTGAGTACTTGTTTCATAAGAAAGTCAGACTAAGGATAATGATTTTCAAAATTATTGCAGAAAGTTAAAGCAATTGTTTCTGTAATTCTTTTTTGTTTCGAAGACAAAACTAGATTTAAAGAGGACGAATATTATGTCCAGGATTCAGTATACTCCTAGTCTTGGATACACGATACTCCAATAAAGCAAGTTGTTAGTTATGCCACATCATACTGGACATGATCCGAAAGTAACTAATATCGGTGTGAGGCTCAGAACACACTTAAAGGGAGTTAGTACAAGGTTTGGGACCGTATGTACATGTGTAGAGTTATCAATAACAATTCTATGAATAGAGGATCCATGCATAGAGACTCTATTCTAGATGAATCTACGTATAGGGGAGTTGGGACCTTGCATGACTAAGTGATCATTTGGTTCTAGGCTCTATATATAAAGGCTAAACTCGCCCTACTACACCACCATTTGGTTGATTCATTGCCAGGCTCTCACTCTATTTTCATGCTTCCTATTCCTTGGCTTGGGTATGAAGCTTCTAGAGTTTGATTGGTTTCTTCTACTTGGTTGGGTGGTTTCTCCATAGTGTGTTCTCCATTGTGTTTGTATTGTAAGTAGGATCTTGAGGAGCGTTTCCCTATACCAATGGTGCTAATTGTGTTGTCATTCATAATTAAAAATCAAGAGATGATTTTGGATCTTAGTGATTAATGAAATCTTGTCATGGTATCAAAGCTATTGTGGTAGGTTATGAATAAATCAGCCATATTTAACAAGGATTTGGAGAAGTTACCAATTCTAGAGTGTGCTAGATTGATTTCTACTCAAAATTCAAGCATCTTGCATATGTAGAATTGATCTATTGTAGGTCAAAACTCAATTTAGGTTGTTGATGTTGAAGTAGGCCATTTTTCACTCTTCACTTACTGGATTTGGGTGACTTTAATTGCATTAGAAAGGTCTCATTGGAGGCTACAAGACTGTATATCAAGTTTTTGGCAATTGCATGTAGAATTTGATTCAATTTTTTAAGAGTTAATGAACTATTCTTCAAGGACATTACTC
Source organism: Diphasiastrum complanatum (assembly GCA_029204225.1). Taxonomy (NCBI): domain Eukaryota; kingdom Viridiplantae; phylum Streptophyta; class Lycopodiopsida; order Lycopodiales; family Lycopodiaceae; genus Diphasiastrum; species Diphasiastrum complanatum. The sequence goes on along the minus strand of CM055106.1, from coordinate 3,103,065 downwards.
TCTATAGGAAGCTAGTTGGTTCGCTCATCTATACAACCATCACAAGACCAGATCTAAGCTATTGTGTTGGTAGATTGAGCCAATTCATCAAGATCCTAGCAAAGAGCATTGGAAGCTAGGAAAACGAGTTTTGAGGTATGTCATTGGAACTTGAGATTTTGGCATATTGTATGAGGGATCATCACCTAGCTTATTTGGATTTTCAAATTCTGACTTTGTTGGAGATAAAATGGATAGGAAATCCATAAGTGCTCATTGTGAAAGATTCAACTAGTTTCATCACATTTTGCAATATTTCCATATTTGGCATATTGAGGCCAAAACTTGTTTTAGACTTAGAGGTTGACTTTTCAAAGTTCATTAGTCTAAATTTCATTTGAATAAACACTTTTTGAAAGTGTGGGAAAGATAGAATGCGAGTTTGAGTAGATTCAATTTGAATAAGTTGGGTACATTGAATCTAGACCTAAAATTGGTAGGGTTAGCATTTTGGTGGGAAAGCCAAGTGGCCAAATAGGGTTTGGACCTGCTATAAAAGGATGTAACTCATGGAGAGAGTCATCTTCTCTCTTCTCTATCTCATTTCATGGGTTCTACTATCCATTGGTGCACTATCTTGGTGATTGCTTGCAATTCTATGTGTAGAATGATCTATATTTGTTATTTTTGGATCCACACGTATGAAATAAAGTAGCTTGCTGGTTTTGTATGGACAGGAACAGTACATAATCATTTCATTCAAGTTTGATCAAGTTCTATTAGTGTTTGCATCTCAAATTGTGTGTAGATGCTGATTTTTCTACATTGGTGACATTGATAGTGTATTTCTCTTTCTAACCAAAGATCATTCAAGTAGATTGGATCTTAAGGATCTGAAATCTTTCACATGGTATCAGAGCTTGTGTTTCAGGTTATGAAGGAGGAAATCAGATCTATCAATGATTTGGTGAAGATATCAAGTCTAGAGCATGCTAGAGAGGATTCTACACCAAAATCAGATTTTTTGCTTTTGTAGATTGGATCTTTTGTAGATCAAAACACTAATTAGGTCAATATACTTGTTCAATTCCATTTTTTGAATTCACATGCTGGATTTGGCCGAATTTTGGATCATTGGTTCAGCCTAAGTGGTGGCTTATAGATTGCATATCAAATTTTCAGCATTTGCATGTAGATTTGGAATAGTCAATTTTTTGTGATTTTGTCAAAACCCTAATTTTGATTGGATCTCTAGATAGTGAGGTTGCTGGACTTCATTTGAGTGTGTTTCAATCTTAGGAAGTGGCAAAAGTCATTAGATTGAGAAAAGATCATAGGCTGATCAAGATTCCATGATTCTATGTGTTGATTTGCTTGGATAAGTGCTAGAAGAGAATTTGTGAGATAGTTTCAAATCTTGGTGATCTCTTTTGAAAGCATTTGTTGTTGTTCAAAGGAGTGCTTTGTGCATTGAAATAGGTTGAAAGAGAAGATCAGGTCATTGCTACATGGCAACCTCAATTGGAGTCATGTTGGAAGCCAATGATAGACTTACCTCAAGTAGCTATTCATTATGGAAAGTGAGGATGGAGTCACTTCTTGAGATGAATGATGTTTTGGATATTGTTGTAGGTTTGGAGGAGAGACCAACAACACAACAAGATCAATTGAGGTATGACAAGAGGGCCAAGAAGGTTGTACACATGATAAAGATGAATGTTCCAATGAACTTCTCAAGGAAGTTGGTAAGTGCACATCATCTTTGGAAGCTTGGAATTCATTGAAGAAGCTTTATGAATCCAAGTCTACTTCTAGAGTGTTGACTCTAAAAAGGCAAATCTTTTCTTGTTTGCAAAAGAATGAAGAAAGTCCAAGTACTTTTGTTTTGAGAATGAAAGTATTGAACGATGAGTTAGCTTGCATAGATGAAAGCATTAAGGAAGGAGAGCTTATTCAAGTGATTCTTAATGGCTTGTTGGATGCTCATGCTAACATTGTTCAAAGTATTGCTATTCAAAAGACTTTGCCAAGTTTGATGGATCTTCAAGAGATCCTGACCAATGAGGAATATAGGCTTCAAGCAAGAGGTGGATCTATATCGACACTTCAAGAGGATGCTATGTTCACAAAGGGCAAATTCAAGGGCAAAACCAAAAGCAAGTGGTCTAAAGGGCAAGATCAAATGGATGCTTCTTCAAGTGGCAAAAAGAAGGATAGATCAAAGCTCAAGTGCTTCTATTGTGGCATCAAAGGACACTTTGCAAGTGAGTGCTACAAGAAGAAGAGAGATCAAGGAGACAAGCAAGGTAATCTTACTCTTGATGAGGATGGTTTGGATGTTCAACATGCAAATGATGATGCTTTTGTGATGTCTTCATGTATGCTTGCTAATGATGGAGATCTAGATCCTTGGTGGATTGATAGTGGATCAAGTTCACACACGACCTTTCACAAAGAGTACTTCACTTCTTTTTTGGCATATGGAGATGACAAGAGGATGATCTACACGACCAATGATGGTGAGTGTGCAATCAAAGGGATTGGCACAATTCCTATTTCTCTCTCTACAAATAGGAATGTTCATTTTGAGGATGTCTTGTTTATTCCATCTATTACCAAGAATTTGCTTAGTGTGAGTCAAATGCTAAGTAAGGGCCTCAAGGTGGAGTTTGATAAAAAAGAAGGATGTCTTGATTGGAAAAGGTAAAAGGCAAGAGAAGTTGTTCAAACTTGATGCCTAACCAAGTTCGATGTGTTGCAAGGGAGCAAATTTCTATTCAAGAGGTTTGGCACAAAAGGATGGGACACCTCAACTTCAAGTCATTGGAGGTAATGGCAAGGAAGAAGGTTGTGATTGGTCTTCCAAGTTCCTTAAGTAATGACAAGCATGTTTGTGAGTCTTGTGCTTTGTCTAAGTCACATAGACTACCTTATACTAGATCTATTTCTAGATCTACAAAGCCTTTTCAACTTGTACATTCGGATATTCATGGATTTACTACAATTAGCAATAGTGGATCTAAGATGTATGTAACATTCATTGATGATTTTAGTAGATTTTGTTGGATCTATCTACTAAAGAGCAAGGACGAAGTGTATGATGTCTTTGTCAAGTTCAAGAATGCAAGGGAGAACCAATTTTCCACAAATATCAAGTGGTTGAGAGGTGACAATGGTGGTGAGTACCTATCTAACAAGTTCAAGGCCTTTTGTGATGAGCATGGGATCAAGAGGGAGTATACAACATCAAGGATTCCACAACAAAATGGAGTGACTGAAAGGAAGAATAGGACTTTATGTGAAAGTGCTAAAGCTATGAGGTTAAGTGCTAATCTTGACAAACCATTTTGGGATCAAGCTTTGTTGTGTGCCAATTTCTTGTGCAATAGGTGGCCGAGTGCTATTTTGGATGGAAGGACACCTTTTGAGATGCTATTCAAGAGGAGGCCGATTGTCAACCTTTAAGAACCTTTGGATGCACATGCTATGTCAACATTACTCTTGATGATAGGACCAAGGAGGATCCATCTTCAAGAAGAGGTATTTTTGTTGGATATAGTGAGGTGAGTAAAGCCTACAAGGCTTACATTCCTTCTACTCACAAAGTGATTGTTGGTAGAGATGTCATTTTTGATGAGGGGAACATTACAAAGGTGTCTTCAAGCATGATTGATGGTAAAGTATATGGTTCTAACATTCTTGATGTTGATGAGAAGGATCCTACTTTGGATGGTGGTGATGATGGACCTTCATCAAGTCAAACGCCAAGGAGAACATCAAGAGAAAGAGAAGTACCTTCAAGGCTCACATATGATCAAAAGGGTAAGCAAGTAGTTTCTGGAAATTATGTTGCTTTCCTAACCTCTTTGGATGAGCCTACAAGTGTAGATCAAGCAAGGAAAGAAGAGGAGTGGATCCAAGCAATGGATCTTGAGTATCAATCTCTTATGAAGAGTGGAACATCTTTTGGAAGATCTTCTTGTGTAAATGGAGCTATGCAAGTGGATGGATGTTGTCTTGCTGTAAAATCAAGTAATGGATCTGGAAAACAAATTTTGTTCAATGACTTTGATGATCAAGTTGAAGATCAAGAGGTTGATCTCGAAGCGCTTCAACTAGTCAAAAGGGAAGTTGGCAATTTGGAGCTAGTCAAGAGCATCAAAGGAGAGGTAATTGGCAAAGTTGTTATGGATCTATTTTTGCAGCATATTGAAGACTCAAGTAAGGTCAAAGAAGCAGCAAGGAAGTGTTGTTCAAGTTTACTTTACTTTTTCTATCTCATGTTTGAGCAATTTCATGTGGATGTGTGCAAATTGTCAAGATATGGTAAAACTAGCTACATTGGTGAGCATTGTTTTGATGTTGGATTTGTACTAGCATTCTTGGCTAATTTTGCTGATGGAAATGAAGCTATTGGAGGTTCATTATGTCACTCATCCATGGCTAAGCTCTCAAGTGTTGAGCTACTTGGTGCCAATACTTGGAGATTGTCAATTTTTGGTGAATTCATGGTCATTTTCTTGTGTCAAGTAGATCGTGAAGATGAACTAGTGCAAACTACTGTAAAAATTACAGCAAATAAGGATCCTAAAACACTTGAAATGATGAGGGAAACAATAGATTATGATTTCATAAGATTAGCACAAGTTGAACCATCAAAATCCATCAAAAATCTATGCTTGAACCTCACTAAATGGCCCAAATCCTTGAAGAAGGCTTCACACGTGTGAAAGTACGGCCTCCCACAGTCTGAGTACTATACACCAGACCTACATTCAATCCTATAATCATTAGTAATCACAAGTACTCAAACAATTATGAACATAGAGAGCAATTGCACCATTATGAGAGAAAAAACATGAAATTGCTTGATTGATTTTGGTGAGATATCATCACCTATATATACATGATCCATCACGGTTTTGGGCAGATATGAGTAGCCCTAAACCTATCCCTAATGCTAATTTTGGTGGATCTTTCATCCCTACCAAGTTAGGGTTGGAATCTTGGAGATCCCTCAACAATGCAAAAATTACCAAAAATAGCTCCTATTTTTTCTCCCTTGTATCTAAGCATAATTTGGACTCATTCCAAAGGTTATAACACTTAGGTCTACTTGAGAACATCCTTGTGAATGGAATACTATGCTATTTGGCACGTGTGACAAGCCACATCATGACCATCTAACTATTTACAAGTCATATGACCAAAGCTAGTCAAGCTAGAATTGTGAATTTTTAACACTCCTCCTCACTATCTAGCTTGGTTCAATCATTGCTTTACTAATCACTCCAAGTGATGATCTGAACTTCATAAAAGGTGTCTTTTGAAGTGGTTTAGTAAGTAGATCAGCTACACATTCATTGCTTGGAACATGCTCCAAAGCAATCTCCTTGGCTTGCACATTTCTCTCACAAAGTGATGGCATATCTCAATGTGCTTAGATCTTGCATGGAAGATTGGGTTAGATGCAAGGTGTTGGGCTGATATATTGTCATTGTAGATGATTGGTGCCTCCTCTGAATCCATGATCTTTAGTTCCACCAATAATCTCTTGATCCAAAGTACCTCCTTTGTAGTGGTTGTCAAAGCTTTGTACTTGGCCTCGGTTGAAGATAGAGATATAGTTTCTTGCTTTTTTGAAAGCCATGAAACAACACCTTCTCCTATGAAAGTTGAATAGGCACTTGTTGATTTCCTATCCCTCTTGTCCCCTGCAAAATCTGAATCACTAAATGCATGAAGGTTAATCACATCTCCTCTATATAGAATCCCAAAATCCAATGTACCCGAGATGTATCTTAGAATCCTCTTAGCCTTTTTCCAATGGATATTCAATGGCTTTTGCATGGATTGGCTCAACCTACATACACTAAAGCTAAGATCTAGTCTAGTTATAGTGATCCACATTAAGGAACCTATAAGTTGCCTAAACAAAGTGATGTCCATGAAGGATCTTTCATCATCTTCATTTGGCACTTTTACATCTTGCTCCATTGGTGTGTCAACACTTTTGCATACTTCCATCTTAAACTTCTTCAAAAGACTTTGAGCATAGTTTACTTGACTTATAAAGATAAAATCAGACCCTCTAAGTACTTCTATGCCTAAGATGAAGTGAAGACACCCTAGATCTACCATCTTGAACTCTAAGGATAGATCTATCTTGATTTTTTCAATACCATCAACACTATTTCCACTAATGATGATGTCATCTACATAAATGAGTAAAAGTACAATACCAACATCATCAAACCTAATGTAAAGAGTGGGATCATATTCACTTTGAACAAAAGAAAGTGAAATAAGATAGCAATGTAGTCTTGAATTCCAAGATCTCGAGGCTTGCTTCAAGCCATAGATGCTTCTTTGGAGATGGCATACTTTGTTCTCCATTCCATGCTTGATGAACCCTTGTGGCTGCTCCATATAGATATCCTCTTCCAAAATACCATTCAAGAAAGCATTAGAGACATCCATTTGACATAGAATCCATCCAAAATGTGATGCAAGTGCAATGATTAGCCTTATTGTGACCATCTTGGCCACGGGTGCAAAAGTTTCCTCATAGTCTATCCCTCTCTCTTGAGCATAACCTTTTGCAACTAATCTTGCTTTATGTTTGTTAACACTCCCATTTGCATTCAATTTAAGCTTGAAGACCCACTTGCATCCTATTACATTCCTTTGAGGTCTCTCAACAAGCAACCAAGTTTCATTCTCAATCAAGGCATCATACTCATCCAACATAGCTTTATACCATTCTTTGGAGTTCAATGCATCTTCAACATTAGCCGGTTCTTCAAAACTAGATAAAGCATAAGAAGTGGATGAGATACCCTCAACTTGCTGTCCTTTGCCTTGATATGTGAGCCTTGATGGCTCCACTTTTGCCCTTGAAGATCTCCTTGGTGTGATAGATGGGTTTGGTGCTTGCTCCTCCATGAGCTCCTCCTCAAAACCAAGATCTTGCTCCTCGGCCATCTTCTTCTTGATTGTTGGAGCACTTGAGCCTTCTTCAAGCATATGCATATGATGTTCATCAAATATGACATCCCTTGAAACAACAAATTTGTTCAAGGATGGGAGATAGACTTTGTAGCCCTTGCTTGAGCTTGCATATCCAAGCATGATCCCTCTTGTGGAAGATGGATCCTCCTTGGTTCTTGTTTCCAATGGCACATGCACATAACATATACACCCAAAAACTTTCAAGTGATTAAGATTGGGTTTCTTTCCATACAACATCTCATAAGGAGTTTTGCCTTCAATTGCTTTGCAAGACACCCTATTCATCAAGTACTTTGCACATACAAGAGACTCACCCCAAAAGGATTTGGGCAAACAAGCATCTAATCTTAAAGCCTTAGAACATTCACATAATGTTCTATTCCTTATTTCAGCAACTCCATTTTGTTGAGGAGTGTAAGGACAAGAAGTCTCTTTCTTGATCCCTTCCTCCTCACAAAAGGCCTTGAACTCATTGGAGATGAATTCTCCACCATTGTCACTTCTAAGAATCTTGATGCTATGATTATGATGCTTTTCCACAAACAACTTGAACTTTACAAAAGTATCAAATACTTGAGACTTGAAGGAAAGTAAGAACACCCAACAATATCTTGAGTAGTCATCAATGAAGGTTAAAAACATGGATGAACCTCCATTAGATTTGGTGCTAGCAATGTGCACATCTGAGTGTATGAGTTCAAGAGGATGAGATGACTTTGTGATGGAGTTAGGAAACACCTTCTTATGTGCCTTGGATAAGGCACAAGCTTCACAAACCTTGTCTTCCTTCCCAATAGACCTTGGTAGGCCTAAAGCATACTCCTCCTTGATCATAGCCTCCATGGAACCCGAGTTGACATGTCCAAGTCTTTTGTGCCATAAAGTAAAAGTAGATATCTTGCTCTTCTCGGCCAACATGACAACATTAGTATCCACAAATGCATCCAACTTATAAAATTTTCCAAGTCTAGTGCCCTTAGCCACTATCTTACCCTTCTTCTTGATGAAACATTCATTTGAAGCAAAGTCAACATTGAAACCATTGTCTACCATTTGGCCAACACTTAGTAGATTCTTTGTTATTGTAGGAATGTACAAAACACCTTCTATGTTGATCTTTTTGGAAGATCCTAAGCAAAGGGGAATTCTACCAACTCCTTCAATCTTACAAGCTTCATCATTTGCTGTATAGATAGACTTTATAGGTCCATCATAAGATAAGAGAGAAGAGAAAAACTCCCTTTTACTAGTCATGTGTGAACTAGCACCCGAGTCAATCCACCAAGGATCTTCTCCTTTGAAGCTTGTTGAAGAAAATATGGACATCATGAGAGAGTCCTCATGTGAACTCTCCTCCTCCTCCTCTTTGCTCATGTTGGCTTGGCTTTGATCTTGCTTCCTCTTGAAGCATTCCGAGGCATAATGCCCCATCTTGCTACAATAGTAGCACTTCACCTTTGATTTGTCCTTCTTGACTTTGGTGGTTGATGGAGATGCCTTTGAGGGTCCTTCTTGATCCTCAAGCTTTGTATACTTCTTGAATGTTGATACTTTGCCTTTGGACTTGCCTTTGCCTTTGGTGAAGAGAGCTTGGTCATCTCCACCTTGGATGGAAAGCCTATCCATCCTCTCTTGCATTTGGCTCCTTCTTGATTCCTCGGCCATGAGTGTGCCTTGGAGTTCTTCAAGTATGGGTAGCTTACCCATAATTGCATATCCCTGAACCAAATTGTCAAATTCAAAGCTTAGTCCATTCAATATGAGTTGAACAAGCTCTTCATCCTTGATAGGATCACCTATAAAGGCTAGCTCTTTGTTCAATTCCTTTACTCTTAGGACAAAAGTATGTGCACTCTCTCCTTTCTTTTGATAGCTTCTATAGATTTGATTCTTCAAAGCTAACATTATAGTTTGGTTCTTGGATTCATAGACCTTTTGCAAAGTCTCCCAAGCATCTTGAGCTGAAGTGCAATCTCCTACCTCTCTTAAGAGTTCATTTGCAACATTCATTTTTATGCAATGTAGTGCAACATTGCACCTCTTGATGTATTTGGCTTTTTCTTGAGGATGAATAGGTTCACCCTCCTTACCATTTACAATTTCCATCAGATCTTGCATGATCATGATAGATTCCATTCTAACTTTCCATATGGAATAGTTAGTTTTGTTGAGCCTTTCATTAGTATCCAAAAGATATGCATTTATAGATGCCATCTAGTCTCCTAATCAAGGACTTGACACAAATGAAGGTTACTTCTATTGATTTGATTGAAGGTCTACCTTATCCCACTTCTTAGGGACCTGAAAAGATCAGTAATAGACTTCCTATAAAGATCTAAGAATGATCTCTAACAAAATCAAATTATAGAATACTAGAAACAATGCACTTGCTTGATTGAAGTAGACAATACTAGTAGAATTGCCCCTCTTTCTATAAAGAACATTAAAGCTTCCAAATGATCTGATCAAGAGTGAATTTCAGCAACCTAATATACTTCCAAAATCACTTGTAAAAGATCTAAATGGAACTTAATGAGGATGCAACACAATCTACTATCCAATCACAAGCAAAAAATGATCAAAATTGATGAAAAATTGATCTAATTTGGTGCATAAGTCAAGCAATGGTTGGACTGAACCTAAATCACTTTAGGAGGGGTCTACTACACCTTAGAACAGCCTTGAAGAGTCCCCAAAACTCTGATCTTCCCTCTCCTTGAATGCTAGAAAGCCTCCTCTATGAAATCACCTCCAAAACTTGCTTAGAAATCAATGCTTGGAGCAAGCAAAACTTGCTATCTTGGTAATGTGAATTGAATTCAACTTTGCCTCTGGTTTTAGACACCTAAACACCTGCAAATGAAGTCACACAACACCAATCTCCAATGTATTTGACTCACTTTGAGTTCTAGAATCAATACTAGATGCTAAGATCCAATCTACACAAGATTTAGATCAAAAATTGTGATCAAATTGAATGAAAACCAAGGATTTAGCTCATTTCAGCCTTTAGGCTCTGATACCATGTAAAAATTACAGCAAATAAGGATCCTAAAACACTTGAAATGATGAGGGAAACAATAGATTATGATTTCATAAGATTAGCACAAGTTGAACCATCAAAATCCATCAAAAATCTATGCTTGAACCTCACTAAATGGCCCAAATCCTTGAAGAAGGCTTCACACGTGTGAAAGTACGGCCTCCCACAGTCTGAGTACTGTACACCAGACCTAAATTCAATCCTATAATCATTAGTAATCACAAGTACTCAAACAATTATGAACATAGAGAGCAATTGCACCATTATGAGAGAAAAAACATGAAATTGCTTGATTGATTTTGGTGAGATTTCATCACCTATATATACATGATCCATCACGGTTTTGGGCAGGTATGAGTAGCCCTAAACCTATCCCTAATGCTAATTTTGGTGGATCTTTCATCCCTACCAAGTTAGGGTTGGAATCTTGGAGATCCCTCAACAATGCAAAAATTACCAAAAATAGCTCCTATTTTTTCTCCCTTGTATCTAAGCATAATTTGGACTCATTCCAAAGGTTCTAACACTTAGGTCTACTTGAGAACATCCTTGTGAATGGAATACTATGCTATTTGGCACGTGTGACAAGCCACATCATGACCATCTAACTATTTACAAGTCATATGACCAAAGCTAGTCAAGCTAGAATTGTGAATTTTTAACAACTACTTGGTTTATGGAGTCATGTGGTGCTGGATTTGCATCATCTATGTACTCACCTACTCATGGATTTCCAAGGTTTGATGGTTTCTTGTGGCAAGATGAAGATGGAGGCTCATTCATGGAGTATCATGGTGGATACAAGGCAACAAAGGACAAAGAAGGAGGAGACATGCAAGCAAAAGTTGATCACTCACATTTATTGTTTGTTTGCTGTATTTTTCCAGAGAGTTCAGAGTTGGAAGCATGGTGGAATCATTTCATTTACATTCTATTTGATTCTTCATGTTCTAGTCACATTTTTACATGTAAAATTGATGTAAGAAATAGTGAAGCATCCCAAGTGGACACTATTCTGTAGAGGTGTTGTAAAGCTACCTTTACAAGCTCTACTTCCGGCGCCACTGGCGCCAGCTATGTCCCCGGCGCCAGCAGCGCCCCTGCTGCTCCTGGCGCCGGCGTCGCTCCCGGCGCCACTGTGATTCGTGAAACCAGGACCAAAAGACATGACATGACACAAAACGAAAAGAAAATGAAGGAAAGCCTTTCGCGCTGCCAACTGGCAGCTTAACGGGCATGGAGTCTTGAACTTCATGCTCAGTTGAAACAATCAGCAATAATAGAAATTAACTAACTAGTCTATGATCTATAGTCACATTAGGATTTTGCAAGCTTCCGGGTAACTTGTGATCATCCTCCTTTGAAAGCTTGGATTCATAAGCAACATCAAGAGATTTTGCACTCTCTCTTGGATCCAATTTGTAGATGCCTTCATATCTTGATCCACGAGCAAGGATCTCATCATCCTTCTTGATCACACAATTGTCAATATGGAAATTGACATCAAGGCCACCATCAAGTAATTGGCCAACACTTATAAGATTCTTTGTAAGCTTGGGAACAAAAAGATCCTTGGGAAGAGATAGAACTTTGAAGATGCAAGCTTCAAGGGAATAGTCCCTACTCCTTCAATTTTGCACTCTTGATCACTTGCAATTTTATTTATTTAAGCTTCTACCCATGGACTTACAAAACACATGCCATGATAGAAGTTTATTAACTTTTACTCATACGTGGACTTACAATACACATGCCATGGAGTTTTATTTCTTTTTTTATATTTTTCACTTTGTTGCTAACATTATCCCCTTCCTTATTAGATTGGTGGTCCCACAGTAATTGAAGCTTTTTCGTCCTAGACCTTTTGAGCTTCCTGGAGGCGAGATTGTTGTTGGCAGAATTGGTAAATCTTGTTATTGATGTCTTCCATCATTTTCCAGTGCAATTTAATAAGGAGCAAGATTGGTTTGTAACAGTGGAGCGTATTCGAAAGAAATTTGTGAGTTTTCCACAACTCCACCATATCAACATGAAGCATAGAAGCGAGGGCTGTCGGTAATAACGCTGCGCTATGTTGATGTGGTCGTCTTGAGTCTTCAAAGGCTTACTGATATCTATGGCAATATATGGGACCCCTCGATCCCAATAATCTTTCAGTTTTGCCAAAAACGCCACCAGGCCTCAATTATCAATAAAGTAACGCACATCGTGATCATGGTTGCCATGGTGCTTTTGGTAGAATACACTACAATTTGTGACCGTGTCATCAGTTGGGTTGCCGATATCCACTCCTATGAGCATGGGCCAAAAAATCTTATTCTTTATCTTGGTGGCAGGAAACGGTTCTCATCGCACTACCAGATAATAATATGGATCGGTGTGCATGTAGGTGGGTGCTCCAAGATACCATGCCATGGAGGTTTTTCTCTATAAAAATAGCTGATGGCGCCAGGCTGGTTGTGGATCTAGGAGCTTGACTACTTTCTTATGAGTTTTGCAATGGTTGAGGTTTGGCAGAACATAGCTACCTCACTCCTTACTAGTTTGATACTTCTTGAAAAACTCTTGAGATATAAGCAATTCCTTACTAGGTGCCTTAGGCATGATCTTGTGCCTTATTGTGGGTGCTTCAGCTGCCAAGGCATGTTCTTGTTGTGGATCAGGTTGAGGGGAGAGAGGTTGTGAAGGGTTAGATTCAGCAATACACTCTGTCACGACCGATCAAGCTTTCCAGAAATGGAGGATTGATTATGTTGGACCAATTATTGTTCACCACCTCTTGGAGGCGTTCTAATGATTCTAAGTCGTCGTTGTCTACCTCAGGTAGTACTGAGTGGTTCAACTTGCGCGTTCTTTTCTCAACTCTAGGTGATATGGCTTTTGGATCGTGCTAGACAATACACAATATTTCTACCTTGACTGGGAATGGACTTCCAAGCATATGACGACTCAACTTCAGGTAGGCATTCATCCACAGTGATGTACCTTCTTGCTTAAGGTTTGTATAATATACGTTCGGTCGGTGATTTCTTGAGATGGGTGTCAAGTCTAGAAATTTTTCCCTTTCCAATATGGTCCTAGTTAATTGTGTGTATCCTAGGATCCCTTTCTAAGTGAATACTGATATTGCTCTATTATGGTGTGGAGTAATGCTATGATTGGTAGATGGTGCACATGCTCGAATTTCTTACATGAGTAATTTTTTTCTATTCCCCACATTTAAACAATACATTTCACGATACTCCTCGTTCCCGTTGTAATGTCTCAACCCAACCTTTTCTAATACTCATTTAATTTTTATGTCTATTGTTGGTCAGAACACCTTTCGTAGTATCGGGGGGGTGGGTTTGAAATTCACGTTGTAATCCCATGGCTTGAATCATAGTCTAAGGCACATTACTGCATGGGGGAGCCGACATACAGATTTTGTTATTTATTTTCAAGGTAGGCTCATCAACAAGTGCTGACTTGTAGTAAATTTTTCCCGTACAATTAGTCCCAAATATCTTCCTCTTGTTAGGCCCAACATATCATGATTGAAAGTACAAGTTTGGTATGATTTCTAGTTCGTTCCATATAAATCTTGCCAAGGAAGATCCCTAGTATTGTTAATGGCGAATTCAGTATATGATTTAAGCAACATTCAGACCATTAACATTGAACTTTTTGAATATTTGTGGTTTTGTAGTTATCTATTATCCTTTTCGTGCTCATGGGATCGACACACCTTGGGTGTTAGGCATTCGAGTGCTCACCTCCCAAGGCCCGTATGTTTCAACGGGTGACCTGGGCGGGGTGTTCTAGATGCAAACTTTTCACTGTAACACTCAGTGCTTTCCTAGCCCGGGAGGTGTGTTTCACCCTCGCCAGGTATTAAAATTGCCTCTATGTTTCAAGATGGTCGGCTCATGTTTTTTTTTCTGTTAGTAGCAAAACAATGGATCACTTAGATACATAGCACAATAATTCAGCAAATTGACATATCATATGATCCTGTTATGACAGGTATACCCATTCAAAATATCAATTCATGTCAATTTTCAGAGAGAAAGGACAAATATGATTGTACTATCAATCATTAAGAGCTATTGGTTGCTTAATCCAAAGATCTATCAAGTTCTAGGTGTTAGATCTTGATCTAGATGCGTTACACTATGATTTAGGCAAGAGCAATGGATCAAATGATCAAAGACATGGATGGGCGGCCTCACACACATGGAGGACAGTACCAGTACAGCTTGTTTACAGAGAGTAACATACATTAGCTTACAAATGCAATTCAATCATAGAAACTCAAGACATAATGTGGAAATCACAACAAAACTAGAATTTGCCAATGTCACATCAACTTGTTATTGATTTGGTTGACCCCTTTATAGATCAAGTACATCCACGAGCTGTGTATTGTCCAGCAAGCCTTCGCACATGTGAAGAGTGCCTAGTCATCCAGATCCACCAATGGGAGCCATATGTGCTCATTTCCCAAAGTTGACTATTCTCTTTGGCTAGAAAACAAAAAGCTAGTCTTCCACATTTATAGGAATATTCCCTATAAAATAGAATCTAATGGAATATTCCTATCTTATCCTCTAGAATCTTATCCACACGTGTGAATGGTATCTTGACATGTGTGAGTAATAACTCATTCACATGGAAGTCCAATCTATTTACACAAAGTTTGACCAATTTGACCATTTTCAAGATTCTACTCAAAGGTCAATTTCACACTAGTGTAGGTCAAGCTAAAATCAATCTAACTTTATAAAAGTGACTTATGTACATTATTTCACATGTAGGAATAGACTCCACACGTATGAGATCCTATGAAGATCAATTAACTTGAGATCTACAAGGTACATCAAGTTGGAAGGGATATTTTTAACGATTCAGACAAACACACATGTCAAATATCTATCCCACAACTTACTAGCCTATATTGATACAAAATTTAGACCTTATACTCAGCATTCGGAACAAACAATCCCTATTAAAATAAATGCCAGGTAGTTTGCTACTATGTATCAACAACATCTATGAAATCATTATTATTTTACTTAAGATTCACTCAACGTGCTAGCGGCAATCACTTCAACCGTATTTCTTATCCAAGTAGCCATGACCTTCCTAGCAGCATCGAATATCCACGACTTCCTCTGTACATTCTCATAACATAAAAGTCCATAGGGATTGTCCTTCCTACTACAGTGATGAAAATGTCTCGTAATTCCCCTTCAGGCTTGATTACCACATTGTTAGCTAATTTTAGAGTAGTGAGAGTGGCTGGTGCGAGTGTAAAACCCAAACAATTGGCTAACTGCGGATCTGGCATCGACAATGGCTTCCAAAACTACTAATCCATCGATCACGACATCTACTATTGTTCGCTCTTTCCCTCGTCCAAACACTAGAACTCTGGCTAGTATGTCCACAATGCAGTTACATAATCGTAGCCACGGCCTTCCTAGCAGCATCGAATATTGACGACTTCCTCTGTACATTCTGATAACATAAAAGTCCATAGGGATTGTCCTTCCTACTACAGTGATGAGAAAGTCTCGTAGTTCTCCTTCAGGCTTGATTACCACATTGTTAGCTAACTTTAGTGTAGTGAGAGTGGCTGGTGCGAGTGTAAAACCCAAACAATTGGCTAACTGCGGATTCGACGTCCACAATGGCTTCCAAAACTACTCATCCATCGATCATGACATCTATCTTTGGACACTGTCGATCCACAACACTGGCATCTAAGGCCCCTGCTGTGGGTAGTCCTATATGTGGTGCTAACTAAGCACGGATCATTTGTTTGACTTTGCTTTTTGCTATAGGTGATATGTGTATCAACTGCCACAACCCCACATCTAAGCTCAGGTTAGCAAGATTCTCCTGTATGTCTTGTAATCCCATGGTTTTGTGTAGATCTATTTGTCTTCTAGGTTGTCGTGTTTTGAATTTCACCACTTTTGGGGACAACCAATTGTTGTAAGTTCTAGTTTCTGGTACCTTCCGAATGAGTTTCTTACCTTCTATCTCAGCAGTACTTATCTTGTTTCTCGTTCCTCTAGATCATGATTTTTATCCTCAGGAGTAGAAGTTGTAATTGGTGTGGTTTCCACTTTAGTAGTCTTTTTGATGCTGGGTATGGGTTTGTCAACTACTCTAGGAGTTTCTACTAGTATTGCAACAAGTTTTTGGGTCTATGTTCCACTATGCAGTGGATCCTTCTGGAAGGCACGCATTATTGACTTTTCATGATTGAAAATAATTTTATGGGTCATCTCTCCAACTAACTTTTGTAGAATTTGAATTTTTTTTTAAAAAAGAGAGGGTGAAGTGATAGGATAGATTCTATTGTAACTTGCAAAATAAAGAAGTGCGAGTAACAAACTTGTCAAAAATGAGCAAAAATGGCAAAAAAATACAAACGAAATTGACTTCCAAAAATAGTTTAACACCCTCTCCTTGGCAAAAATGCCAAAACAAATGTTGTACTCTTTATGTGCCTCCTTATGGATGTGAATTTAGAGGGAAAAGAAGGGGTTTATGGATCTACAATTGGGTGAGTATCGCGTGTAGTATCGAGTATTGATCCAATGGGGAGGGGGTAAAGTACATAATGGGAGGGAGAACCTAGGCTTGCTAAGGTTGTCAAGCTCAACTTGAGATCTAAATGTGGAATAGGCCTAGATTTGGAGTGTTGTTCATCCTTTTTCCTCTTTCTTTTTGTTCTTTTCTATATTGGTTTCTCTTTCTCTTGCTTTGGCTTTGTCCATCACTGGTTTTCCCTAGCAGTCCAAGTTGCACTATTAGACGGGATCCCTCGAGCAGCCTTAGCGTTCATATGATGGACCTAGAATACCAGTTCCTACCCCTACTGGGTGACAGTGCCAACTAGTCAGATGAGAAATTCCAAGATGCCATTTCTATACACCAGATTTTTACCACAACCTGCAACCCTGGGATATCTTTTTCCAAATACAACATCACGAGGATCACAGCTATTTAGAAATATACAAACTAAGACTAGACGGGTCATGGAGATTAACTGACGCCACATCTACTCATTACGCAGAAGTATCGCAAACCCCCCCGAATACCCCTTACGTTGATCCATCTAAACAATATCCCAAATCACCTAGGACTGCTAGTAGCACAAACGTAAATCCAAAAAATAGACCCATGTTTAAAAATCAAAGAGCGTTGTAGCAACACCCTGAACTAGTCATGAATATTTCAAGTGATGGACTATCTAAAGATCTTGTTGATAGTCTCAGCCTAGAGGTGAGGACCATTTAAGTCGTTCGGATTGGATCTAAGTTGAATCTCATGAGACTCTTTGCTAGAAATCTCTTTGAGACCCTAGAATGATTTCTATCCCAGATTCTCTAAGATTCAGTTAGATCCTACCTAGGGTCCATACTCAGCTTTACCAAAATCCTACGTCGATATCATGAATGGTTGCACCTCTTAAATATTGCCCAGTTCTACGCATAGAAGGATGGATGACCATAAGATTTGGTATTCTTGATACCCAGCATGAGAGTGTTTGCACCAGAGATTTAGCAATTGAGATAGTTAGAGAAGTACGCCAATTTCAAATGCGCATCTGTTATCGCATAGATCCTGTATGGGTATTGTTGTTCACAAATTTGACTCGACTATGCCAAGGATGGAAAAGAGTTAGCGTATCACATCTAGTACCAAACTAAGATCTGAAAAGGTAGAAGTGACAAAAACAAAATCCCAGGTCGATAATCAGTTCATCTCCCAAGCGGTCATACCTATGAGAGCCTGGAAAACTCTCATTGATTTGGGAGTACGGGGTGATTAGGATGGCCCTCGGAATTGGAAATGGCGTTACCTTGATCACTCGCCTAAGGTCAGCGTGGGCCTTTCCCCCATTGGGAGTCTTCCAATGAGACCAATCCCTCGACAGACAACGAGACCAAAAGTACTTACCGTAAAAAAGACAAAGCTAAAATCGAAGACAATTGATAGTTAGTGAAAACAATGTCACCGTCATAAACCAAAAGATAAATTTCTACAATTCTATCCAACATGAAGTAGAGTAGATGAAGTTGAGTATCAAACCTAATCAAACTAGCCCATTTGAGCTCAAACCCAACCTCAATGAGCTCACCAATGAGATCTTCCTTGCCTTGAAGAAATTGCCACTTGAGTTGCTCCATGTAGTCTTCTTCATCCAACCTGTTGCCATCTTGATGAATGAACACTCCACCACAATCATAGCATCCTTTGAGTCGATGAATATATGTAAAATCCATACCTTGGATCTTCCCAAGAGTCACTCTTCCTTTGCCCTTTCCTTTACAAGACTCCCTCTTAATTGTCACACCAGAAAAAGTTAGCAATCTCCCTCTTGATAGTTGCATCATAAGAAATGGAAGAATCTCGAACATTAGAAGCCATGAAAAGAATACATAGTACCTTCAACATAAGAATGATTGAGGTACTTTTTCTTGTCAAACCTGGACTTCTAATCAATGATATAGGTAATGATAATGAACCCTCACTATCATTCACAAAAGCATCATTCAAAGTACATCCTACTTTGAACACTTCTCTCCCTTTTGACTTGAGATCTTCCTCACCAAGTCTCATGATAGAACCTTTTAATCTACTTTCTTTATGAATACATGTGAACCACTTGTTGCACAAATGACTTTCTGGGACTCATCACATAAAGATACAAAAGAAACTTTTTCTTCAAACATGCTCAAAGCACCATCTTTTTCCAAATGAGTACATGAGTCATTAGCAACAACCATTTCCAAAGAAGAGTTTTTATCACCTCCATTGATGAAATCAAGTTATGATGTGAAGAGTTACTTGCATTCTTAGAAAATACACAAGACTAGGCTGCCAAGAATACCTAGAATTGAACAAACTTGATCATCATACAACACACTAAGATATTGATTCAACCTGTAAAACCACATGCAAACCACACTTCTAAAAGTTTATAAACTCCAAAAAATGATAAATACAAGCTTTAGAGGTGAATGAAAGAGCACACTTAGTGAATCACAAGACTAGATTCACTAGCTTGTCAAATCTTGGCGTTTAGATGTAGATCTAAGATCACTTCACATGAAAATGTTCCTCAACCTGTTAAGAACCTGAAAACACATTTGCATAATGGTTAAAACCTTCCAGCAAATGCTCCAATCAAATTACATAAGGAGAGTTACTTACTTGCTCAACAAAGTACACCAAAATTTATGCAAAAGATTGTTGACAATCTGTTCACCCAAATGGGGATCTTCAATCCAAGTGGGAGCTTTGCTGAGCCTTTTGGAGAAATACAGAATCACTCAAAGAGTATTTGTCATCCACTTAAGGAGAAGGTTCATCCACTTAAGGAGAGTGTTCATCCACAAAGGAGAGTGTTCATCCATAGAAGTGGAGATTGTCAACAATAGATTGAACAGAACATTATTAATATTGAATATGCACAAGCCTCACAATCAACAAATGATTAGTGTGAAAATTGTCAACATTTCCTAGCTAGTTTGAGGCCTAAATTGGCAATTTTTGTACATAGTTTTGGATCTAACCTTTCACACGTGTGAAAGAGACCTAGATACTTTTATTCTAGTATATATTTCATGTTGAAGAAGTCTCAAACTTCGGGACCTTCTAAATGACACTAAAATCATGTTATTTGGACATATAGGCCAAAATTGGCTATTTTAGGTTACTGGTGTCCTAAAATTGGGTCCTAAGTTCTAGAGAGAGGAGAGAGAGTCATCTCTCTCACCTATATTAGGCTGAAATTCGTGGAGAACAGGTTGGAGAAACCTTTTGTATGCTTCATTGAGATCAATAGATCATTGTCATTGTTTCTTCCTCCATTGAGAGCATTGTTGTGTGTATTGTCTTCAAGCTATTGTGTATGATCTTAGGTGCTTTCCAAAAGTGGTAGGCTGATGTATTATGGACTGTATAATGCTATTTTGGGCCGCACTTGATGTTTATGGAAGTTTCCATTTGTGATAAATGCTTTTTGATCAAGTTCTTTGCATTCTAGGTAGCATAGAATGTGTTGCCAATTCCTAGCTTATGTAGTTTGGAGTGCAAGCATTCAAGCCAATGATCTTGGAGTTTAGATCCACTTAGGATCTGTATTTTTCACATGGTATCAGAGCTGGTTGGCTTCTATTTACAGTAAGTATTCCATTTTTGGTGATATTTGGATGTTTGATCAAGTTCTAGCATGATTTTGCATTGCTTTGTTGATCAAATCTTACTAACCTTTGTTTTGTGAGTTGAACTTGTGGATCAAAAGCATATTTCAGGTCTATTGAAGATCAGAGGCTGAAAAGAAACTATTTTGGATCAGATCATAACACCTAATCATTTGTGATTGTGAGGCTTGTGCATATTCAATACTAACAATGTTCTTTTCAATCCTATTGTTGACAATCTCCATTCTTGGATGAACACTCTCCTTAAGTGGATGAAACTTCTCCTTAAGTGGATGACAAATGCTCTTTTGAGTGAGTTGTAATTCTCCTAAAGGCTGAGCAAAGCTCCCATTTGGATGAAAGATCCCCTTTTCTGGGTGAACATATTGTAAGCTCCATTGTGAAGAGCATATTGTAAAGATTGTCATCAATTTTGGCATAAATTTTGGTGTACTTTGTTGAGCATGTAAGTAACTCTCCTTATGTAATTTGATTGGAGCATTTGCTGGAAGGTGTTAACCATTATGCAAGTGTGTTTTCAGGTTCTTAACAGGTTGAGGAACATTCTCATGTGAAGTGATCTTAGATCTACATCTAAACACCAAGATTTGACAAGATAGTGAAGCTAGTCTTGTGATTCACTAAGTGTGCTCATTCATTCACCTCTAAATCTTGTATTTATCACTTGCTGGAGTTTATAAACTTTTAGAAGTGTGGTTTACATGTGGTTTTACAGGTTGAATCAATATCTTAGTGTGTTGATCATATGTTGATCAAGTTTGTTCATTACTAGGTAATCTTGGCATCCTAGTTTTGGGTATTTTCTAAGAATGCAAGTAACTCTTCACACCATAACTTGATTTGGTCACTTGCTGGAAAGTTTGAGAGCTTAAGCAAGAGTGTGTTCAGGTTGGTTTGATTTTGTAATCCATTCTTAGTGTGTGCAAAGTGTTGCATGTGTTTCAATCTTCCTTTCTATGCTTGGAAACCATCTAGGTTCAAGATAGAAGTGTTTTAGGGTCCTAAATCTTCATAGATCTCTTTATCTATCATTTGTTGAGAGAAAAGTGAGTGCTAAGTGCTTTAGGACAGAACCTAAAAGTTGAAGAAACATTAGAATCATGGCTTCCAATGGTGGGATCATGCTAGAGTCTAGTGAAAGGTTGAGTTCATCAAACTACTCTACTTGGAAAGTGAGGATGGAGTCCTTACTTGAGTTGAATGAACTCATGGACATAGTTGCAGAAATTGAAGAGAGACCTCTCACACTTCAAGAGCAACAAAGGTTTGATAAGAAGGCCAAAAGGGCTCTTCATATCATTAAAATGAATGTTACAAATGAACTTCTCAAGGAAGTTGGAAAGTGTCAAAGTGCAAGTGAGGCATGGAATGCCTTAAAGAAGCTCTTTGAATCAAAGTCCACATCTAGGGTATTGACCCTAAGGAGACAAATATTTTCTAGTAGGCAAAGAGAGGGTGAAAGTGCTCATGCATTTATCTTGAGAGTTAAGTCCCTAAGTGATGATTTAGCATGCATTGATGAGAACATAAAAGATGGTGAAATAGTCCAAGTTATGTTGAATGGTTTGCTAAATGAACATGCTAACCTTGTGCAAAGTTTTGCCATTCAAAGAGTCTTGCCAAGTGTGGTTGACTTGCAAGAAATCTTATTGGCTGAAGAACATAGGTTGCAATCAAAGCTTGATGGTGCATCCTTGCAAGGTGGAGGTGAAGAGGCTTTCTTCACAAAAGGCAAATTCAAGGGCAAAGGTAAAGGCAAAGGGAAATGGTCCAAAGGTGGTAACTTTGATCATGATGATCACTCTTCCTCTTCCTCTTCTACTAAGAACAATAAGTCAAAGTTCAAGTGCTTTTATTGTGGGATAAAAGGTCATTTTGCAAATGAATGTTATAAGAAGAAAAGAGAGCAAGGAGAGAGGCAAGGAAATCTTACAATAGATGAGGAAGAACATAACACATGTGAATCACTTGTTATGACTTCAAGTTTGTTAGCCAACATAGATGATAATGATCCTTGGTGGATTGATAGTGGAGCCTCATCTCACATGACAAGACATAAGGAATACTTTACATCCTTATTGTCTTATGAGGGAGAAGGTAACATCATCTACACTGCAAATGATGGTCAATGTGACATCAAAGGCATAGGCACTATTCCTATTTCCCTTTCAACAAATAGGAAAGCAAATCTTGAAAATGTTTTGTACATTCCTTCAATCACTAAGAATTTGCTTAGTGTAAGTCAAATGATTGACAAAGGACTTGATGTGGAGTTCATTGGAGATGCATGTTTGATAAGTAAATGTGGATCCTTGATTGCTCAAGGTAGGAGGCATGGTAAACTTTTCAAGCTTGATGCATGTGTGATCTCTAATCATGAAGGATGTATGGCTAGGGAGCAATTGACAAACCAAGAAGTTTGGCACAAGAGGTTGGGCCATCTCAACTTCAAATCTTTGGAGGTAATGGCAAAGAAAGAGCTTGTTCTTGGTCTCCCTAAAAGTCTTTTTGCAAACAATAGTGTTTGTGAACATTGTGCCTTGTCCAAATCTCATAGACTTGCTTATTCTAGATCTACTTCTAGATCTAAAGAAGCTTTTCAACTTGTGCATTCTGATATTCATTCTTCTAGTACAACTAGCAATGGTGGGGCAAAGATGTATGCAACTTTCATTGATGACTTTAGTAGGTATACTTGGATCTATCTTCTTAAAAGTAAGGATGAAGTGTTTGCTGCATTTGTCAAGTTCAAGAATGAAATGGAAAACCAATTCAATACAAAGATCAAATGCTTAAGATCTGATAATGGAGGGGAATACACCTCAAATAGGTTCAAAGACTTTTGTATAGCACATGGGATTAAGAGGGAGATGTCTAGTCCTAGGACTCCACAACAGAATGGAGTGGCCGAGAGGAAGAATAGAACCCTTTGTGAATGTGCCAAGGCAATGAGACTACATGCTAATCTTGCTAAGTCTTTTTGGGGGGAAGCTTTAGCATGTGCTAACTATCTATGTAATAGATGGACAAGTGCTTCCTTGGATGGTAAAACTCCTCATGAAGTTCTTTATGGTAGAAGGCCGAGTGTCAAGCATTGTAGGATCTTTGGATGTACATGTTTTGTCAATATCACACTTGATGATAGAACTAAAGAAGATCCTTCATCAAAGAAGGGTGTGTTTGTTGGCTATAATGAAGTAAGCAAGGCTTACAAAGTGTACATTCCTTCTACAAAGAAAGTTGTCATAAGTAGGGATGTCATCTTTCATGAAGAGAATGTTTCCAATGTTGTTGATGTTGATGTTGATGTGCCTACTAATCATCATGATGTGCAAGATGTCTTGGATGAAGATGGAGATGCCACTCCAAAGCAAACTTCAAGGAAGACTCAAAGGCAAAGGGCTAAGCCATCAAGGCTAACCTATGATGAAAAAGGAAAGCAAGTGGTGGACAACTCTAACCTTGCTTTTCTTACCTCTTTTGATGAACCAACTTGTGTAGGTGAAGCAATTCAAAAGAAGGAATGGATCCAAGCCATGGATCATGAGCATCAAGCACTCATCAAAAGCAACACATGGAGGTTGGTAAAGCTTCCAAAGGACAAGAAGGCAATTGGTTGTAAGTGGATCTTCAAGATCAAGACAAATCAAGATGGATCAATCAACAAGTACAAGGCAAGGTTGGTGGCAAAGGGGTATGCTCAAGAATATGGTATTGACTATGATGAGACCTTTGCACCCGTGGCAAAGATGGTAACTATTCGAATCCTAATCTCTCTTGCAACTCTTTATGATTGGGATATGTGGCAAATGGATGTTACTAATGCCTTCTTGAATGGTGATCTTGAAGAAGATATTTACATGGAGCAACTCAAGTGGCAATTTCTTCAAGGCAAGGAAGATCTCGTTGAGGTTTGGTTTGAGCTCAAATGGGCTGGTTTTATTAGGTTTGATACTCAACTTCATCTACTCTACTTCATGTTGGATAGAAGTGTAGAAATCTATCTTTTGGTTTATGATGGTGACATTGTTTTCACTAACTATAGTGAAAGGTTGAAATCAAGCAATGATGAGATCTTGTGGGATGTTAATCATGTGTTTGAGAGGGAGTATCTTCAGAGGTTCAGATCTGAAGATGTTTATAAATGCAAAGTCCTTGATGTTTTATTGGAAGATCAAGATGTTGATCTTGAATTGCTTCATCAACACCAAGAGGCAAGTAGCAATTGGAAGCTAGTCAAAAGCATGAAAGGGGAGCCACATGGGCAAAGCATCTTGGATCTGTTTTTACAGGTCCTTGAAGGTTCAAGTAAGGTTCTTGGAGCAGCAAGGAAGTGTCCTTTTACTCTACCTTACTTGTTTAATCTCATGTATGAACATTGTCATGTCAATGTGTTGGAATTGTCAAAATTCAATGAAACTAGTTCCACAGTTTTGCATCTTTTGGATCTTGGAGATGGAATAGTTATCATTGCTGGTTTTTATGATCAAGTACATGCATTCATTCAAATCTCAAAAGATATGGAAGTGGTCAATATGTTTACTTTTGAGCAAAGTTCAAGATCTAGCATCCTAGTGTTGGCAAATTGGCAAATTGTTGACAATGTAGGATCAAGCGTTATATGCAAATCTTGTGGAGATACTTCAAGTATTTCAAGTTCAGGTTTTGCTCATTCAAATGGAACAGAGAACACATCATTTTGGCATTCATTCACTCAAGGGCTTTCGTGGATTGGAGATCTACAAAGGCAAGGTGGTGATGGAGGTTCATTCATGGAGATACATGGTGCATTCACTATGGGCATAGTGGAATGTGGACGAGGCATGCAAACACCTGTTGGTTACTTTCACTTACAACTTGTTTGCTGCTGTTTTACAGAGAACTCAAAGGTGGATACATGGAGGAATCCTTTCATTGTTATTCTATGTTCTTTTACATGTATCTTGTTCACCATTCTATGTAAAATTGATGTAAGAAATAGTGAAGCATCCTATATGGGCACTATTATCTATATCAATTATGTTGTACTTCATATTGTACATATTAGAACACTTGAAAAGAGATCTATCATCATGATGGAGATCATTCTTAGGTTGGAGCAAAGTAGTGTTGTAAAACTAGCAAGTTAAGTTGAAGAGGGAGTGTGAAAATTGTCAACATTTCCTAGCTAGTTTGAGGCCTAAATTGGCAATTTTTGTACATAGTTTTGGATCTAACCTTTCACACGTGTGAAAGAGACCTAGATACTTTTATTCTAGTATATATTTCATGTTGAAGAAGTCTCAAACTTCGGGACCTTCTAAATGACACTAAAATCATGTTATTTGGACATATAGGCCAAAATTGGCTATTTTAGGTTACTGGTGTCCTAAAATTGGGTCCTAAGTTCTAGAGAGAGGAGAGAGAGTCATCTCTCTCACCTATATTAGGCTGAAATTCGTGGAGAACAGGTTGGAGAAACCTTTTGTATGCTTCATTGAGATCAATAGATCATTGTCATTGTTTCTTCCTCCATTGAGAGCATTGTTGTGTGTATTGTCTTCAAGCTATTGTGTATGATCTTAGGTGCTTTCCAAAAGTGGTAGGCTGATGTATTATGGACTGTATAATGCTATTTTGGGCCGCACTTGATGTTTATGGAAGTTTCCATTTGTGATAAATGCTTTTTGATCAAGTTCTTTGCATTCTAGGTAGCATAGAATGTGTTGCCAATTCCTAGCTTATGTAGTTTGGAGTGCAAGCATTCAAGCCAATGATCTTGGAGTTTAGATCCACTTAGGATCTGTATTTTTCACAATTAGGTGTTATGATTTGATCCAAAATAGCTTCTTCTCAGTCTTTGATCTTCAATAGACCTGAAATATGCTTTTGATCCACAAGTTCAGCTCAACAAACAAGATTAGTAAGATTTGATCAACAATGCAATGCATAATCATGCTAGAACTTGATCACACATCCAAATATCACCATACATAACACCTTACTAGAAATAACAGCCAACTAGCTCTGATACCATGTGAAAAAGGTGGATCTTGAATGGATCCAAACTTCGAAAATACTTGGCTCAGATCTTTGCACAACAAGCTACCTCACCTGATACATTGGACAAGTACCCTAAATTATTCCACCTCTTCTAGGATGATTTTGGTATCTATCATGACGTGTGACCACTGGCGACCTCCCTTTAGAAATCAATACCAGTGGAGCTCGAATACAGACCACTTTGTACCTATGATTGGGTCATCACTAATTTTTTTCTAGCAGTTAAAGTTGCACTACTAGATGGGATCCCTCGAGCAGCCTTAGGGTTCATATGATGGACTTAGAATACTAATTCCTGCCCCTATTGGGTGACAGTGCCAACTAGTTAGATGAGAAAGTCCAAGATACCATTTTTATACACCGGAGTTTCACCACAACCTACAACCCTGGGATATCTTATTCCAAATACAACATCATGAGGACCACAACTATTTAAAAATATACGACAGACAGGTCATGGAGATTAATTGATGCCACATCTACTCATTATGCAGAAGTATTGCAAACACCCCCGAATACCCCTTGTGAAAGATTCAACTAGTTTCATCACATTTTGCAAAATATCCATATTTGGCATATTGAGGCCAAAACTTGTTTTAGACTTAGACGTTGACTTTTCAAAGTTCATTATTCTAAATTTCATTTGAATAAATACTTTTTGAAAGTGTGGGAAAGATAGAATACATGTTAAGAACCTGAAAACACATTTGCATAATGGTTAAAACCTTCCAACAAATGCTCCAATCAAATTACATAAGGAGAGTTACTTACATGCTCAACAAAGTATACCAAAATTTATGCAAAAGATTGTTGACAATTTGTTAACCCAAAAGGGGATCTTTAATCCAAGTGGGAGCTTTGCTCAGCCTTTTGGAGAAATACAGAATCACTCAAAGAGTATTTGTCATCCACTTAAGGAGAAGGTTCATCCACTTAAGGAGAGTGTTCATCCACAAAGGAGACATCCATAGAAGTGGAGATTGTCAACAATAGATTGAACAAAACATTATTAGTATTGAATATGCACAAGCCTCATAATCAGCAAATGATTAGGTGTTATGATCTGATCCAAAATAGCTTCTTCTCAGCCTTTGATCTTTAATAGACCTGAAATATGCTTTTGATCCACAAGTTCAACTCAACAAACAAGATTAGTAAGATTTGATCGACAATGCGCATAATCATGCTAGAACTTGATCACACATCCAAATATCACCATACATAACACCTTACTAAAAATAACAGCCAACTAGCTCTGATACCATGTGAAAAAGGTGGATCTTGAATGGATCCAAACTTCGAAAATACTTGGCTCAGATCTTTGCACAACAAGCTACCTCACCTGATACATTGGACAAGTACCCTAAATTATTCCACCTCTTCTAGGATGATTTTGGTATCTATCATCCCTGATAGAGTGCCATGGCACAATTCAGTAATCCAAGAAGATTTTGTCCAGTAATATGAATCTTGAGTTGGTGATCGGCCACCATTATAGCTTTAGACACTACTTTGGGACGTGTGACCACCGGCGACCTCGCTTCAGAAATCAATACCAACGGAGCTCGAATACAGACCACTTTGTACCTACAATTGGGTCATCACTGATCTTCCCTAGCAGTCCAAGTTGCACTACTATATGGGATCCCTCGAGCAGCCTTAGGGTTCATATGATGGACCTAGAATACTAATTCCTACCCCTACTGGGTGACAGTGCCAAGTAGTCAGATGAGAAAGTCCAAGATACCATTTTTATACACCAGAGTTTCACCACAACCTGCAACCCTGGGATATCTTATTTCCAATACAACATCACGAGGACCACAACTATTTAGAAATATACGACAGACGAGTCATGGAGATTAATTGATGCCACATCTACTCATTATGCAAAAGTACTGCAAACACCCTCGAATATCCCTTGTGAAAGATTCAACTAGTTTCATCACATTTTGCAATATTTCCATATTTGGCATATTGAGGCCAAAACTTGTTTTAGACTTAGAGGTTGACTTTTCAAAGTTCATTAGTCTAAATCTCATTTGTATAAACATTTTTTGAAAGTGTGGGAAAGATGAATTGTGAGTTTGAGTACATTCAATTTGAATAAGTTGGGTACATTGAATCTAGACCCAAAATTAGTAGGTTTAGCATTTTGGTGGGAAAGCCAAGTGGCCAAATAGGGTTTGGACCTGCTATAAAAGGATGTAACTCTTGGAGAGAGTGATCTTCTCTCTTCTCTATTTCATTTCATGCTTATACATGGTTCTCTTGGGTTCTACTCTCCGTTGGTGCATTATCTTGGTGATTGCTTGCAATTCTATGTGTAGAATGATCTATATTTGTTATTTTTGGATCCACACATGTGAAATACAATAGCTTGCTGGTTTTGTATGGATAGAAATAGTACATAATCATTTTATTCAAGGTTGATCAAGTTTTATTAGTGTTTGCATCTCAAATTGTGTGTAGACGCTGATTTTTCTACATTGGTGAGATTGGTAGTATATTTCTCTTTCTAAGCAAAGATCATTCAAGTAGATTGGATCTTAAGGATCTGAAATCTTTCACATGGCATCAGAGCTTGTGTTTCAAGTTATCAAGGAGGAAATTAGATCTATCAACGATTTGGTGAAGATACTAGAGCATGCTAGAGAGGATTCTACACCAAAATCAGATTTTTTGCTTTTGTAGATTGGATCTTTTGTAGATCAAAACACTAAATAGGTCAATATACTTATTCAATTCTGATTTTTGAATTCACATACTAGATTTGGCTGACTTTTGGATCATTGGTTCAGCCTAAGTGGTGGCTTATGGATTGCATATCAAATTTTCAGCATTTGCATGTAGATTTAGAATAGTCAATTTTTTGTGATTTTGTCAAAACCCTAGTTTTGATTGGATCTCTAGATAGTGAGGTTGCTGGATTTCATTTGAGTGTGTTTCAATCTTAGGAAGTGGCAAAAGTCATAAGATTGAGGATAGATCATAGGTTGATCAAGATTCCATGATTCTATGTGTCGATTTGCTTGGATAAGTGCTAGAAGAGAATTTGTGAGATAGTTTCAAATCTTGGTGATTTCTTTTGGGTGTAGGCTTGTAGGAGAGACCAGCAACACAACAAGATCAATTGAGGTATGACAAGAGGGCCAAGAAGGCTCTACACATGATAAAGATTAATGTTACCAATGAACTTCTCAAGGAAGTTGGTAAGTGCACATCATCTTTGGAAGCTTGAAATTCATTGAAGAAGCTTTATGAATCTAAGTCTACTTCTAGAGTGTTGATTCTAAGAAGGCAAATCTTTTCTTGTTTGCAAAAGAGTGAAGAAAGTGCCAAGTACTTTTGTTTTGAGAATGAAAGCATTGAATGATGAGTTAGCTTGCATAGATGAAAGCATTAAGGAAGGAGAGCTTATTCAAGTGATTCTTAATGGCTTGTTGGATGCTCATGCTAACATTGTTCAAAGTATTGCTATTCAAAAGACTTTGCCAAGTTTGATGGATCTTCAAGAGATACTGACCAATGAGGAATATAGGCTTCAAGCAAGAGGTGGATCTACATCGACACTTCAAGAGGATGCTATGTTCACAAAGGGCAAATTCAAGGGCAAAACCAAAAGCAAGTGGTCTAAAGGGCAAGATCAAATGGATGCTTCTTCAAGTGGCAAAAAGAAGGATAGATCAAAGCTCAAGTGCTTCTATTGTGGCATCAAAGGACACTTTGCAAGTGAGTGCTACAAGAAGAAGAGAGATCAAGGAGACAAGCAAGGTAATCTTACTCTTGATGAGGATGGTTTGGATGTTCAACATGCAAATGATGATGCTTTTGTGATGTCTTCATGTATGCTTGCTAATGATGGAGACCTAGATCCTTGGTGGATTGATAGTGGATCAAGTTCACACATGACCTTTCACAAAGAGTACTTCACTTCTTTTTTGGCATATGGAGATGACAAGAGGATGATCTACACGGCCAATGATGGTGAGTGTGCAATCAAAGGGATTGGCACAATTCCTATTTCTCTCTCTACAAATAGGAATGTTCATTTTGAGGATGTCTTGTTTATTCCATCTATTACCAAGAATTTGCTTAGTGTGAGTCAAATGCTAAGTAAGGGCCTCAAGGTGGAGTTTGATGGAGATGGTTGTTTGATAAAAAGGAAGGATGTCTTGATTGGAAAAGGTAAAAGGCAAGAGAAGTTGTTCAAACTTGATGCCTAACCAAGTTCGATGTGTTGCAAGGGAGCAAATTTCTATTCAAGAGGTTTGGCACAAAAGGATGGGACACTTCAACTTCAAGTCATTGGAGGTAATGGCAAGGAAGAAGGTTGTGATTGGTCTTCCAAGTTCCTTAAGTAATGACAAGCCTGTTTGTGAGTCTTGTGCTTTGTGTAAGTCACATAGACTACCTTATACTAGATCTATCTCTAGATCTGCAAAGCCTTTTCAACTTGTACATTCGGATATTCATGGATTTACTACAATTAGCAATAGTGGGGCTAAGATGTATGTAGCATTCATTGATGATTTTAGTAGATTTTGTTCGATCTATCTACTAAAGATCAAGGATGAAGTGTATGATGTCTTTGTCAAGTTCAAGAATGCAAGCGATAGCCAATTTTCCACACAGATCAAGTGCTTGAGAGGTGATAATGGTGGTGAGTACATATCTAACAAGTTCAAGGCCTTTGTGATGAGCATGGGATCAAGAGGGAGTATACAACATCAAGGACCCTACAACAAAATGGAGTGGCTGAAAGGAAGAATAGGACTTTATGTGAAAATGCTAAAGCTATGAGGTTAAGTGCTAATCTTGACAAACCATTTTGGGATCAAGCTTTGTTGTGTGCGGAGAACATCAAGAGAAAGACAAGTACCTTCAAGGCTCACATATGATCAAAAGGGTAAGCAAGTAGTTTTTGGAGATTATGTTGCTTTCCTAACCTCTTTGGATGAGCCTACAAGTGTAGATCAAGCAAGGAAAGAAGAGGAGTGGATCCAAGCAATGGATCTCGAGTATCAAGCTCTTATGAAGAATGGAACATGGAGATTGGTGGAGTTGCCTAAGGACAAGAAAGCTATTGGATGCAAATGGATCTTCAAGGTGAAGACAAACCAAGATGGATCTATCAACAAGTACAAGGCAAGGCTAGTGGCAAAAGGATATGCTCAACAACAAGGAATTGACTATGATGAGACCTTTGCACCCGTGGCAAAGATGGTAAGCATTTGAGTCATCATTTCACTTGCTACACTTTATGGATGGGATCTATGGAAAATGGACATTTCAAATGCATTCTTGAATGGTGATCTTGAGGAGGAAGTATACATGGAGCAACCCGAGAGCTACATTCCATCAACAAAGCCAAATCATGTGTGTCTTCTACAAAAGAGTTTGTATGGCCTTAAGCAAGCACCAAGGAGTTGGTATGCTAAGCTCAACACTTTTTTACTCTCTCAAGGCTTTGTTATGAGTGAGTATGATCATTCACTTTATTATAGGTTTGCTGGAAATGATGTTACCATCTTGCTAATCTATGTGGATGATATCATCTTGAGTGGTGGCGACAATCAAGATGTGGAGGATATCAAGAATGCTCTTAAGAAGGAGTTTGAGGTGCATGATCTTGGTAATTTGCATTACATTTTAGGAATAGAAGTCATTAGATCTTCTCAATCTACTTTCATTTTTCAAGAGAAGTATGCTAATTCTATTCTAAAAAGATTTCATATGGTAGATGCAAAATCTATTGACACACCTATGGAGTCTCATGTAAAGCTAACTATAAGAGGTAATGAAAGATCCTTCGAGGACATTACTCTATATAGGAAGCTAGTTGGTTCACTCATCTATCTAACCAATACTAGACCTGATCTAAGCCATTGTGTTGGAAGATTGAGTCAATTCATGCAAGATCCTAGTGAGGAGCATTGGAAGCTAGGAAAGCGAGTTTTGAGGTACATCATTGGAACTCGAGATTTTGGCATATTGTATGAGGGATCATCACCTAATCTTTTTGGATTTTCAGATTCAGACTATGCTAGAGATGTAATGGATAGGAAATCCATTAGTTTTTATTGTATTTCCATAGGTGATGGAGCTATATCATGGATGTCAAAGAAACAAGCCACTATCTCATTGTCATCTAGTGAGGCCGAGTACAAAGCTCTTACACATTGCACAAAGGAGATGGTATGGATCAAGAGGATGATCAAGGATCTTCACTTGCTACATTTTTTTGAAAGTGTGGGAAAGATAGAATGCGAGTTTGAGTAGATTCAATTTGAATAAGTTGGATACATTGAATCTAGACCCAAAATTAGTAGGGTTAGCATTTTGGTGGGAAAGCCAAGTGGCCAAATAGGGTTTGGACCTACTATAAAAGGATGTAACTCCTGAAGAGAGTGATCTTCTCTCTTCTCTATCTCATTTCATGCTTATACATGGTTCTCTTGGGTTCTACTATCCATTGGTGCACTATATTGGTGATTGCTTGCAATTCTATGTGTAGAATGATCTATATTTTCTATTTTTGGATCCACACGTGTGAAATATAGTAGCTTGCTGGTTTTGTATGGACAGCAATAGTACACAATCATTTCATTCAAGGCTAATCAAGTTCTATTAGTGTTTGCATCTCAAATTGTGTGTAGATGTTGATTTTTCTACATTGGTGAGATTGGTAGTGTATTTCTCTTTCTAACCAAAGATCATTCAAGTAGATTGGATCTTAAGGATCTGAAATCTTTCACACCCCTTACGTTGATCCATCTGAATAGTATCCCAAATCACCTGGGTCTTCTAGTAGCACAAACGTAAACCCAACAAATAGACCCAGGTATAGAAATCAAAGGGCATTGTACCAACACCTTGAATATTAAGAATGCATCAAGTGACATCCTCCACTTGCTTTCCTCTCTCCACATATGTGAGCCTACTTGTCTCGGATCTTTCTCTTGTGAATGTTCTAGGTACAGGTGCTTGAAGTTGCACCTCCTCAAACCTCGACCCCAACATGTCTTGAACAACATTAAGCTTGATTATGGTAGATCCTACATGAGATTCCTTGATCTTTGCCTCATCCAAGTCATAGTTTTGATCTTCATGGAAGATCACATCTCTACTTACAACATTCTGAGAAATTCAACTAGTTTAGTCATATTTGCTACATTTGTTCCATAGACCTTCTCCTTTCAGTATGAGAGAAGTCTTCACCTTCCATGCTAGGAAGTTTGATCCTGAAGATTCAAGGATCATGCAGATCTTTGATTGAATATTGCTAATGGATGCCATAGCCTGAAGGAATCAGACGAAGCTCTAATACCACTGATGGAAAGAGTCCGGAAACATCAAAATGCTCTAATAGCGCTGATGGAAATTCTCAAGGATGAAGGCCAAATACAGCCGACTTGGCAGGAATAGCTATTGCTACTAACCACAGTCAATTCTCTTCCAAGCCCCAGATCGCTACTACAAATTTGTTGTAGAATTAAACTTGTACACAGCAGATAATATTGAGTAAAACAACAACGGAAAGATATCTACTGCTAGCATGCATTCCAATATTACAGCTCATACACATTACAAAACACCGTATTGCAAAAATCGCTTATATTATCACAACTGAATATACAATGATTTTCTTGAGCAGTGTCTGTTTCCTAGATCAGCGTGTTGGTGCAAGATAATGCAACTAGCTACTGTTGATCGCTATATCAGACTCTTATAGTTATGTCTGTATCTGTTTGTCTGACTATATAACTCTATATTTGTGATCTCCTTCTTATGTGATCAATCTAGCTGCACAATGCATTGTGCACCAGCTCCACATCATGTATGTGCTCACCAACAGAGTGCAGTTCATCCCTCAGTGTCTTGATTCTATCTTAGCTGCTGCAACATACTTTACTTCGCAAGATGATTGTGCAATTATGGTCTGCTTCTTGCTGATCCATATCACAACTGCTCCAGCTGCTATTGTGCATCCTCTTGAGATGCTCTTGCAGTCATCTTTCAGGGAAACCCAGCTTGCATCGCTATAAGATTTGATCTGTAATCCTTCATGCTGAGAGAAACACAGCCCATAATCCTTCGTTTGTTGAAGGTATTGGAGAATTCTTTTGGCGAGCTTCCAGTGCGTAGGGCCTGGATTGATATTGAACTGGCTCATCTTGAAAACTACATCATTGTCAGGGTGTGTATTATCTGCCAAGCACGTGAGTGATCCAATCAGCCTCTTGTAGGGCACGTTTTGCATGGCTTCCTACTCTTCTACATTCTACGGACAGTCCTGCTTGGTCAAAGTCAAAGTGTCATCAACGTAGACATCAATGATTATGATTTCTCCGACTGTGAACTTTTTATAAATGTGAGCTGCTTCTCTGTTGAGACTGCATTCTCTACTTTAGAATTATGTAGCGAGGTATACTTATACCCTCCAAGGCCCATGCACCACTAGTAGTGCACTATGACACCTCACTGGACACCTATGTAGCCTATTTGGGCCACATCATCCAATTCCCCTATGACTCGCTGATAGACCCATAATAGTCCACCATCTTGAGTCAACCGTTAATTATGACCATATGCACATGAGGGCCCCGAACCTCTCATAATCATAATTAATTTACAGGTTGAGATAGGCCTATTGACCTCTAGCGGAATACGCTATTTGAGACCAGTTGTGGGCATGACAATCCCCATCAATGTTGTGAAAGTTCTCAGTTACACCAGTATGTTTGATTGGCTTCTTGCTGGAATGATGTCCAAACTCTTTCCCACCTCAGATAATTCATCTGGCAAAATTGAAAGAGATTCCATTTTTATTTTTACAAAATCAACTAAATTAGTATCTAAATCTATTGCAGCAATATGTCTGTCTATCATTGTTGAATTCAATCACTACACTAATGTCTGTAAAGAACAAATCACTTGCTAATTTTAACTCCATAAACCTCTTGCTCACAATTAACTTCCCTCCAACAAAGCGAAATAATAAGGGAGGAACTATGATGGTGCATTCAAAAGAAATCGGGGCTTCTATTTTGTCTGCCAAAATGGAACCCTTCATTATGTCATTTAGGTTTAGAATGAACTTAAATTCAAGTGGTTGAAACATCATCGAAAAGATCATATAAAATAACAAAAAGGTGAGTGATTTGATGAATAGATTTCTCTCCACAATTTATATCAATAGTTTATAGAATGCAAGCAAGAGAGCACCCTCAGTGGTGCACAAATTGATAGGGGGATTAGGTGTTAGCATATTGTACAAACAAGTAGATTAGCTTCTGCTTCTGCAATGCTAAAAACAAGTTTTTTGGGTTCAGGTTGTGAATGGCGAGTCCAATTGTAAAAAGTCACATGCACATTTGAAGACCAATAATGGTTTCCTTTAGTAACAAGAAATAAAATCAGCTTTTATGCAAGAGAGAAAACTTCAAACAAACGCATACTTAAATATTTAGAAAACTTGGAGGCCCTTAAATCTATCTTTCCTTTATTTGAACCTATACTTTTAAGAGATTTCTTGAATATGGGACAAATGGTTTAAGTTTCGGATAAATCATTTCAGTGGTGAACTATGTTCTCATGGACTGACATTCATTGAAGGAATGACTAGATTCATGGAATTTAGACTTCCCAAATTCAAATGCTTACTATTTTTTGAAGTTGAGTATTAAGAGTAATATTTCAGTCACTCAGGGTAAGATATTTTAATGATCTAGTATAGGTCTCCTATTTTATTTGATAGAATATGTGCTATCCAAAGATGGAACTATCCAAGTAAAATAGATGAACTCTCTAGGGATTATTGAACTAGTGGAGGTTTGGAAATTGAACAATGAGTTATTCATAATTATGGATCGTAGAGCTAAAGATTAAATTAAGGTTCCACTAATCGGTTTTACCAAATAAAGCTCTAATCTTAAACTTGTAGCCAAAGATGTCTGTATAAGTCGACCTAAGCTCAGTAGAAAGACTAAGTTCTATGGTACGTTGACTGAGTTGAATACATTTTTTTTATTAAAAGTTCTCAAATGGTTAGAAAATTTGTGCATGTGAAACTATTCACTTCAAAGATTTCTCGGATATGTTGGTAGTTGAGCTACAAGATTCTCAGTGAGTTATGTGAGTAACATATGCGGATTTTGGGAGAAATCTATCGGATTATAGTGTATGTTTATGTATTGGATCATAGTGGAATATTTTGGTTACATACATCTCAATCTTTTGGATCTACTATGTGTTTTGTAAGTACTGAGTCTATATCGTCTTATACTTAAACTAATCAGTGAACATAGACATATGAACAAGTAATGTTTGAAACAATTACTTGCAGGTTAATGGTTCTTTCTGTGTAAAAGGATGAGCACAAAACTAGAGATATCGCTCGCTCTGCCAATCTATGTGAATGCATTGACCTTTGGAAATGAAGCTTATCGCCTGTACGACAGAGCCAACGAAAGGAGATAATTTTTGCTTGAGCACAGAATCGTAGATTTTTTTTACTCACTCTTCCAAATCATGTGAATGTGCCAACCTTTGGAGATAATGGTTAACAGCTCTACGAGAGAGAGCCAAGGAAAGGATAGGTGCTAGTGAGTACAGAACCACCCGCTCGTCCAATATAGGCGAATGTGCCAAGTTTTGGAAATAAAAAAGAGAGCCAACAAAAGGAGGTATTGGGGCCAGTGAAGAATCGCGTATTTTACTCAGTCTTCTTATCAATGCGAACGTGTCAACCTTGGGAGATGACGACGAGAGAGCCAACGAAAGGAGGTAGGTGTTGGTGAGCACATAATTAGAGATATGAACTCGGTCTTATTCGAATGTGTTGACCTTTGGGGGGGAGAGCCCAAGTTATAAAAAGTCCAAATTTATAAAGGCTTCTAAAATTATGTCGGGCCTATTATCTTTTTTGATTGTTTTCAAGACCATCAGCATTGATGCCTCTAATTCTATCTCTATTAGGCTCTACGGGCATTGTGGAACACGCGGCCCGCGGCAGCCAGACACACAAATAAAAAGGTTTGTTTGTTGACGCTCATCATGAATGTTGTCTTCTGAAATAAAACAAAACACTCTTTCTCTGTTTTTTTTTGTGGGCACCAGCCCCGGCAGAAAGAAAAAAAAAATTTGGACCATTTCTCGATTTGTGCGTGTCATCCTTGCGCAGGGGCCATGCTAATCTTCTCTGTATCGTTCCAATTTTATCGGATGTCTCCGAAGAGACAATAGAAAGGGTGCATCGCAGCTATATACGCAGCTTTCATCAATTCTCGATTGGCGTTATGGGATACATCATAGCGGACGCCGACCCACGCATTTTCCTTCTTCATCAGTAGTTCAGAATATAGTACTGACTGTATCCTTTTCTCTGTCTTCCATCTCCCTCACTGAATGAATATTTCCATCCTCGACTCAGTTTGTTTCATCATTCGGAATGATTGAGTCAGCTGCATTCGTGCGTGCGCCCGCGCCCTGCCTGCCCTCCCTGCTTCTGCTCCTCAATCTACTAGTTACGCCCGCGCCCTGCCTGCCCTCCCTGCTTCTGCTCCTCAATCTACTCTTCAACGTTCGGATCATCCATATTTCTTGAATAGCAAACGATCTTTCAGGATCACTCTTTACCTCACAAGTTCGACTCTCGCCCCGCCTGCTGGCTCGCTCGCTCGCTCGGGGGGAAATCCGAGAGAGAGGACCGCCAAACTTTACTTTGGGTTAAAACAAGCAATTGATTTCAAAAACCGTGAGGCTGTAAATTCAAAAAGCAATTTCTTCACATTTAAGAAACCATACAATTTGTTTCTCTGCACCTCGTTATAGCTGGCCTTCCGATGCCCGAAGAGATGAAGTTGCTGATTTGATTCATCTAACCAAGCACCAAAAACCATACCCTAATTGAAACAAACAATTCTTATCATAACCGCTCATCTAAATCTAGAATACACGCAAATTAGAGTGTAATGTAGACATTCTTTGAGGGATCTACCCCACTTGTTCACAACTCTACTCTCTTTGCCACATTACGCCCAATGACTAGGGTTCAAACTTTAATTACGGGTGTGGTGTTGCTAGGTTCATTTTGGAGTCAAGAAGTTTCATTTCACTGTTTATGAACCTCAAAAGCTGAGTAGAACCTAAATCCTTGAAGTGGTACCAGATTAGAAAGTGATACGGAGGAGTGGAGAATTGCATGTCCAACGACGCTCTCCCATGAAAGTGGTTTACCAAAATGTTATAGAGATTCTTCGCCTAAAGTTGGTAGACTCATCACCTCCAAAAACGTCTTGTCTTCACTCTTACGAATGAGTCGTATTCATAGGTACCAAAGTGTCTAATAACCCTACCCTAGAAGTTTCGGCAAACTCACCTCCCTCCTCTTCAATCTTTGGCAAGAAACTATTCCCTCCCTCCCTCCCTCTTCCAAATTCCAACGTTACTTCATCCACATAGCTCTTAGCTCGAGTTTCAGCCTACTTCATGTTTTCATCGATTAGCAACAAGGTTTCTTGCAACTCTGTCAGATATAATGCCCCAACACTTTCCACCCTATCAGTAGCAAGACCCACATGGATTGCAGCCCATGGCTCAAGTCACAAAGCTCAAAAAATCAGGCAACTAGAGATTCACAAAGATCTCAACCATGCATAAATACTCAAATATGGACTCCTCCTCATTCTAGACATCCAATGGGATCACAAATTGACCCTCACACTCTCACAAAGAAAGTTGAATAGAACTAATTTAAGTTTCATACATACTATGTCAATTTTTGCTCAACAAATTGAATTCAATCACTCCTATTGGATTCCACCAATTACTCTACCTTTTAGGACTTGGAATAAAATTCAAAATCAAAAGTTGTGATTTTTCTCACTAAGATATTGTGCTTCAAAGAGGTAATGCCACTTAGAAAGATTTGATCACATAAAAGAAGCCAAATTCTTCACCAATAACAACACATAACGAGCTTCTAGATCTTGTCGTCTACAAAGGAAGGAACTCTTCGAAAATTGGATCTCTCTCTACACATTTGTCATAGACACCTAATGACTCTTTTCAAACCTTACAATCACTCAAACAAATTGAGTAGGGTTGAACAATGTGACTTGGATCTGAATCTCTTTTCTAGAACTCTCAATTTAAGCCAATCTATGTCAAATTCTACAAAAGATTTGCATAGATGCTCTATATGCACTAGAAACTCTCAAAGGTTTCACTTGGAAGACAGATCCAAAGATGTTTTGTAGCAAATTGATGCTTCTAAACTTGACCCTATCACTCTTGAACAAATCTAGAGTGATGGTACAATGGATTTCAACCTCTCACCTTGCATATCACTCCTTACTCTATGATTTTTAGCAAAATATCTCTCAACTTCAACATGCACTCAAAAAATCAGAGATAATCAATTAATGCACCTAATTCAAGATTCAAATTTAATTTCTTGGCTGATCTAATCCAAGAACTAATCAAGGGATTAGATTCTCTATAGAAAATGCTTGATTTTGCACTAAAAATCACTCAAATTGAGTGTGTGAGTCAAATTCTGAATGAAGATTTTCTCCAAGGCGTCTAAGTGTGTAGCAGCGGAAGAATGTACACCTAGATCGTTGAGATAAATCTCCACGATCCGATCTAACAGATCTTGAAAGGCCAGTTGCATGACCCATTGGAAAATTGAGGGGACATTACATAAGCCAAAAGGCATAACGTTATAAGCGTAAATGTCGTTCTCTGTGGCAAAAGCCGTTTTATGTTTATCTTCAGGGGCTATTTGAACAAGGAAATAACCGTTGAATCCATCCAAGAAGCTGAAAGTTTCAGCTCCTGCCAATATTTGGGTCGTTAAGGGCAAGGGAAGATGGTCTTTCTTTGTAACCGCATTAAGGTTCTTGAGGTCAACACATATACAAAGCTTGTCGTTTTTCTTGGGTACCACAATGGGTGATACCCAATCAGTATGTTGGACTTCATAAATGAAGCCAGCATCCAACATCGATCCTCATCGATTCTCTCATGATACACTAGGTTACTGCGGTAAGGTTTAGCCCTAACATGCTTAGCATTGTCTTCTAGAGGAATCCGATGTACTACTATTTTAGAGGGGATTCCTTTCATTTCAGTATAATTCCATGCAAATACATCCCTGTATTTGCGTACTAAAATTTCTAGATCAGAAAGTTGGGTTGATGACAGATGTGCACCAACATGAACTATGTGATCTATGTCCTCGTCAGGATCTTTAAGGTTTAGTGGAATTGTCTTAGCGGGTCCTTCAAAGGAATTGGAACTTGGTGTAGGTTTCCGATGTGGCTGCGGTAACTAGATAACAACGTCATCCAATGTAAAGTCTTGGAACTTCTGTGGAAGATCAAAAGGTGGGTCCACAAAATGTTCTGGGACTTTAGGAATCATTTGAGTTGATTTGATCGCACTATGGAACGGCATGGTGAGTTGAGCTTGCAGGAGGTCAGAAAATACTTCAAGTCCCTGTAGAGATTGCTCCTTTCCGGGGATATGAGCTGATAATGGACTTTTCGTATGTTCTTCTTCTCGCAAAAATTCATCTCGAAATTTGTTGTATTGCCTTTGTTCCACCTTTGGGTCTAGGTAATCTTTTGGTAATGTGGAGGCCATCAAATGGCTTCCATGTGGGTCAGCCGATTGTCCATGGTTGTGCTAGTGTTCTTGATGTTGGCGTTGGGCTCTAGTAAGAACTCTAACAGGTTCGGATGTGATATGACGTGCTGGAAGGATCTTGTTAGGTTGTTTAAGACAGTCTTTGAAGCCGTGTTTGCGAACACAGTCAGGACATTCCGCATGGTATTGGTTTTTGACTTTACAGTCGGCCATGAAATGTCTTGTTTCGCCACAGATAAAGTAGTGGTTGCTCATTGGTCCGGTGGCGATAGCATAACCATCTTGGATGGCTAGCTGTGTTGGGTTTTTTGGTGGTGTGGAATGCTCAGCTTGTTTGCACGAACATGAGTTGTCGGTTTGATACTGGTGATGGCTAGATGATGGCTTTTATGTATCATGATGATATGATTGATCGTAGGAGTTTTCTACCAGGTGTGTGTGGGCAGACTCTCGTGAATGTCTAGTTTTTGTGCTCCTAGATCCTGTTGTCCTCATGGTGGTGGTCCTAAGAGTGCCAGTTGTGGTTGAGGTTCATGTCTAGGTTGTCTGGGCAACTCTTGTATATGGATCTGGTTGTTTCGTGGTGGATAGGACGTGTGTTGTTGCTGTGAAACAAATGGTTGTCAAGGAGGTTGATAATGTCCTCCTGACTGGTTGTGAGGCTGATTCCTCGGGTTATTTAAAGGATTTAATCTAATGGAAAATAGAAAACACAATTAGTTGGTTGTGTTTTGACTCTATTCTAATATATTTGGTTACGTTTTGACATTACTTTTGTGTTGTCACATTTTATATGCCTGTTACTACATTTGTGGATGTCCAAGGATTTTTACTCATGAGCCTAGACAAGAACATACTATATTTGGAAAAGAGGCCAAAACTTTTATAGGGTCACTTACTAGAAATAGAACCCTTCACTATATAAGGGTGCTTGGGTCCTCATTTCTCCACTTCATCCCTTGAGTGTCAGAGTGTCAATTTTTTTAAATTCTCTGTTTTTCATCTCTCGTGTTCTCTGATACGTTTTCAAAGGCTAACCGATGTTAGAGGAAATGGCACGGACGAAACAAATGGCTAGAGATCCCAGAGTGATTGCATTGCTCCATAGGCCCCACCCTCGATGAGAGAGAGAGACAGGAGAGCAGAAGCAGGAGTAGGAGTCGCAGCCCTATAGCGTCTCAAGAAGATCCGGCCACTCAGCGTGAAGCTGAGGAGGACATGGCCCATACAACAGCTGCACAAGAGGACCAGACTGAGCAGCAGCAGCAAGAAGACCAGCAGCAGCAACAGCCAACACAAAGAAAAAGCCCTTCCCCG
Organism: Diphasiastrum complanatum; assembly: GCA_029204225.1. Classification (NCBI taxonomy): domain Eukaryota; kingdom Viridiplantae; phylum Streptophyta; class Lycopodiopsida; order Lycopodiales; family Lycopodiaceae; genus Diphasiastrum; species Diphasiastrum complanatum. The sequence goes on along the minus strand of CM055106.1, from coordinate 3,060,792 downwards.
ACGGCAACTGAGCGGGAGGAAACAATGAAGTTCCTAGATGAGGAGCTTGCGGCATCGGGTGAGTTGCTGGTTCTGAATGATTCTTTCTTCGACCCATTTCCACCAGCAATGGGCATGGACACATCAAATTTAGGCATATTGGGGGACACCACGCCCACCGTGTCACCTCCAAGTCATGGCCCAGTGATGGGTCCGATGATGTCGTTGCTGGTGGGTGGTTCTGATGAGGGCACCCCGATGTCAAACAAAACAAGGATGAAGCAGAAGGCGACCCATAGATGGTCAGAGAGAGGAGCACATGAGCGAAAAAGAAAGAATCCTCGCAAGGCTGGGTCTACATCAAAGTGACGGAACCCTACAGCTCAAGAGCCATCACCACTGCCCACACCGCCAACATCGCCTCCACCGCCTCCACCTCCACCGCCTCCGCCCCCACCGCCTCTGCCCCCACCGCCTCCACCGCCTCCACCGCCACCTCCACCACCACCACCACCACCACCTCCACCGCCTCCAAGTTCTACCGCAGCTGGCCCAAGTAGGACCGTAGAGCGTTGCAGGGATAGGCCGGCCCCTCGTGCAACACCATGGGATGGAAAGGAGCTCTGCAGGATGCAGCCACCACCTCCTCGACCGCGTAGGAAGCGCAGGATCGCAAAGTGGCTCCAGGATATACGGAGCTATCAGAAGTTCGTAAAATTTTTGATCCCAAGGGCCTCTTTTGTGAGGCTTGTAAAAGAAATAGTCGATGAATTTTCATTGGGGAACAGAGTTACGGCAGATGCGGTGTCCGCAATACAAGAGTCTGCGAAATGTACCTAACGCAGCTCTTTGAGGACTCATTTTTGTGTGCAGTGCACGGGAAGAGAGTCACAATACTCCTGAAGGATCTCCACCTAGCTAGAAGGCTAAGGAGAGAGCGGAATTAAAAATATCATGTACATGATTTTATTTATAATATATTGAAGATTTGGTGTCAAGTATCTTGCAGAATTTCAGGTTGTGTGAATGCAAATTGTTGTGATTGAGTTTGATATCTAATTTTAGTACTGTTTATGTGAATGCAGTTTTGTGCATGTATTATTTTAGATATACTGCATTTTTCAAATAGCCACTCCAGTACGTCGTGAGACTCCTTAGGAACTTCAAATGCAGCCATCCACCATATGTGATTTTCGGGCACGCTAAATTCTTTACAATAACTTCCGCCAAACTGTTGCAATTCACGATTCATCAAGGTGATTGTGACACGTTCAAGTTTACGCCCTTTTACGATTTCTGCTTCGTCCAACTTAATAACAAATATAACTTTACCTCCGCAATCTGTAAAACAAAAATTTCATTACTAAAACATATTAGTTGAAGAAAAGCATACAATTGAAAACTGAAATTCACAATAAATGTTCTTACCATTTGTTCTAACTTTGTAATGTCGGATCATCATCGCTTGGACCTTTTCCAGATCTAAGAATATATTATTGCCTTGATGATAACGAAAACATGTTGGAGGTCCTTTCTTCTTATTGGTTACTGTAAAAGAATCCTCAATATGTTGAAACTCTCCTAATTCAGAGAGCAATATCGAATTGCATTCTCATTTGGCGGATTCGACAAGTTTATAAGTAGGTATTATTTGATGGCGTTTTAACCCATTTTTGTCAGAGCGTTTCATATACTTCTTCAAAGCTCTATACCCCTTGCGACTCACACCTCCTTGGTCACATGCGTACACCATCTCTTTAACATTTGGATTTGGCTTGAACTTGTCGACTAGCTTTTTTGCAATTCTCAAGTGAATTGAATCACTGTTTCATCTTCCACAATCTTAATCAAATCTTTACCCTTCAAAAAATGTTTCATATATTTTTCGGCAATAAAATCTTTTCCAACCGTCTTTTTCAAGAACTCTTTTGTGTCCCTCATACGTCTTTTACTGGCACCACCACCTGGTGCCAAAGCTTCTAGTTTGTGTCTCTTAGTGTTTTCATTTTCTACTTGCTGATCCATCGAGACTCTACGCTTTCGTTGTAAGCCATATATTGTCCTCTGAAATATAGTGATTGAAGATTGCAATTCTTCAAATTTTGCGACAGAACTGGCAAGCTCTATTTTTAAACCATTTATCTCCTGCTCCAATTTCATATTTATTCCATGCAATGACTTTAGATTGTCATTCATACTCAATATATGAATGTTTGCCATATTTGCCAATGTCTCAGCTTGAATTCTTCGAGAATCTATTGCTTGACAATAGCCAAGCAGTCCACTCCGACCATCCCCAACGAACCTTAACAAACTATGTACATCTGAAAATTTAGGAGGAGCATCTACCAGTGGATTATGAGGGTATAAATCACCTCTTACCCATAGGTCAATATGTTTTTTTCCTTCTAATCTCCAACAATGCATGTAACGTCGTGCAAATCACAAAACTCTTGTATTCAATTGGAAATAATCTCCACCATTATCACATCTTAATGCTTTAGTTCTATTAATTACTTGATTCTTGGCTAGAGCTTGGAATTTGACAAAGAATTCAAACACCAAACTTTTCATTGAAAAAAGGTAGATCTAAGAGTATTTAGTACGATCATCTATGAACATCACATGTACAAAAAGTACAAAAAGGACCAAGAGTGGATCCTAATCTGATCCTCAAGAGGGATTGGTTGTCAGATTACTTGATCTATCAATCTACTTCAGATTAAGATCAATCTAGATCAATTCTAGACACAAAATCCTAACAAGAACAATCATTAATTGAAGGTAGGTGTACTTTATGGTTTCACACATGTGAAACACTGTCTGAGTACGGACTCCAACCTGAAAATCAAGTACACATTGATAGAACCTCAAAACAATCAAAACAAATGTAGACAAATGGAGAGAATCACTCAAAATTGCTTCCAAAACCAAGATTGGTGTCTCACACTGATTATGGCCAAATGTGGCTCTATATATACAATAAGTGGGAGCTCGTGGTACTGATCATCCCTTTGATCCCACATGTGTTAAGGTTATTTGTCATATGATGATTCATCATGCAAAACTGACACTTGGACAAAACCTTCTATTTTGAGCACTTTTGGTCCATTTTCCTTCTATATGGAGATCTACTTGAAAATCTTCTAGAAGTCAAAATTCGTCTACTTCAGCTTATTCCACACATGTGAGCTGTCCTCTACACATGGGATGTGACACCCAACCAAAGGATGTGGCTCATGCAAGCAATAGATTGATGCCATGTGTCATATGTCCAAAAAACTAGTTTTTGGCCTTTTTAGCCACTAGAACTTGAATTAAATCATATGTACAACCTATATGATTATGGTACATGACAAGTACACTATTTTCACACGTGGGAACAGGCTCCAAACATGTGTAATAATCCTATATACATGATTTTTGGCCTCTACCAAGCTTATTTTTGCATTTTTCACACTCCTCAAAAATCTAGCTTGGTAAATCTAGCTTGATGGAAAACATGATGATCTTGAACTTGACTCCATCGGCTGAATTGGTCTTTGCTGGTTCAAAAGGTGTGAAGATCAGCCAATGAGCTTGATGTTGATTTGAAATCACCATATCCATGATAGTGCTTCTTTGATGTTGACATCTTTGATGAGCTTGAGAGCTTTGCACCATCCTAGCACCTCCAAAATTGATTCCTTCCAATTTTCATGTAGATGCTTGACCTTGAGGCTTGCTCCTTCTTCATGTGCATGCTCCTCCATGAGAAAATAAAGATTTCTTCTTGACTTATTAGGATCACAAAAATCTAACATCATGTTACCATGATCTAGAGAATTAGACTTATCCAAATTGGCAAGACTATGCATGCTATAATAACAAAGTGTTTGCATCATATCTTCATGCTTGTTTACCATGCTAATCTCACATCTAATGAGGCTAAATATTTCATTATGGAGATAAGTGTCTTTAGAAGATGATTCACTTACTCTCATAAAGAGTTTACAATTTGCCTCAATACAAATTTTCAAACTATGAGTGAACAAATCACTTTTGCTCTTACATGACTCAAGAGCATACATTTGATGAAATAACCATTTGCTTTCTAATTGATTTAAAATCAATTTCAACCTTTTAAGAACATCATCTATGTTCTCAAGAGAGACTTCATACTCAACTAGTATGGCTTTACTCCAATTTGGAGATGCAATAATCTCACTAAAGCAAATTGATTTATCAAATGACATAAGAGAAGTAAGTATGAGATGTATACGACATGAAATATCCTCCTCTTTCCCTTGAAATGTGAGCCACATGGAATCAACCATATTTCTTGAGTTTCTTTTTGGAATCACAACTTGAGAAGATTTCTCCTCCTCAATCCTTGGCACACTTGAACTTTGAGATGATTCTTTAAGATCCTCTTCATGGTGCTCCTTCTTGATGGAAATCCGAGACCTCCATGTCTCATAATGATCACAACAACTATGACCACAAAATATGCACTTCCCATGATTATCAAAATTACTTATGCTAGAAACATAAGTCCAAAAATCACCACAACTTGGCATGATTTTTCTAATATTGAAATCAAAAGGTATTTCCATCTCAATAAGGCTAACTACTTGCTTATGGATATAAGTGTCCACTTTGGATGCTTCACTTATTTTCATAAGAAGTTTAGAACTTGCCTTTAAGATTGAAAACTTGCAATTTTCATCTTTATGAATGAACACATCATTCATGATCTTATTGAAACCAAAATCATAATGTTAGTCTTATGTTTAGATCTAAATATATATGAAAATTTGAAAGCATCTTGAAAATTTTATTCTAACCATATAATGAGTGATGTGATCTTCTCCCCATGCTTTTGATATTGCATTAACAAACTCGACACAAGTCCTTTGGACAACTTTCTTATCAATATCAGAGTATTTTTCTTTTCTTAAAATAGCAATCATACTATCAAGCTTTTTCCATACATCGACTTTTAGTACTCTGGTTTTGCCGTCTTTTTCGAAGTCCTGAGTGGTAGCGATAATATCTGTCCAGACCGAGTGTTGTATATTAGAAGCCTTACCAGTATGATTTGATAGAAAACGACGTGCTTTTGCTCCTCCTATGCTTGGCTTAGTTGGCATGTTCCCATTCTTTCTTGAAAGCTTTTCATCTTTTCGAATTTTGACATGTCCTTTATGGACTCCTGCTTTTGATAAAACATCTTCTAATCGAGAGATAGCTTCCTTTGCTAATGATGTTGGCTTAGTGTTCCAAGCAAAAACTATATGAAGATAAGTGATCTTTTTTATTAATCTAACTTCTGCATGAAGAGTGCAAACATGCACATTTTTTAAGGGGATAGGCAGCACAGGCTTCCAGTTTGGATCTGCATATTCTCTAGTAATTCCTGTACTCCTAGTTACATCTTTTGCCATTTTCATGCAGTAGAAACAAGGGTGTTTTGATGTAGCACCGTGAGAGATATTATACATACATTTCAATGTTTTCAAATCACCTGCTAAGTGCCATTCAACATTGAAGTCTCCAACTCCTGGAACATTGAGAAATCCTCCATCCATATGGTCCTTGATGATCCTAGGATAAGATGTCCTTGAGAATATCCATGATAATATATCATGATCCTCTTGCAGCACCTGTCCAAAGAATTAATCATACTTAGTTTACAATGTATTAATACTATTCAATGAATGTAATGTAATAATGAGGCTAGTTACCTGAAACGCTGCCAACCACCATATATCATTTTCTGACTAGACACTGAATTTGAAATCTTCTTGGTTCTCTGTTTGGGATAGAGCACCATTCATGAGAGTTATTCTAACCCTTTCCATCTTCTGCACTTTCACAATTTCTGACTCATCTAACTTAAGTACTATGATTATTTTGCCATTCACCTTTTCATAGGTTATATCATAGAATGTGACGATGTATCTCAACAAGTAATTTAGATCAACAAATAATTGTTTGATGAATTATAGAATATCGATCTTCCATCAGTTTCATACACCTCCTCAATATGAAATGGAGTTCCAGTGATCTTATGTAGACCTATGTTTAATGTATCCCTCTCTTTCTTCAAGTGATATGTCCTAGGGATTGGGACTTTTCTAATTTGAACTTGCTTAAAAGCTTCTCTAATTAGTTTACATATTGTTGCATATGCTTCCCTACTAATACCTGCAAAATCACAAGCACCCTGAACTATAGTCTTATCTAAAATATTTTGAATGTCCACCATTAAAGACTCTGCTATTTTACACTTTACATTTGAAATCCTATTGTTCATCATGATACGCTCAGTGGATTTGCAAGTCAATATTGTGCCCAATGACATTCCTAGTGAAGCATTGTCTTTAATATTCCGAGGAGCTACTAATGCAGATCTGCAAAAAAAACAGATAGTTAACAGAATATCACCATAGCTGAAATTAAATCCAAATGTCATTGAAAAACTTACAAAATTTAGAATATGCTTACTTGAATGTACGGATCCTTCTATTTTGATAACCTCCTTTTGAAAGCGTTTGAATATCCTTGCAACTTTGTCGCTTTCGTTTCTTACTTTCAGCCTTCTACTTTACCAAATCCACATCCTTCAGTAATTGTATGTTTTCAATACGAATAGACTGTAAGCCTGATTGCATTTGCTCTAGTTCTGATTTGATATTGATTGCTATCTTCTGTAATGATTCATTATTTTTTTTAAGTTGTTCATTTTCTTCTAAAATCTTTTGGAAATGACAATCTCTATTCTGACAATAAGAGGATATTCGAATTAACTCACCTTCTAAAAAGTGAACTTTATTCATATAACGTTGTTTTCCATGGTTCTGCAATCTTTCACAATATCCTAGTAATCCACTATGCCCATTGCATATCCATGTAACTAAATGAGTTATTGAAGAGAATGTGGGATGTGTCAAAGTGCTTGGATCTTGTGGATATAATGTTCCATCTGTCCACAAATCCACGTTTTTCTTTCCTTCTGCCCTGTAACGAGAACGATCTTTAGTAGATATTTGAACTCCTTTGCCTCCTCTTCTCTGCAAAGGTGCCAAATCAATAGGGATATCCACATGTAGATGATATAATATCATCATCAAAAAAATAATAGAGTAATCAGTTGCATCAAAGTACTATGACCAGATTCTATGAAGCAAAACAAAATACTCATCTTTGATTCTATTATATACTATGTACGATCAATCCAATCTCCATGCTTGTATGCTTGATTAAAATTCGGAAATGCCGCTCATTTTTTCATTCCAATAGGTAGTTGGCGCTCATATTTCCATTCTCGTGGAAGGAATGCATATGTAAACATTCTGCAATTTTTTCTGATTCGAATTTGGGGATGGCGGTCATATTCTAGATCCAGTGAAAATATTGCCCTTTTCGTAACCAATGGAGGGAATATTTTTGAATTTAGTCAAGTTATGCTGCGAATTGTTAACAGTTCTTAACTGTGACTATAGACACTATGGTTAGATCATTGGGAGTTGGGGAGGCCTTGGGAGTGGTATGGGCAAGCAAATAAACAATATTGTTTTATTTATTTTGATATTTTTGTATATCCTACATGGCATTCCTTAAAGGGTCTTTTTGATATTGAGAACTCCTCTAATGTCCTTCAACTCAGCCAACTCTTCCTCGACAAGAGCCTTCACATCCTCGAGCGGTTGCAAGAACTCGACTCAAAATTTTTTGAGCATCTGACTTTGGAGCTGGTTCAGTTTTGTGAGGTCTATTGTGATCGATTTCGCATTGCTGCACAGAGTAAGAGCAGCTTCTACCTTTAATCGTGTGGCTCGCTCCTCCTGCAAATGCTTATGGAGAGCGACATTGTACTGATTTGAAGCCAATAGCTATTGTTTCAAAGAATCATTTTGAGTCTAAAAATTTACAGACTTGGCCTCAATCGCCTTATTGGTCTGCTTCAAAGAATCAGCTTTGTTTATTGCAGTCTGAAGTTGTGTTTCGAGAGAACGATTTCGTTTGATCAGTTGAGTGTTGTCTGATTCGTGCGAGTCGATCTTCTCGTAGGACTCTTTGAGAGAGTCTTGATACTTCCTCTCTACTTGTATCAAGTCCATGAGGGTCTTCTGATTATATCAATCAAAATTATAGATATCAGCCTCTAAATTCTTGGCTTTCTTTGACATGTTGCGGAACCACTGGGACCGGTTAGCTGGTTTGTCCTCTTGGCTCAAAAATGCCTTGTATGCGATAACACCAAAACAAATAGGATTGCTAGCTAGTGCATCCAATAGATAGCCAAAATTTTGGACTGAAATGTTTGCATCTGCATCTGTCAAAAATATGGCTTGATTTGCATATTTACAAAATAGCTTAAAGGTGGTATTCTTTATCATCGAGGTTTTATATCCCTTCCTGGGTACAAAGCAATTGCTCAAAAAATGGGCGGCTTCATCCATTGAATCTTTGTTTGTAGAAACAAGTTTACCATCCAATGGTAATCCCAACGTTGTGCAGAATACATCTTCAGAGAAAATGAAAAATCTGCTTCGCACATGGACTTTGAAATCCACTTCAGAAACTACTTGGATGGAGTTCACAAATTCAGTACTGATGTCAGGCAAGATGATTGAAGGATCCACTTTCAAATTTCCCAACCTGCATTGATCCAAATAGGACTACATTGATGCCAGGTGGATTCCTGCGCGTGCTTTTCAGGTATTTGAAGAGTTAGATGAAGAAGCCATTGTATCGAATAATTCACAAAGCTCCGTAGATCGCGACAAATCGTAAGAGAGCATTTGATCGCAAAAATTTTGAGCGCAAGAAGCATGCGAACCCAAGAAAAAAGTGTGAGGAAGAAAAATAGAAAATAACTTGTGATATGCAGTAGCGGTGTGAAGAAGGAGATGACGTATCATGGTAACATGACATCTGTCATTTCCATTATTAAGGGCGTGCATGGCTCAGAGGTTCAAACTATGATTTGATAGATCAATCTTAATGACAGAATACTGTTTGTGAAAAATAAATAAATAAATGAATAAAAAACAATATCAGTTTTGATATGTGGGCGTACACACGTGTGAAAAGTGTTCACGTGACTACCATCTTTAATGGATGAATACAAAAGGTAGGTCGAGAGATGCTCGAGAGATTCTCAAAAATATGCTAGAAAGATTCTAGAAAGTTTCGCGAAACCTTCTCGCAGGATTCTAGAAAATGTCAGAAACTAACGAAAAGTTCTCAAAAATTTTTTGTAAGATACTAGAAAATTTCTCGAAATATTCTCAAAAAATGAATAAACTTATAAAAATCACTCAAAAGAATGTTAGAAAATTTCTCGAAAAATTGGAGAAAGATGCTAGAAAAGATTCTCAAAATTATTAACGAAAATTAAAACATGTTTTGCTTACAAATTGAGTGTCGCGAAAATTTTTCAAAAAGATTCTCGAAAAGATTCTGGAAAATGTTGGAAGGCGTCTAGAACTATTCTTGAAAATTTTGAAGAATGATTGTGGAAGAATTCTAGAAAGTGGAAGAAAGTTTCACGAAAATTTTTCAGAAAAGATAGGATAAAAGTCGCGATCAATTCCAGAAAAGATGAAAGAAAATTCGCGATAAATTCCAGAAAAATACTAGAAAAGAATAAGAATAAATTATTTTTTGGCCAAATAAGAATAAAAAAATAATTCTGGTCAAAGGTAGTATTTTTTGAGTCTGGACCCATTAATGCGTGTAGGTAATAGTTCACCTTCAAGGCATTGGAGTTGTACAGAACCATTCTCAAACACCTCTATGACTTTATAAGGTCCAAGCCATCGCATATGGAGTTTTCCGAGGAACTTTTGATGTCGACTATCGTAAATCAACGCAAAGTCATCAGCTTTAAGATCACAATTTTTGATACAACTATCATACTTCTTCCTTCTTTGTTCTTGGATTTCCTCCGTTAATTTTTGTTAATTCCCACGAACTTCAGCTAGTTCTTCAATATTGGTCAACCTTTCACTAATACATTCTTCATCTGTTCATTGAGCTTGAATACAAAAAGTTTTCACCTCAAATTCAATAGGCAAAATAGGATGCATACCATACATGAGAGAATATGGTGTCTGCTTTGTCGTGATTTTTTCTGTGTTGCGATAAGCCCAGAGAACTGATGGTAATTTCTGATCCCAATCCGTCGCATGTGCAATAGTAATTTTGTTCAAGATCTTACATAAAATTCCATTAGCTCTCTCTGTCAACCCGTTTGCTTTTGGATTATAAGGTGTAATTTTTCTGTGTTTGATCAGAAAATATGTTGTTAGTAGCTGTATAGTGTCATTTAGAAAATGTGTACCACGGTCACTTACTAGTTCAAGTGGACAACCATATCTTGTGATTATAAATTTGAATAAGAATGTCACGACAGTTTTCACATTGTTTCGTTTCGTCGCCTCTGCTTCAACGTTCTTTGTAGCATAATCCGTTGCAACAAGAATATAACGACATTTAGTATGTCGAGTCACAGGTTTGATTGGACTGACAAAGTCAATCCCCCACTTCTCAAATGGTGCAAGAGGCAGGATTGGTGTCAACGGCCAATTCATTGCTTTTGAGGGCTTGCTAGGTTTTTGGCAAGGATCACACGAACGAATAAAATTTGATACATTCTTAAACATGGTTGGCCACCAATATTTGGCAGTCAATGTCTTATTAACAGTATTCTTCAAAGCGAAGTGTCCTCTAGCATCTTCTAAATGTAAGGCTTGAACAACCTTTTTAATATATGCTGTTTCAAGACATCTTTGTAGTTGATGATCAGCACCAAGCTTGTACAAGACATTGTTAATAATCGTATAAGGTGCTATCTTATATCGAAAAGCTATCTTTTGCTCCAAATCATAACCATCCGGATATTTGAGATAAGTAATAATATCAGAATATAATGAATTTGTAGATGAAATTTCAAATAGATTTTCGTCTGGAAAATCATCATTAATTATGTTTTCAGTATTCCCCGTGCTGAGTCGCGATAGATAATCAACATTCGTATGATACTTTCCTTGGCGAAGTTCTACTTGATAAGTGAATTCCTGCAAAAGAAGAACCCATCGAGCAATTCGTCCTGATAGATCTAGTTTATTCACAAGATACTTTAGAGCATAGTGATCAACGTAAAAAATAAATGCATACCCCAGCAAATAATGCCAAAATTTCTTAACAGTGACTGTAGCCAAATAATTCATCAGCATAACTATGAAATAAAATAGCCCAGTTGGGTGGTCTCAGAATAGGAGCATTGATCAACCTTTGCTTAAGTTCTTCGAATGCTTTTTGCTATTCATTCGTCCACAAGTATTCCACTTGTTTATTGAGTAGATGAGTAAGAGAGGCAGCAATAGAAGCATGATTTTGGATAAATCTCTGATAATAGCCGACTTGTCCTAAGAAAGCTCTTAGTTCACATAGATTGGTTGGTATCTGGAGATTCTTTATAAGCTTGACTTTATCTCTGTCGACTTCTATTCCTCTGTTTGATATTCTGTGTCCAAGTAATATTCTTTCTTTCATACCGAAAAAACATTTCTCTGGATAAGGGATAAACGAGTATCTCAACACCGTTGCAATTTTAGTTTTAGCTTATGTAGGTGAGTCTTTATATCACTATATACACAGAAATCATCAATAAAGATTTCAAGAAAAGTTCTTAGGAAGGCAGCGAAAATTAACATCATGATTTGTTGAAAAGTCACTGGTGCATTGCAAAGACCAAAGGGCATTTTGTTGTAGGCATAAGTGCCCCAATCCATGTGGTAAACGTGGTCTTTGAATGATCCTCCTTTTGCACTCCAACCTGATTATAACCAGAGAAACCATCATAGAAACTATAACGCTCTTGACCAGCAACCTGATCTAAGATGAAATCAATGAAGGGCAGAGGATGATGATCCTTCCTTGTGGCAACATTGAGCTTGCAGAAATCCTGGCATATTCGTATTTTGCTAGTCTTCTTCTTTGGAGCAACAACAATGGGTGAAATCCATTCATTGCTTAAGATGGGATTGATAATACCTGCCTTAAGGTGCTTGTTGAGTTTGTCCTTAACCATGAGGGAGTACTTTGGATTGAGACAATACTGTCTCTGTCGAGCAGGTACAACATCTTCCTTAAGATCAATTCGGTGCCAAATCGTCAAGCGACCAAACAAAAACATCTTGATACTCCTTCAATAATTCAATAAATTCCACTAATTCTGATTCCCCAAGTGACTTTGAAACATGCACAAATCTACCAAGTGAAAGTTCAATTAGTTCAGTAGAATCTGGTAAAATGATACCTTCTCTCATACTGGCCTTGGTATGGCCGTGAATTTTGCGCATGGTTGACTCCATAGATGTATTCCTGTCGTCAGCTTGGTTCTTGTTACCAAATTCGTGTTCAGATTCATCACTCGAATCATCAGACTCTTTTGAGTTCATGTCTGCAACTTTAATTTCTTTATACGAAACATCCGTTTCAACGTTGCAAGCATCAAAGAGTTCTTTTCCGTCAGTATTCTCATAGCATTCAAAATATCGCACTTCGAGGTTAGATGCATTAGAAAAAATAGTTAAGGCATAAGAAGAGTCTTCTGAGGTAAAACTAGTGTCAGACAAACGAGTTTCACCTTCATATTTGTCACGACTCCATGTGATTATTTGTTTTGCTGGATTACCTCGATTATTGGTCTCACCAGTTTGAAATCTCAACTCTCTGGATTTCCAATGAATACTTGCATTTGATTGATAAAGCCAGGGTCGTCCAATTAGCACAAAATAAGATGACAAACCAAGTGGTTTGATAACTATGAAATTCATTGTGAAAGACTTGGCTTGAACGTTATTGTGACATCCTTTAATTCTCCAACAGGTTTTCGTCACGTCGAATCAGCTAACTTGATATTTTGTTGTGTCGGTTGAATGTCAGTCAGGCCCAAAGCATGAGCTGTGTCTTTTGTTATTATGTTCACGCTAGAACTAGAGTCTATTGGTACTTTTCCAATCAGACATCTTGCAATGGTAACATCAATTTCAGGTGCACCGAGATTACCTAAATCAATAGACAAAATACCAGCATCTGACAAAGAAACTTTTTTCTTCTCTTAGGGGCAAAAAGGCCTTTCAGTTGCTTTCTGTAATAAGTGTTATTCTGCCAATAGCTGCTCAAAAGTGATGTTCGGACGAAGAGATCCAATATCATTCACGATGTCATAGTCCTTTGTCTTCGATTTCGAGATTGGCTTGTCAATAACAGCACTAGACAATTTAGTCTTCATGATTTCATCGTCTTCTTCCTCGAACGTGACCACCTTCTCTGCAGCAGCTGACTGAAGTTCAGTGTTCATAATTTCTTTTGCTTCTGCTAAGATGTCTTTTGCAAATAATTTTGCAGCATCGCGGTCATAGTCGGGGTCATCTTTAAGATCTTCTTTGGTCGTAGATTTGTTCGTTGACTTGCTAGAAGATTTCTTCTTCAAAGATTTCTGCGTTTCGTTGAAGATTTCTGTTCGGGTTTCGAGGAGCCTTTGCTTCTCATTGTGACTTTGAATATCTTTTCCACGTCACTTGGCCAGGACTAGTCTTCTGTCTTTGCCAATTTGTCTTCAATAACATCAATCCTTTGCACAACATCATCAGTCGAGACTTTTGCTTTCGAGTCTGCAGCAGCTGGTGTTAAGTACCTCCTGGGCAGGATCTTCAATATACTTGACATTCATAGTGGTGCAGTCTTCCTTAGTATGTCTAGAAATTCCACATTTCGTACACCACATTCCTAAGTTGGAAGAAGACGCTTTTGGTCTTTTGTCTGCAACTTCTACACTTTCAAATCATTAAACTTTTTATTAAGGTCAGCCATATTACTCTTCCAAAGCTTTTCGACTTTAGAAGATGACGACTTATCGTCGATGGTTTTCGTGTCGTCCTTTCGCTTGGATCATTGTTTATTTCTTTTGTCTCCTTTATCAGCTTTTGATTCTGATGAATCACTGCTTTCAGACTTCGAGCTTGAAGAACTGGTACTTGGGTCTGAATCTAAATCGTCATTGTTGTCACCGGAATTAGTTTTAGACTTACGAGATCTTTTGGTTGAGCGTCACTTTTGTGCTAGTTTCGAGGTCTCAAAATTTTTGGCACTAGCTATTACTTTCGCTAAGGAGGTCATGTCCCCTGGTCTGCAATACCGATCAATCTTTGGCGGTAAACCAGCCAAAAACCATTCGATCTGCATATCAACGGGATATACACCGGTTAGTTTTCCTATAAGATTTTTAACCTTTCGTGTATACTTTTGAAGGAATTCTTTAGTCTTGTTCTGAACATTGTTCAGACATCCGAGAATTCTAGATCTGTAACCGATTTTTCTCAATTGGTTCAGAGCAGTGATCTCGTCGAGATTTCTTTGACTCAAACTCTCACTTTATCTTCGTAAAAATTCTTCTCTAAGCTTACGGTATCGTTCTAATCAGGATTCTCTATCTGACATACACTAGAGATGGAGATGGATGTGTCAGATTTCTTATAACTTTCCGAAGCTATCCCCGACAACAACGCCAAAAAATGGTATATGTCGTACTATACCAACAAGGTTAATATAGATTTTGTAGTAAATAATGTCGTTCCCACAGAGGACATCATTAGAAAATTATGTATTTGGTACAATTATGACAAGTGGTTTTGAGTGTTGTCTTGGTGGTCGACAGACGTTAGAAAGTAACCAGTATTACTTGTGTTTGGGGTGTGTAATGTTAATAATTTTAGAACAAAAATCTGGCCTCTATCAAATCGAATGAAACATGTTCTACAGGTGAGATGTTATCAGAGTAGTATAGCAATACTACACTCCCGCTGATTAAGGTGTCAACAGAGAGTCGAGAAATGTTCGATGTATTCGTGGTTGTGCAGACAATTAATTAATCGCGTTTGCGAATTGTTTGTTTCTAGACAGAAGTCCTCAACAACTTAAGTCCAAATTAATGGTTAAAGAACATGAATGGTTTTAGATCACGTTAGAAACCTATGTCAATTACAATCAGGAACATTCGCGACAGACGAATAAGATGATTTTAAGATAGTTCTTTAGAGCATGTTTTACAGATAAACAACAAACGACTGTAATGCACTAGAGAGTCTGTCCGATCAGAGAGTAATTCATGTAATGCATTAGAGATTGCTAGTAGACTCATGATCACTCACACTCAATAGTGCGGAGAACAGAGATAAGGGAGAATAACTCTCAACACTCTATTCACGTCTTCAACCTCTTACATATGCATAAACTCTTCTCTCTTGATGCTCGAGACTGAAGTGTGAGATCAATATATATTCTACGGGACAAACAAACACATCTCTAAAACAACAGGTGCGTCGCTCCCGCAAAAAGGTCTAGTTAACAATTAGATTGAGTATATGTTCTATTATACCATAAGAGGCATATTTAACTAAGAGTTAAAATTACTCTAGTTTAACATGTTTTCATATCTAGTTGTTTCGTGTGGAAGACCTAATAAAGGCTATCCAAGGCAATGTCTTTCCTTTTAAAAGTCTTGCTCTTAAATACAAGGCAAGTACTTAGGAGATATATTCTTGAAAAATGACTTAGGCCTCTTCATGATTTATATTTATCCAGCTCATATCTTTATTTTCTAGTATATCATGCCATATTTATGTTGATATTCAATATTTAACAATTTTGTGGCATCACAACCGATTAGTTGGTTATTGTGGTTTTGATGATTTTTGTCATTAGAATTTAACAAACCAAAGCTTTTGAGATACTTTTTAAATAAGTAATGGAGAACAATTCAGGGTGTTGGTGGTAATTCTTTATTTGACAAAATTATTTGGACTGAATATAGTGTAGAAAGTACCTAAATCTAAATGTTATTTCCCATTAATTACAGATAATTTTAACGAAGTAAGTATTAATCCAGTAAGTGAAAAGGGCAAACAGTCCAATTTTATTGGAAAATTGTAATAATAGAAATCATAAAACTGATTTCATTTCTAGAAATCCTATGGGGAATTAGATTCAAAAGATCATACTAGTAGTGTTTTTTACTAGTAGTTGATTTTTGTATATCGGTAATTCAGCCCAGACAGAGGATAGAAATGAAATTGTTTCAAATTTTTTTTCCTACAATAGTTAATTTTAAAACATTTATTAATGTCGTTACGTCTTCTCACTGCCTTAGCTGAAATAGATTTTCAGGGAACTGAAGATTTTAAGGAGGGAAGAAGAGTGGACATCAGAGGTAGTAAGTGTGATCGGAAAATGTATTTCACAATTAGGATTCTAGGTAAATCCTAGTAAATAATTGCTTAATACTAATTATTAATATCCTGAATTAAATTCATTTAATTGAATTGTAACTGATATCTTTGTGACCATTGAGTTATCCGCAGTTTTGGATGCAATTATGACGTTAGAAGTAGAATCTGATATATGGATTACATTGGATCTGTCAATTGATAGAAGCTTGTCCCTAGAGTTAATGCTCTTGGATCAAGTGGGATTCGAAGTTCATCATTAACCTGTAAGGATCAGAATGTAGTGTTGAACCATGTTAATTCTTCTGTCTAAATCACATAATCAGGTGTGGATTTGTGGTATCCATCTGATAGGCATGTCAGCCATCCAAATAAATGGATTTTCCAGTATTTAGGAACAAGCGATAATATCCTATAGTGATTAAAGGACAACTAGATGATCAGTGAATCTCTAGAATATCAGATAAGGCGGTTAAGGGTTTTCTGGAAGGAAAAGCTGATGGTATGGGACATCAGTAATTTTGGAAAGAAAATTCTAGGACTGTAAAGATCTGATGATCAATGGTGTGTTTTAGTACCTAGTTGCGATATGGAAAAAATAAAACCGTCTGATCAAGTGTGGGGTATTTTGGAAAATTTTGAGGTTTAATCTAGATCCCAATGTGTCAAATCATTATTTACAAAATCAGAGGTCCTCAAATCTATTTCTCGCTTATTTAATTAATCATTTACTTCCTAATAATTTCTTGAATATAAGACATCAGACTAGTTTGCATGAATTTTTTCCAACATGAAGTTATTCTTCTAAAAGACTGTTATGTCATATAAATTATTACTTTTGCGAATAGACTTGGAATTCAGATAAATTCTATGGTTTAAGTGTTTCAATATGTTAAATCTAGAATATCTTTTTTTGCATAAATGGATTTCGATGGAAGGGTAGTTTCTGTCACTCGGGTTGAAAATATTAGAAGGAAAAGCCTTGTGTGTAATAGAGTGAATCCTTTTGTGGAATACACTTATTACTTACTTTTCTTAGATTTGAGTATTTTCATATATCATCTTTCCAATTAACTTTTATTGGAATTTATAATTTTTTTAAAAGGAGAGGTGAAGTGGTGGAATAAAATTCTATTTGGAAATCTGTAGATTGCATAGATTCGGAAGAGAACCAATTGTGGTATACAAATGATATTTGATCTGAAAGTAATTTCGGATAGATTCAGAGTAAGATACCTAATTGGAACCTTTTGAAAAAGAGAAATTCTCTAGGGATTGTGTGGACAATTTGGAACTAGAACAGGTTCGATATTTGAATCATCATCTATAAGTAATACGGTAAAAGATCAAAGGTTACTAATTCCATTTTGATTGGAATAGAAGTAAGTTTGATCAGAATTTAAGTCTGAGAGTTTTGTATTTAATCAACCTAATCTTAGTTTGTGTACTAGGATCAGAGAGGAGTTGATTGAGTGGAATAAATCATGTAATTAGAAGGTAAGTTGGATTGGAAAACTACTGAGAGTGAATGTTATTCGTCTCAGAGATTTTTTCGGATATGTTATTTACTCATGAGGAATAGAAATTATTTTGTAGCTAAGTTACAAGATCTCAGTGAGATATGTGAGTAACATATGTGGGTTCTGGAGGAATCAGCCAAATAAAAATGTGTTTATGTACTAGGTCATAGTGAGATTATTCACATATGTGCATGATTAATCTTGTATGAATCTACTGTGTATTCTTGGTTACTAGAGTTATTTGGTGCACTTAACCTAGTCAATGAACATGAACATATGATCAAGTATTGTTTTGATAGATACTTGCAGAGTTAACAAATCTTTGTATGGAAGATTTATGGATTAACTTATAAATGATTTGGATAAGGATCTAAATGTGGTGTCATACTAGTATAATTGAATTCTTCACCTAGACATTTGAGATTTATGAATCATCGGCAATTAACTTGAGTAGTTGATTACTCTAGGATGAAGTTAATTGGTAAAACAATCAGTGTGATGTGGAACTGATGGTTTTTGAATTATATTGCTTGTAAGACGCATGATTAGCGAATTGTTTGGGTTCATCAGTTAAAATTGTGTGCATTGGATATACAACATTCTTGGGATAGAGTATTCCTTAGTAAAGGAAGGGACTCAGCTTATTAGTTGTATCCCAGAGCGCTCAATTGGATAACAAATCATAGTGAATCCATGAATAATATCTGAATTGATATTCAACAGGACTTTGGGTATCTAGATTTGATTCTAGATTGTAATCTAAAGTTTTTGTAGTTGAAGATGATTGTAATTTTGGTATGTGTTTAGTCTTTAATTACGAGTGGTTTATAGAACTTGAATCTTGCACTTCAGTTAAAGAATCATGTTTGAAGAATATTCCTAAATCCAATATTCAAGTGGAAAGATTTTGGAATGATTCTTACGTTTCCTGAGTTATGTTGGACATATACTCCAGTATGATGTAAATGATTAAGTATGGGTTTTGGATTCTAGAGAATTATGATTGACGAATCATACAAATCTAAATTTTATGATCAACGGATCATAGATAGATACTTAATTATTATCGAAGGATTATTTGGAATCGTGATGATTCTTAGTTGTAACGATTAAGTCTTAGTCTATTAATTGAGTAAGAATTCAAATCAGTGTTTTGAATCTCTCTACTCCAGTATTTTAATTGAGAACATATGGATCTCACAGAAATTCTCACAAGGAAAGTTATTTTACTTGTAGAGAATTTAATTTATCTAGTGGATGTTATTTCTACTACAATAAGATGCTTGAGTACAGTTCTTCATTTACTTGGATCTCCAGTTATCATAGGAGACAAATAAATCTATTAAGATGAATAAATGCTATTTTCTTGCATTTGGTGCTAGAAACATGAGCATTTAACTCAAAAGATTATCTGGGATACTCAGAGTTGAGTTGTAATCATTCTATATCTTAATGATTCTCCTAGAGATTCTAGTTGAATGAATTATAATATCTTAGAATTGGATTCTAAGGATGATTGTATTTGGAAGCTTTTTATAATTGTTTGCCAGAGTTTGTAAATAATTTCAAACTGTAATTATCATATATTTCTTTAACTTAATCTTCCAAGTTAGAGAATATTTCACTCAGTGGTTCATGTAAGTATTTTACATGAAAGTGATATTACTATCTTGTGTTGAGTGTAACCTAGTTGAGAAATTTATTGCTTAGTGTACTTTTCAAACTTGAGTCGTACTCTAGAACAGAAATTAACGGTTAGAAATTGGTTTATCTATGAGTACTTGTTTGATATGAAAGTCAAACTAAGGATAATGATTTCCTAGTTTAATATTGAAAGTTAATAGAACTGTTCTTGTAATTCTTTCTTGTTTTAAGGAGCTTCTAAGGATAGAAGTAATTTAAGGATGGAAGAATGTTATGGCCATATTCGGTTAAGGAACTAGAATAGTCCTAATATGGTAGACCGACCCTCTAGTACTCGAGATTATTGGTCACGCCAAGATTTAATTCCATGTCATGGCCTGTTTGTGACTAATTATCTTGAGGGTTTAAAAGGTGGCCTTGAAGTGGAGGCCAATTGTTTAAAGGACAAAGAACAAAAACCACCCTTCAAATCAATTCAAAGGGTAGTTTTTTGTCACCCTTTCTACGTACATCTCTTTTAGTGTATTACTCATCTCCCATTGACATAGAAAACATGATGCCTTATGAATCGTCTCACAAAAATGACACATTTCATTTTTATATATACTATGATCAAAGCTCCAAAAATAGCAAATGTCCTTCTTTTTGGTTTAATGGATTGTGGTGATTGATTGTGAATGATTGAGATGCAAAGTTCACCGATAGATTTTAGAGTGTGACTTTTGTCAGAGAGAAGAGGAGAAAATAAGTAGTGGAGATCATCCAAAGTCAAATGAGGAAGTTGAGCAAGAGAACTAAGTGGTTGAGGATATGTTTGATGCTTTTTGTCCTAGAAAACAAGGATTGGAAAAGATATATTTTAATTTTTGGAGTTTGTTTACAACAATAGCAATCATTCATTCAGCCATCGGTATGAGTCCTTTCATGGAAATGTATGAACTTGAGCCATGGGCTGCAATCCATGTGGGTCTTGCTACTGATAGGGTGGAAAGTGTTGGGGCATTATATCTGACAGAGTTGCAAGAAACCTTGTTGCTAATCGATGAAAACATGAAGTAGGCTGAAACTCGAGCTAAGAGCTATGTGGATGAAGTAACGTTGGAATTTGGAAGAGGGAGGGAGGGAGGGAATAGTTTCTTGCCAAAGATTGAAGAGGAGGGAGGTGAGTTTGCCGAAACTTCTAGGGTAGGGTTATTAGACACTTTGGTACCTATGAATACGACTCATTCGTAAGAGTGAAGACAAGACGTTTTTGGAGGTGATGAGTCTACCAACTTTAGGCGAAGAATCTCTATAACATTTTGGTAAACCACTTTCATGGGAGAGCGTCGTTGGACATGCAATTCTCCACTCCTCCGTATCACTTTCTAATCTGGTACCACTTCAAGGATTTAGGTTCTACTCAGCTTTTGAGGTTCATAAACAGTGAAATGAAACTTCTTGACTCCAAAATGAACCTAGCAACACCACACCCGTAATTAAAGTTTGAACCCTAGTCATTGGGCGTAATGTGGCAAAGAGAGTAGAGTTGTGAACAAGTGGGGTAGATCCCTCAAAGAATGTCTACATTACACTCTAATTTGCGTGTATTCTAGATTTAGATGAGCGGTTATGATAAGAATTGTTTGTTTCAATTAGGGTATGGTTTTTGGTGCTTGGTTAGATGAATCAAATCAGCAACTTCAGCTCTTCGGGCATCGGAAGGCCAGCTATAACGAGGTGCAGAGAAACAAATTGTATGGTTTCTTAAATGTGAAGAAATTGCTTTTTGAATTTACAGCCTCACGGTTTTTGAAATCAATTGCTTGTTTTAACCCAAAGTAAAGTTTGGCGGTCCTCTCTCTCGGATTTCCCCCCGAGCGAGCGAGCGAGCCAGCAGGCGGGGCGAGAGTCGAACTTGTGAGGTAAAGAGTGATCCTGAAAGATCGTTTGCTATTCAAGAAATATGGATGATCCGAACGTTGAAGAGTAGATTGAGGAGCAGAAGCAGGGAGGGCAGGCAGGGCGCGGGCGTAACTAGTAGATTGAGGAGCAGAAGCAGGGAGGGCAGGCAGGGCGCGGGCGCACGCACGAATGCAGCTGACTCAATCATTCCGAATGATGAAACAAACTGAGTCGAGGATGGAAATATTCATTCAGTGAGGGAGATGGAAGACAGAGAAAAGGATACAGTCAGTACTATATTCTGAACTACTGATGAAGAAGGAAAATGCGTGGGTCGGCGTCCGCTATGATGTATCCCATAACGCCAATCGAGAATTGATGAAAGCTGCGTATATAGCTGCGATGCACCCTTTCTATTGTCTCTTCGGAGACATCCGATAAAATTGGAACGATACAGAGAAGATTAGCATGGCCCCTGCGCAAGGATGACACGCACAAATCGAGAAATGGTCCAAATTTTTTTTTTCTTTCTGCCGGGGCTGGTGCCCACAAAAAAAAACAGAGAAAGAGTGTTTTGTTTTATTTCAGAAGACAACATTCATGATGAGCGTCAACAAACAAACCTTTTTATTTGTGTGTCTGGCTGCCGCGGGCCGCGTGTTCCACAATGCCCGTAGAGCCTAATAGAGATAGAATTAGAGGCATCAATGCTGATGGTCTTGAAAACAATCAAAAAAGGTAATAGGCCCGACATAATTTTAGAAGCCTTTATAAATTTGGACTTTTTATAACTTGGGCTCTCCCCCCCAAAGGTCAACACATTCGAATAAGACCGAGTTCATATCTCTAATTATGTGCTCACCAACACCTACCTCCTTTCGTTGGCTCTCTCGTCGTCATCTCCCAAGGTTGACACGTTCGCATTGATAAGAAGACTGAGTAAAATACGCGATTCTTCACTGGCCCCAATACCTCCTTTTGTTGGCTCTCTTTTTTATTTCCAAAACTTGGCACATTCGCCTATATTGGACGAGCGGGTGGTTCTGTACTCACTAGCACCTATCCTTTCCTTGGCTCTCTCTCGTAGAGCTGTTAACCATTATCTCCAAAGGTTGGCACATTCACATGATTTGGAAGAGTGAGTAAAAAAAATCTACGATTCTGTGCTCAAGCAAAAATTATCTCCTTTCGTTGGCTCTGTCGTACAGGCGATAAGCTTCATTTCCAAAGGTCAATGCATTCACATAGATTGGCAGAGCGAGCGATATCTCTAGTTTTGTGCTCATCCTTTTACACAGAAAGAACCATTAACCTGCAAGTAATTGTTTCAAACATTACTTGTTCATATGTCTATGTTCACTGATTAGTTTAAGTATAAGACGGTATAGACTCAGTACTTACAAAACACATAGTAGATCCAAAAGATTGAGATGTATGTAACCAAAATATTCCACTATGATCCAATACATAAACATACACTATAATCCGATAGATTTCTCCCAAAATCCGCATATGTTACTCACATAACTCACTGAGAATCTTGTAGCTCAACTACCAACATATCCGAGAAATCTTTGAAGTGAATAGTTTCACATGCACAAATTTTCTAACCATTTGAGAACTTTTAATAAAAAAAATGTATTCAACTCAGTCAACGTACCATAGAACTTAGTCTTTCTACTGAGCTTAGGTCGACTTATACAGACATCTTTGGCTACAAGTTTAAGATTAGAGCTTTATTTGGTAAAACCGATTAGTGGAACCTTAATTTAATCTTTAGCTCTACGATCCATAATTATGAATAGCTCACTGTTCAATTTCCAAACCTCCACTAGTTCAATAATCCCTAGAGAGTTCATCTATTTTACTTGGATAGTTCCATCTTTGGATAGCACATATTCTATCAAATAAAATAGGAGACCTATACTAGATCATTAAAATATCTTACCCTGAGTGACTGAAATATTACTCTTAATACTCAACTTCAAAAAATTGTAAGCATTTGAATTTGGGAAGTCTAAATTCCATGAATCTAGTCATTCCTTCAATGAATGTCAGTCCATGAGAACATAGTTCACCACTGAAATGATTTATCCGAAACTTAAACCATTTGTCCCATATTCAAGAAATCTCTTAAAAGTATAGGTTCAAATAAAGGAAAGATAGATTTAAGGGCCTCCAAGTTTTCTAAATATTTAAGTATGCGTTTGTTTGAAGTTTTCTCTCTTGCATAAAAGCTGATTTTATTTCTTGTTACTAAAGGAAACCATTATTGGTCTTCAAATGTGCATGTGACTTTTTACAATTGGACTCGCCATTCACAACCTGAACCCAAAAAACTTGTTTTTAGCATTGCAGAAGCAGAAGCTAATCTACTTGTTTGTACAATATGCTAACACCTAATCCCCCTATCAATTTGTGCACCACTGAGGGTGCTCTCTTGCTTGCATTCTATAAACTATTGATATAAATTGTGGAGAGAAATCTATTCATCAAATCACTCACCTTTTTGTTATTTAATATGATCTTTTCGATGATGTTTCAACCACTTGAATTTAAGTTCATTCTAAACCTAAATGACATAATGAAGCGTTCCATTTTGGCAGACAAAATAGAAGCCCCGATTTCTTTTGAATGCACCATCATAGTTCCTCCCTTATTATTTCGCTTTGTTGGAGGGAAGTTAATTGTGAGCAAGAGGTTTATGGAGTTAAAATTAGCAAGTGATTTGTTCTTTACAGACATTAGTGTAGTGATTGAATTCAACAATGATAGCACCTCCCTCAGTGAACAATACATATGTGAAGAATCATTCTCAACTCATTATGTGCTTATCACCAACAAAAAGGACAATTCCAGCAAGAAGCCAATCAAACATACTGGTGTAACTGAGAACTTTCACAACATTGATGGGGATTGTCATGCCCACAACTGGTCTCAAATAGCGTATTCCGCTAGAGGTCAATAGGCCTATCTCAACCTGTAAATTAATTATGATTATGAGAGGTTCGGGGCCCTCATGTGCATATGGTCATAATTAACGGTTGACTCAAGATGGTGGACTATTATGGGTCTATCAGCGAGTCATAGGGGAATTGGATGATGTGGCCCAAATAGGCTACATAGGTGTCCAGTGAGGTGTCATAGTGCACTACTAGTGGTGCATGGGCCTTGGAGGGTATAAGTATACCTCGCTACATAATTCTAAAGCAGAGAATGCAGTCTCAACAGAGAAGCAGCTCACATTTATAAAAAGTTCACAGATGGAGAAATCATGATCATTGATGTCTACGTTGATAACACTTTGACTTTGACCAAGCAGGACTGTCCGTAGAATGTAGAAGAGTAGGAAGCCATGCAAAACGTGCCCTACAAGAGGCTGATTGGATCACTCACGTGCTTGGCAGATAATACACACCCTGACAAAGATGTAGTTTTCAAGATGAGCCAGTTCAATATCAATCCAGGCCCTACGCACTGGAAGCTCGCCAAAAGAATTCTCCAATACCTTCAACAAACGAAGGATTATGGGCTGTGTTTCTCTCAGCATGAAGGATTACAGATCAAATCTTATAGCGATGCAAGCTGGGTTTCCCTGAAAGATGACTACAAGAGCATCTCAAGAGGATGCACAATAGCAGCCGGAGCAGCTGTGATATGGATCAGCAAGAAGCAGACCATAATTGCGCAATCATCTTGCGAAGTAGAGTATGTTGCAGCAGCTAAGATAGAATCAAGACACTGAGGGATGAACTGCACTCTGTTGGTGAGCACATACATGATGTGGAGCTGGTGCACAATGCATTGTGCAGCTAGATTGATCACATAAGAAGGAGATCACAGATATAGAGTTATATAGTCAGACAAACAGATACAGACATAACTATAAGAGTCTGATATAGCGATCAACAGTAGCTAGTTGCATTATCTTGCACCAACACGCTGATCTGGGAAACAGACACTGCTCAAGAAAATCATTGTATATTCAATTGTGATAATATACGCGATTTTTGCAATACGGTGTTTTGTAATGTGTATGAGCTGTAATATTGGAATGCATGCTAGCAGTAGATATCTTTCCGTTGTTGTTTTACTCAATATTATCTGCTGTGTACAAGTTTAATTCTACAACAAATTTGTAGTAGCGATCTGGGGCTTGGAAGAGAATTGACTGTGGTTAGTAGCAATAGCTATTCCTGCCAAGTCGGCTGTATTTGGCCTTCATCCTTGAGAATTTCCATCAGCGCTATTAGAGCATTTTGATGTTTCCGGACTCTTTCCATCAGTGGTATCAGAGCTTCGTCTGATTCCTTCAGGCTATGGCATCCATTAGCAATATTCAATCAAAGATCTGCATGATCCTTGAATCTTCAGGATCAAACTTCCTAGCATGGAAGGTGAAGACTTCTCTCATACTGAAAGGAGAAGGTCTATGGAACAAACGTAGCAAATATGACTAAACTAGTTGAATTTCTCAGAATGTTGTAAGTAGAGATGTGATCTTCCATGAAGATCAAAACTATGACTTGGATGAGGCAAAGATCAAGGAATCTCATGTAGGATCTACCATAATCAAGCTTAATGTTGTTCAAGACATGTTGGGGTTGAGGTTTGAGGAGGTGCAACTTCAAGCACCTGTACCTAGAACATTCACAAGAGAAAGATCCGAGACAAGTAGGCTCACATATGTGGAGAGAGGAAAGCAAGTGGAGGATGTCACTTGATGCATTCTTAATATTCAAGGTGTTGGTACAATGCCCTTTGATTTCTATACCTGGGTCTATTTGTTGGGTTTACGTTTGTGCTACTAGAAGACCCAGGTGATTTGGGATACTATTCAGATGGATCAACGTAAGGGGTGTGAAAGATTTCAGATCCTTAAGATCCAATCTACTTGAATGATCTTTGGTTAGAAAGAGAAATACACTACCAATCTCACCAATGTAGAAAAATCAACATCTACACACAATTTGAGATGCAAACACTAATAGAACTTGATTAGCCTTGAATGAAATGATTGTGTACTGTTGCTGTCCATACAAAACCAGCAAGCTACTATATTTCACACGTGTGGATCCAAAAATAGCAAATATAGATCATTCTACACATAGAATTGCAAGCAATCACCAATATAGTGCACCAATGGATAGTAGAACCCAAGAGAACCATGTATAAGCATGAAATGAGATAGAGAAGAGAGAAGATCACTCTCTTCAGGAGTTACATCCTTTTATAGTAGGTCCAAACCCTATTTGGCCACTTGGCTTTCCCACCAAAATGCTAACCCTACTAATTTTGGGTCTAGATTCAATGTATCCAACTTATTCAAATTGAATCTACTCAAACTCGCATTCTATCTTTCCCACACTTTCAAAAAGTGTTTATTCAAATGAAATTTAGACTAATGAACTTTGAAAATTCAACCTCTAAGTCTAAAACAAGTTTTGGCCTCAATATGCCAAATACGGAAATATTGCAAAATGTGATGAAACTAGTTGAATCTTTCACACTCCCTCTTCAACTAGTTTTAGCATAGACTTTGATAATACTCCAAGTGAAGTCCTATGCTTCATGAACAAATCTTTTCCCAATGCTTTGGTGAAGATATCAGCTACACATTCCCTTGAAGACACATGTTGAAGCTCCACCTCCTTTGCAATGACTCGCTCCCTCACAAAATGATATTGTATCTCAATATGCTTGCTCCTAGCATGAAAGATAGGATTGGATGCCATTCTTTGGGATGATTGATTGTCACAAAAGATGATTGGGCTCTCTGAAAAATGTAGCAAGTGAAGATCCTTGATCATCCTCTTGATCCATACCATCTCCTTTGTGCAATGTGTAAGAGCTTTGTACTCGGCCTCACTAGATGACAATGAGATAGTGGCTTGTTTCTTTGACATCCATGATATAGCTCCATCACCTATGGAAATACAATAAGCACTAATGGATTTCCTATCCATTACATCTCTAGCATAGTCTGAATCTGAAAATCCAAAAAGATTAGGTGATGATCCCTCATACAATATGCCAAAATCTCGAGCTCCAATGATGTACCTCAAAACTCGCTTTCCTAGCTTCCAATGCTCCTCACTAGGATCTTGCATGAATTGACTCAATCTTCCAACACAATGGCTTAGATCAGGTCTAGTATTGGTTAGATAGATGAGTGAACCAACTAGCTTCCTATATAGAGTAATGTCCTCGAAGGATCTTTCATTACCTCTTATAGTTAGCTTTACAAGAGACTCCATAGGTGTGTCAATAGATTTTGCATCTACCATATGAAATCTTTTTAGAATAGAATTAGCATACTTCTTGTGAAAAATGAAAGTAGATTGAGAAGATCTAATGACTTCTATTCCTAAAATGTAATGCAAATTACCAAGATCATGCACCTCAAACTCCTTCTTAAGAGCATTCTTGATATCCTCCACATCTTGATTGTCTCCACCACTCAAGATGATATCATCCACATAGATTAGCAAGATGGTAACATCATTTCCAGCAAACCTATAATAAAGTGAATGATCATACTCACTCATAACAAAGCCTTGAGAGAGTAAAAAAGTGTTGAGCTTAGCATACCATAGAACTTAGTCTTTCTACTGAGCTTAGGTCGACTTATACAGACATCTTTGGCTACAAGTTTAAGATTAGAGATTTATTTGGTAAAACCGATTAGTGGAACCTTAATTTAATCTTTAGCTCTACTATCCATAATTATGAATAGCTCACTGTTCAATTTCCAAACCTCCACTAGTTCAATAATCCCTAGAGAGTTCATCTATTTTACTTGGATAGTTCCATCTTTGGATAGCACATATTCTATCAAATAAAATAGGTTCTATACAACGCTAGCTAGAGCGGAGCATTTACTGGAGTCAATATCAAAGATGCAGCATGCTTGAAGTCATGTGATGCCTGTAACAAAGGCAAGATGTCACGTATACCATTCACCAAGGATTCTTTCAGAACGAAAGAACTTCTAGAACTGGTACACTCTGACATCTGCGGACCATTCGATGTAGTCTCCCTGGGAGGTTCAAAATACTACATCACTTTAATTGACGACTTCAGCAAGTTTGCAGTGATGTAATTTATCCACAACAAGTTAGAGGCCTTGGACAAATTCATAGAGTTTGTGAATTGGGCTGAGAAATGGACTGACAAGAAGGTGAAACAACTGAGAACAGACAGAGGAGGAGAATATGTCTCCAAACATTTTGCAGAACACTATACCAGAAGGCATACTTCACTTGAAAACTGCAGCCTACACACCACAACACAATGGTGTGGCAGAGATGAGAAATCAGACTCTCATGGAAGGAGCTCTATATGGACCAACCACCAGGATTCATCTGCTCACGCTTTGCATGTGACGCCCTTTAAATCTCAACCGACACTACACACACGTCCCATTGCGACCGTGCCGACCCGACGGCGTCCATAAATCCTTCCACTTTATACACTTTTTCACCTCAGCGACGTGCGACCTTGGAGCTCCTAGCGAAAGAAAACTCTGGCGATTTTGCAAACACCCTCCACGATCCTGGCACTCTTTCATCTAGTGCATCCATCACCGTGTCTACACCATCCCCACCCGTTTTCAGCAAACCTCATCCGAGTTCCACAAAGAGCGCCATCACAGACAATATTTGAATCTCAGATTGCCAGAGGAGCACCACATCGTTTTATATATTTTCACGCTGAGGGGTAGTGTCATGCAAGCTCTCAGAACACTTCCGTGACACTATTAAACATCACCAGTTATTCTGCATATCCCACTGTTTTACCCTATCCAAACACCCGCCTTAACCGCCAGTCACCTTCTTTACATTTCTTCATCTCTTCCACTTCGTTACACCCAAATACCAAAAGTCCTCTTTTTGCCACTCCTAAAACCCATTCTACACGCCCTACTTACCTTGCCACAGCACCTCCACTTTCCATCCACAGTTCCCCCAGTTACCTCTTCCCCACCATCGCTCCTTCCCGTCAATCTATCACACTCCCATCTCAACACCCCATCTCAGCCGATGCCATACACTTCCATCTCAACCGACACCCCCCACTTCCATCTCAGCCGACGCCATACACTTCCATCTCAATCGACAACCCCCACTTCCATTTCAATCGACACCCCCCACTTCCATCTCAGCCGACGCCATACACTCCCATCTCAGCCGACGCCATACACTCCGTCTCAACCGACACCCCCCACTTCCATCTCAACCGACAGTGTTTTTCCAGATCCTTCTTTTCTAGTTTTTTCATCATGTCCACCAATCCTACAACCAGCTCTGATGACAGTGAAGCTCATAAGCTCGACATCCAATTGTCCCAACTGGATCTGACAGAAATGCAACACTGGTATCAACAGGCAGCCGTATTCTTTCAAGCAATTGAATTCCAAATACCTGTACTCACGGGGTATCAAAGCCCCTATCTCGTGCATATGGTCTATGCAAACTACAATGCCACAGCAAGGTCCTGCAGCTTAATAGTTCCCCCTGTGAGGAACTATGTGTACAACCTCTCCTTTGCACCGACAGACCTGCAACCTTTTGGGTTTCCACGAGGACCCAATGCTATGACGAGGACACTGAAAAAACAGTTTGTCTTGAACTGTCTTCATGAATGCATTAAGAACAAGCACCAGACAACAGTGCTCGGGTATCTCTTGATAGATATCACCCTTCAACAGGTACATAACGGACCAAAGCTTCAACAAAGCCTGCAGCTTGCGGACAAGGCATGGGACATCCCCATCGATCAACAAAAGTCCAAGTGTGCACGGTCACGAGCCACCTCCCCATCGGGAACATAGCCTAAACGAGTCAACACCATCATCCTACCACTAGCACAGAGACAAACAAGCCCACAACCGGATCCACAAGCGACAACAACATCTGACTCTCAAGCGGCCGACACCTCCAAGGCCCAGTTACCTGACACCCGGCAACAATGCATGCAAAAGAAGCTTCTTGTTGGCAGTACATCACCCGTGAGATCAGCTTCCGATGGCTCCACCTCATATCATAGCAGTTTCTCGACGACATCACAACAACACTCGTCACCCTCACATGTCCATGTGGGGGGGTGATGGAGCAACCACATCAGCAGTAGCCCAACCCATCATTACATCACACTCTGCTACTCAACCACCAGATGCAGCCATCACCCCACCCATATCCCTTACGACGCCAATGCCACCAACATCACTATCAGCACAATTATTGGGGGGGAGGGGAGGAGGAGGAGTGGGGATATCCAGTCCCCAAGACACGGGAGCAGTCCAACAGTCACAAGATCAACAATCACAGGCCCAGCAAGTCCACAAATTGGACACATTTCAATATTTTGATGCTGCGGACCTAATGGAGATAAGCGACGAGGAGCCAGCAAAGGGGACGTAGCCAAGAAGAAGTCAGAAACCTCCACTAACCACCCCTCCACCACCTCCACCTCTACCTCCATCTTGAATTCTAACACCATGCCTATTTTTTGGTTTAGCCTCACCATCCCACACCCCAGATCAATTTCCAACCCTGTCTAACCCTGAAAAGCTCACTGAAGCAGCCAAACGCTCAATGATTGGCCTATCCGAAACGAGCTTCCACATGCATTGGTTGGTGAGCCAGCATCAAGTTCTAGAGAGCAAGGTCCAACATCAAGACCAAGAGTTTGCGCGATATCAAAGGCTAGCCAACGAAAAAAAAAATAGTCCAACAGCAACTGAAGCACCAGATGGTCCAAATCGACCAAGTACGAGATGGATCATCGGGTGCAATGACAGATGCTCCTCCCATCAAGCCCGATGACATTCAAATCCAGGCCCCACAGGCCTCAGCCATCCGGATGGAGAAATACATAAGGCTGATCCAAGAGCGAGAGGCCGATAAGAAGAATTTTGAAAACATTTGGCGAAACAAGAGAAGATCATCCTGGAGTCCCAGAA